>OZ004700.1:35457850-36057850 GCA_963924545.1 Pogonocherus hispidulus | reverse complement strand
TGAGGACAAACGCCGATGCTAGCCGTATCTCTCTCGCCGAACGGCGATTGACGAAAATTTTGCAGAGGTTTTTTGAAAAGGCGTTTAAATTGGGAAAACGCGTAGGAAACGGAACGAAAATACCACTACGCATAGGAGAAAGGTTGGGGGCGACCTTCGGGCGCCCGAGGGGATCGCATCGCCCCTCGGAGTAGATAGCTTAGA
Source organism: Pogonocherus hispidulus (assembly GCA_963924545.1). Taxonomy (NCBI): domain Eukaryota; kingdom Metazoa; phylum Arthropoda; class Insecta; order Coleoptera; family Cerambycidae; genus Pogonocherus; species Pogonocherus hispidulus. The sequence continues at coordinate 36,057,646 of OZ004700.1, read as the reverse complement.
AACTTTGTCGATTCGGCGACGGAATTTAGAGCGAGACAGAATCGACGCGTTTTAATATATATGGATGAATTATTGTAAATTTTAAACAAATCATTAAAATAAAATTTCACAATATTCAAATTACATCGCTATCTTAACAGCCTTGACATGCAAGGTGACATTAACATGACATTAATCTTCTTTTGACGTATAATAATAAATTTTTATAGTATAATAATGGACTGCTCAGAGGAAATTTTAAATAAATTTCTAAAAACGTATTTTCACTGAAATGGGTAGAAAACCATTATTTATACTTGCCTGACTTTTAGTTTTACTAAATTAAAGCGGATAAATGCGGAGAGTTGATTTAAATTCAAAAACATAGCTTCTACTAAGAGTCCGGTAAAGTGTTGGTAGGAAACAACATTACAGTATCAGTACAACATACAGTACTGTAATGTTCCATTTACCGGCCACAAATCAGTGTCCGGAAATTTGATAAACGAGGTCGAAGGTACTAATATGAAATTACGATACGAATATCGTACAATGTTTATCTACTTTCAGTACTTCTCATACTGTTATAAAAAAAGTTTATAACTTGTAATTACAACAATTCTAATACGATAAACAAAACTAATAGTTTCTGTGGCGTCGATAAAGTGGGTTCAGACAAAAGTGTTGGTTTTGACATAGAATTTACAGAAAATGCAGCCATCGAATCATTGGTACCTGCCAAATCTCGAGACAGGTACGAAATCGAGTCCTTATAGATGATTTGAGAATTGGTTCAATTTGAAGAAAATACAAAAAGTATCGGAAAAAGTTTTGAATTAATATCTAATTGTTAAGATCTTTTACATCTTTTTACCGCGTTAATTCGGTAAAGCGATATTTTACCGAACTAGTGCAGTAATGTGTGCCATTATGGCATTCAAGTGAATATTATAATGTTTGACATTACATATTGATAGTAGATACAATAATTTACATGTCCAAAATGGTTTTGCCCATGATACAACTACACAGATATGCTCATAACTTTCGTTTGTTTGCGCATGACGTCATTCGTGAGGGAAAAAAGGCAATGCGATGCGAAAATTCTTATGGGCAATGATATAATTATTTTCGTGTTTATCAATTGTTTTTTCCTCGTAACTGACGTCACTATGCGGATAGGCATATCTCTGTAGTTGTATCATGGTTTTGCCCTAAATATAATAATGACGCAAACTTCACCCGTTTATCTCTTGTTCCGTAAAAAAAGGTTGTGCTTGTTATCAAAATCGTCATCACGCCTCAAAAACGAAAAACTAATTCAAAATGGTTTTTATCATGCATCAAATATGTCACTCAGAAAACTGCGTATTGTATCACCGAGTGTAGCTCGATTCTATTTTAATTAAGGATAATCTTGTAGTCTCTCATCCCCAATTCTTCAATTCTATTATTATTTTGGTAGAAGATTAACGTAAATTCTAATTTAGTTCTTTGTACCTACATTTACCATTTTGTGAACTAGAAATTGATGTAAATCAATAATTACATTTTAAAATTGACAGTACACGACAAGGATTTATTTATGAATCTTTTTCAGATTAAATTTTCAGGTAAATCATATTTACATTTACGAGTTCCTTCCAAAAAAATCACATGATTGGGCAACTAGGAGGAAAATATTATTACTTGGTAATCACTAACTCAATGATTTACTTACCAGAGCCTCTGGTTTTAGTTTCAGATCAGTCAGTTGCACGTGACCAGAGAAAATCCCGACATTTAAGTTTTCCGTGTCAAGGTCAACTACGTATTTCCCCAATAACTGGTTTAGTACTCTTGCTACTGCCCCCTCCAACATCTAAAACACATATCGAAAAGATACAAACAAGTTTTAACCATTTTATAAACCTTTTGCGGTTATGTAAATAAATTTTTATGTTTTTTATACTCTTTGACATTACATTAATGAAAAACATCATTTGTGCGACATGAAAAGCATTCCAAAGTACTTACTTTGTCTTTATAAGCTTTAGGTGCACACTGATACGATTTTCACATTTTCACCTCTGGTCGTGCTCACCGTAGAGGGCTGTTATCGATTTCCTCTGAAAGCAGTGGCCTCCTATTCAACACTACCCTGTGATCCGAGGGTTGGTATCACTAAAGCTCCTACGCCGTTCGGGCGCCTACCTTTAAATCGATACGCGTGGCATTTGTTTTTTGCTGTTTAATTATTTCAAGACATACATTATAGGTACCTACCTATTTTGTAGTTTTTTAGCATGTATTATTAACGCGTCATTAACTAAATAAGTATGTCAAATATTTTTCGTTTACCTGGATATTTTGTCAGACTCGGATGTTTTTTTTTAAATTAGTTCTGTATAACCAGATAAATAAAAATTTTCACAACTAGAAAAGCAGATAATTATTAATACACACAACACAACACAACACTTCCTTTTCAATATCAACAACAATTAATTTTCACTATAAAAGCGCAGCATTTGTCATTTTCTGAAATTTTCAGTAAATAATTTTGTATTATATGCTTGCATAGATATACACATTAACTAGAAAATCTTTAGCCCAAATCTAAAGAAAGATGAAGCGATGTAAACAAGCACAGCGACGGTGGTAGGCAAAGTACGGTCGGCCCAGGCCACGCCTTTGTCTTCTGTTCCCTCCGGTGGGCGCTGTGGCCAGCCGGCAGCTAGTACAACCACAGAGGAGTCTAGGTCCTCTGTGGTACAACCATAGCTTGTAGCTTGGCCGACATTCGCTATCGCTCTCGCACTGAGAAGAGAAGTCAGCGTTGGACGTATAATATTTGTAGTTATCGTAAATGCGCGATAACAGTGCCGTATTAAAAACTCTTGAAACATTTTATAAATAACTTTTGAAATAGACATGAATAAAACGGTGATGTCTAATTTAGAAATAAGTATAATAATGGGGTTCAGATCTACCAATCTACCTATTTGGGAAAGTTTTAAAAAAGAAATTTGAGATAGTAATTATGTACATATGTTTATTACACATTCATTATTTACAAAAATAAAAATAGACAATACTTTACAATGAGGTACATATAATAAATAATAATAAAAAATCTTTATTGTGTTCTTAACGAAAAAAGAAAGAAACACAAACGGTAAGAATTCGGCAATGCCGTTCTTCCATTCCACCTATATAAATTTTCAAAATTGAAGCTTGGCTTGGCTGTTATAAAGTGTGTCCATTTTGTCCAAAAGGTCTTCCCTATTGGCTTTCATTAGCCATATCCTTGGCCTTAAAAAAAATTAATATTTTTAAAAATTAGTTAAAATTATTTTTAAACACACCGCAAAACATTATGAAAAAAAAATTTACACTTGACTACTTGGGCAGTACTGTTCTATAATTTTGTTTTTCCTACAACTAAAATATAACAGCTGGTCAACTTTTAAACTAAATTCATTAAATCTTAAATTGAGTGATTGTATAAACCATATTATTGGCTGTCTATGAATAAATTTCCTAAATTAAATTAACTTAGATACTAAATTACATTTATGTATAACACATTTTTATCTACTTACCGATGGGTTCCTTAGGAAAGGTAAAAAAGCTCTTATTACAATTATAGCTTTTATTATTGCAGTTTTTAGTTGCACATACGTTTCCTGTTTTTCTGTTACTCGTTACTAATGAATTACTCATCACTAATGAAAAAAGGAACACTATAGAAAACAAAACAATAAAAAAGCACAATAAATAAACACAAAACATTACACTCCAAATAAATTCGCAAGAATAACTACGTCCCTGGCTTAATCGATAATCAACACTATGTGATTTCCCTATTTCGGTTCGAAACTCTCACCACTGTGCTGTTCTCTTCTCAAAGGCGGGCCTAAAAAGTGGCGCGCGAGGACCGGCGCAAACCGTTCCTGTCAAGAGAGCGAGCGTACCCTTGCACTTAGCTGGGCGGTGACTCTACGTCTACCACAACATGCATGCCTTTCACCCATTCGCTGAGGACTCTCTGTTTATCACATTGTTACCTACATCGCTTCGTTCCTCTTTAGATTTCGGCTAAATATTTTTTAGTTAATCTGTATAAGCTGTTATTAGCAACAGTATTTAATTTAATTTTATATCTCCTCTTTAAGCGAAGATAACCGGCACAAATACAGGGTGTCAAAAAAACATACCGACAAACTTTAAGGGGTGGTAGGGGACATGAAAAAAATATCTTTTGTTTAATAAATATGTCCGCAAATGAGCCGTTTGGCCTGTAGAGCAATAAAATGTTTTAAATTATACACAAATAATTAAATTAATTCTCGATTTAGTTGGACATCACTGTATTTCGATCAACATTTCTTGTTTCAACCACACTTCTCGTTGGGAGAAAAAAATTTCTTTGTCACAATAAACGTTCCAGAGATGCCAATTTTAAGACCATAGTATTATTTGTGACCTATTTATTCCCCGATTCAGAATTAAGCAAAGTGGAATGACCTCGCCGATCTGGTAAAATGCGGTGAAGCATGGGCGTGCGTATTCTGTTTTACCATTGGGCACATTTCAGTTAATATATACTCGTATACTATTCTATAGAATACTTCTAGTATATGCACTTCCACTTTTTTAACTAACACAAATAAGTATAAACACTGACACAAAGAATAAATACACTGATAATTTTACCACAAATTTTTACCGTTAAGAAACGCGCGCGAAATAACCCAACATCACGCCACTGTTTCGAGCGCAGTCGCTTGTTGGTTCCCATTGGTTCCTAATTCGACCAATCAACGTCGTTGAGGCTCAGAAAAAAGAAAGGGAAAATGCAAGAATATGTATGTTAAATAAGGATAAACAGCTTGTCGTCAACTTTACGGCTTTCATAGTTGTCAGATATTCCGAAATTCCTTGATATTATCACAAGTATAAAGATATATTATGTCTTTATACTTGTGATATTATTAAGTAAAAGCAAATTAAACATTGTGTTTGCTTTAATAAAGTACAATAGGAATAAGGGACGTTAAAGACAAGTAAAAAAATGGGTAAATAAGGTAATTAATACGTTTCCTGTTTTAAATAAGAATACTTTAGAAATAAATGTGACAACACAGATCTACTCTTTTTCCGGTCATTGCACTTTGCTTAATTCTGAATCGGGGTATAGTTGGCATGAGAACATTAACTTTGTTGACTTTTATTCAAAATTTGTATTGAAAATGAACGACAATTTTCATTTCAAGGACAATTCTCATTTCAAGAACATACCGATATGGTGCAGCAAATTATAATGGAAGAAAAGCTGCATGATTGTATGGACAGAGATATCCGGAACGCTGGCAACTTCATCATATAAACTTTTCTTCCATCCACCGTCGCCTTAGAGAAAGTGGGAACCTAACGCGTAATTTGAAGGAGGTGTACGCCGTGTGGAGGAAAATCAGTCCACAAATGTTCGCACAATTGCACACCAAATGGGATTCTCCAGGTCGACGGTACACTGTGTCATGCATGAACAACTCTTCTACCCCTACCATTTACAACGGGTATCTACAAGTTTTAAATCCTGAAGATTATCCACATCGATTAGTTGTTTGCTAATAGCTTCTGGGTCACAACTTAATAGAACCTCACTTCGGGAGAATAGTATTGTTTTCTGATGAGGCAAGTGTCACGCGCAATGGTTATTCTAATGGTAGAAACAGCCACATTTAGTATAATAAAAATTCTCACGCTGTGGTCTCTAGAAGACCACAGTGAAGAAATGTGGTCTAGAAAATAAATAAATAAAACTTAAAAAAACATCTCCTTGTGGGAGGATGTACAGGGTGACCCATTCGTCTGGGATTCCTTTATTTCTCCACTATTATCAACTTTAGAAAAAAATATCTAATACAAAAGTTTTCAGAAATAATAAGGGCTACAATTTAAAATTAGTTACAGATATACAGGGTGTTCACATCCTTCCAAACCTATAAAAAATTTCTTATTTTAAATGGAACACCCTGTCTATTATTAGCTCATTGGATTCCTCATCGCAAGTGCTTTCAGTCCATATAACATTTGTTATAGCTAAACTTTATAATTTCGAGGATATTTAATATTTTGTGTAAAAAATGACAAATGCAGACTTTGGTGAAAATAATAGTATCTTCCTTAGTTTTTACAGTTCGATAATAAATATTGGTATTCGTTTAGTATAAGCCATGGCGAATATTTTGCTGTATATAGATGTTTTATAAATTATACAGGGTGTTAATAATCTCGTAGCAAAATTGGAATACTGTAAGGGCCAATATCTCGTTTATTTTAAATGGAACACCCTGTATATTTTTAATGGATCAGATTCAGAATTGAAAACTCTATCGATCCAAATTAGTATGTTATATACCCAAAGATAATAGTTTTCGAGTTATTTTGAAATTTAAAATATTTTACTCTTTGGTTACAAGTAAACATAAATTATGAGCCTAGATGGCTTGGAAAACAAAACTTATCAAGTGAATTTAAATCATAATTAAAATCATGATTTAAATCAAACACTTGTAATATTTTTTTTTATTCAAATAAATAACTAACGTAACATGATATTTTTAAAAGTTATCAGTACAAAATGTAATAAAAATAAATTTTTGATTTTTTTAACATAAATGAGATTTTGCTCAACCCTTTTAAAGATTAACCTACGCTTAGACAATAACAGTCTCGTTAAATTTTATTTTATTTCATTTCAAACAGTCCACCCTGTTGCTGAATGCACAGTTCAAGTCTTGTTCGAAATGAAACTTGCACATTTCTTAGGATATCTGGTGTAATGTTTCGGAAGCAATGTCTAATTCTTTCTTTCATATCGTCCGCTGTCGGAGACATGCTGTATACTCTATCTTTGACGTATCCCCATAGAAAAAATCCAGACATGTAAGGTCTAGAGAACGCGCAGGTCAATTTACTGGACCCCCTCGACGAATCCATCTATTTGGAAAAAGCCATGGTCTTGGTAAGATATTTAAGGGAATATCATCCAATAGATAGATATTCCAAAAGGTAATTTTGTAAAAAATCTAAATATGTCTCTTCTGTAAGTGGATTTTCAAAAAAATATGGACCTATTATGTGCTCTTTTAAAATTGCTCCCCAGCAATTTATAGTCCATTAGCCTTGATTATTGACAACTCTCAAAAAATTTGGTTGTTCTGTTGAATAAAAATGAAAATTGCAACGATTCACATTTCCATTTTTATAAAACGTTTCTTCGTCGCTGAACATTAAAATATTTCTTCATTCTTTATTATTTCCAACATCTTTTCGCAAAATTGTAGTCGTTTTTCAAAATAATTTAGACGTAGAGCTTGATGTAACTTAATCTTGTAGGGCTGAAATTTGTTATCCTTTAAACACTTACTAACTTGTGTTTGACTAATGTCTAGGCTCATAATTTATGTTTACTTGTAACCAAAGAGTAAAATATTTTAAATTTCAAAATAACTCGAAAACTATTATCTTTGGGTATACAACATACTAATATGGATCGATAGAGTTTTCAATTCTGAATCTGATCCATTAAAAATATACAGGGTGTTCTATTTAAAATAAAAGAGATATTGGTCCTTACAGTTTTCCAATTTTGCTACGAGATTATTAACACCCTGTATAATTTATAAAACATTTATATACAGCAAAGTATTCGCCATGGCTTATACTAAACGAATACCAATATTTATTATCGAAATGTAAAAACTAAGGAAGATACTATTATTTTCACCAAAGTCTGCATTTGTCATTTTTTACACAAAATATTAAATATCTTCGAAACTATAAAGTTTAGCTATAACAAATGTTATATGGACTGAAAGCACTTGCGATGAGGAATCCAATGAGCTAATAATATACAGGGTGTTCCATTTAAAATAAGAATTTTTTTATAGGTTTGGAAGGATGTGAACACCCTGTATATTTGTAACTAATTTTAAATTGTAGCCCTTATTATTTCTGAAAACTTTTGTATTAGATATTTTTTTCTAAAGTTGATAATAGTGGAGAAATAAAGGAATCCCAGACGAATGGATCACCCTGTATATATAACATAGGTATCAGATCATGTTTATATGATCAAAGGGATTAATAAATATATACATATCTATATATATCTTATATCTATGTATTAGTAAATTTGATTAGTTAAAAAATAAATTTAAATTTTTTAATTTTCTTATCATTCTTTTGTTTAGACATAATTCGAAATATCAATTGTAATATCATATAATTATGTAATTGTTGTAATTTAGTTCAGTAATTGTAATTCAGTAATTATTGATCCAAGCCTTTTTGCTGCGTATCTCTTTTTACTATCTTTGACCCATAATATAAACATTTCTGTTAATAAACATTTAAGGGTCATATAGCCCATTTCTTGAAAAACACTGATCACTAATGCGAAAATATTGAAAATTGAAACCGGTGTAGGTAAATTTAATTTTATAATTTCTACGTAATAACAGCGCAAACTGCTACCAATTAAAGGATGAAAATTTCCTACACCTCTGTTAATGATATAACTTGTTGTTATATAGACACTCCCACGTGATTCCTACTTCCATTATGTCTCAAACAGGCACACAGCAATTCTGCCATTGCTACATTCTCTGCAATTTCTACAAATAAAGATACAGTTGACAAATGGGATTCTAATGAGAACTCCACCTTTTCGCAAACATCAAAATAAAATGTTGAGTGCACTAAACACTAATAATACCTGGTAGTGGTGAGAAGCACCACACCGTAGTGCCCTCTTTGGGTCTTTGCTACTATCCCTTTGACAATTATTGTCAAATTGACAGAGAGATAGCGTCCTGCTTTTCCGCAGGTGCCATTACAGCAATAACCTCTATTGTCTCTGAGGAAGACAATCCTACGTTTTTATTTGAAGGAGATACCGAAAGCAAATATTCCACTTCAATAGAGATTCCGGAATCTCTATAGAAGTCGCCACAATCTTCATCGAGAACAACTACCAGACACTGGCCGGTTTCGCGCTTATTATGCGCTCGTCAAAATGCCACAGGTAGTGAAATAAATGAATATGTTGCGATATGATGATTGTCTAAGGGACATCGTGAATATTAGTAGTGGTGAGCACACCATAGTACCCTTTCTGGGTGGTAACGCGTACCTTAAATTTAAATATAACTTAGTAGTTTTTCCTGAAACTCCAGAATAGCGTTTTCTGCGCATTCACTTACGCAGGAAAGTTTCTCTAGGATATAGTGGAAGGAGAGACCGAGCGCGATAGCCGTGTGAACTAGTTGAAAAATATTTCAGTGTAATCACAATATTAAGTTAATTTTAATACTAACGACAGTGTCGGAAGGTCTCCTTTTTCCCCATTTTCTTTAACCGTCGACGTCACTGTCAAGTTTTTCGACACTATTCTCATTTTTATTTTGTTTTATATTTCATACAGTCCATTTTCTATAGACGCATACGCTCGTTCGGCATAGGCCGTAACACTGGGTCTTTGCTACTATCCGCCTGACAATTATTGTCAAATGGATGGCAAGCGACTGAATGTTCTTCCTGGCTACGGCTGGCAAGAGGTTCTATTAAGATCTCGGACATGCGCAATGACAAAATCGGATTTGGTAGCCAACAGGTTGTAAATGGTGAACATTTTTCTAAGTGGCGTTTTTGTGGACTATTTCAGAATTCAAAGTGACAATTTATTTTGGTACTTTAAAAATTTCCACCTGAGTCGGTTTTGTGGACTTGGCAAAGTTTACTTACTATTTCTTGATAGTAAAGATGGAGGTGTTGGCTGGAGTGTTCTTCACTGGTGCATAATTCGGAGTAACTGTAAATTTCGTGCGCTGCTTATTCTAGCAAGCGCAGCAGGCGTAAGGATGCGAGTGCCTGCACCTCTCTTCAAGTCGCGCCGGAGTGGTAAGTTGTACTTCTCTGATCTTAAATGTTGTTCTATTTGATCGCGGAATTACAATGTAAATAATTACAGGTACTGATCTATTAAATTTTATATTAAATAAAATGTGCTTCATTACAGTAGCTTTCCCTGTCCTGTCAACCTAAAAAAAAAAACGCATAAACAAAAAAAACAAAGGGCATGAAAAAAAACAACCTCAAACTGCCATAAACAAACATAATACTTTTGAATTATTGGTATTCGTACATAAAGATTAAGCAGAAATCATTATCAGACGAATGCTCATGTGAATCTCCTTGTCTTAACAGGATTATTATCTCTAGTTTTCCACCCTTCAACCCACATATCTATTTTCACAGCATCTTCCCTGTGTTTGACACCTTCCTGTACATTTGTATTTTTCCCTTTGATAGTTAACAGGTCTTTGTTTGTAACCAAGTCGGCTTTTTTAATTCACTGCCAATTTTACTGAATTTTACTGCTATACGTATCAATAACTCTAAAAATAAAACTTCTTGTAAAAGACAAGCAAGAAACCGATCAATGATATTAATATTAAACCAGGTATTCACTTGTTACAGTGTCTGTGAAACTCTAGCTATAAATTTTGCAGCTATATTTTCTTTGATCACTCTAGGTAATCTTATCTGTTGTAAATCCTTTGTATGCCCATAATGAGTTATTATTCTCTGAAGAAATAGGGTCTTATTAAGATGTTTGCGTACTGTAATTTGACTTGGGCATTCCTTATTAATTTTACAAATTCCTTGAGATTTCAACATTCGATCTACCTTCTGTACCTTACTTTTAAAAACGCCTGTAACATAAATCTCGATCAAATATGTTAATCTAAAGTATGATTTTAATGCATGTTACTTACCAAACCGATTGTATTTGTAGTATGAAACAATATCTCCTGATGGTAATAACTTAGATCCAAAAGTAACAACATAATAATTACAATTCTCACGTATTTCAGTTTGTTGTTACCAAGAAAGGAAATCTAAAATGAGTATTAAGTCCTTATTTACTGTAAATTACCTGACTTTTTATTACATTGCATTAATCAAAAGAAATGGGTAAAATATATTTACCCTGTAACGACAAAAATTATTTTTCTTCACGTTTAATACTAATTAAATATTTATTTTGTAAATGGTCAACAAAGTCTGAATTACGTCCAAACTTGCCATCACAGCCTTCTTCCATACATGCATAATGACCTTTGTTGTAATCTTCCTGCTTTTTATTATGTATTGTTTTTAAATATCTTTTTACACAATTCTTGAATTTAAAAGCTTTTCCGCAAACTTCACATGCGAATTCCATAGCTTCGTAAGAAACAAACAGATCAACAGTCTTTTCACATAGGTACTTAAAATAACAGCTTTTTTTCCAAAATACAGGATAATACCGAGTTTTAATCATCTCCATATGATACCAACTTGATTGGTGAAATGCGCGTCGAGTTCAGTATAGTGGTTTGGTTTTATGTGAAAAACCGCGTCAGTGATATCTTCACAACAAAGGTTCCAACCTCGTTCAAGGATAATGCCGAGAATATTAAAACAGTACCCTATAACTTCAGTCAAAATCTCAACAAAAAGGAGCCAAATAAACAGGATGTGGATTTCACGCATGCGCACCTCGAATGCCCATTCTCGGTCTTGATAGTCTTCTCATATTTACTATCGAGTTTACTATTCTCATTCTCTTGTTCTTCTAATTACATCTTGATTTTGAACTGAAATGGCGAGTGTTCAATAAATTTAAAATTTTGGCGAGTGCGCCGGAATCATCTTCACTTTTAAAAATATTCGTAGTTTCTTGTTACCTAACATCATGATATAATAAGTACAAGGTATGACATTCGTGAGTACGAAAATGCGTTCGCTGTGCGCATTACGTCACCGAGAGCGCAGAATGATCGCTAAATACAAATGTTATATACGATTTCAATGGAAACATTATCAAAACTTTCATATAATTGGCACAAAATAGTGTCCCGAATAGGAAAATATTGGGAAATTTAACTAGTGTCCTTAAATGTGTTCTTTAATAATCATAAGCACAGATTAGATATATTCCATATGGTAGGTACCTATCATATACAAAATGCTCTGGTAATCCCTGGTGGTTTAAAATTGGCTCTTTTAATTTCTTACCTACTTCAATAATAATAACTGTTATCGGTGATTATTGCAATTTTTATTATAAGTAATTAGTTATTGTGATTCGTGTGTAAAATGATTAGTACTTAAATATAGGATAAACGCTTCATAAACATATAGGATGTGGGCAACAAGTTAACTTTAATACATATATTTCGCCGTTCGCCTTACACCTACGACTAAAAGTGAAAATTGTTCCTTAAGCTCGGTTAAGATTCTAAATTGACTGTATTATTAAATGTATTCATTTTTTTTTAATTATTCGAAAATTTTAAATGTTTCTCAATTTTTTTTATTTAATGACCACATTAAGGTTATCATATACAGGTTATATAATTTATTACAGGCTTTAAATTTATCTCATAATCATCATCGGTGAAGTGTTTGGAACATATTCTGGCAGTATGTATATTAAACTTTTCTGCTCGACAGCAAGCTACCACCCACAGTTTCTTTATTACTTCATCCCGTGGAAACGTGAAAAACCTTGTAACATAATAGATAGTGCAATGTTTACATTGTCTAAATATCATAGCAATATAATTACCTAATATTATTTAAATTATTGGGCTCTTGGTTGCGATTATCACCATTATACAAGCACACAGCACAACGCATTTTTATTGCACTTTTAGTTTAGGTACGTGTTAATATAAAATTAACTTTAACTATACTCACATATGATTATAATTAGTATACACTAGAATTATACAAATACTCTGCCAAAAAAAAATGAATTTAGAGGACAAAATGTAGTAAAAACCACGAAACTTTCACACCTTTACATATGTAAACACTGTAAAATGTCAAATTTGCGCTCTCGGTGACGACACGGATGTGGGAGGGATATGCGCAATATCATACCTTCCTTTATTGTATCATGACCTAACATACTTACCTTTAAAATACACACATGTTGCTGTCATTGGAAAGATTAGCAGCTATCTCCTGTCAACAAATGACATCATTATACCTGGTGGCTAAAATTAGATTGCCATTAAATTAATTATTTAGAGACCACTTCGATTTGAATTTTGAAATTTCAGACTCTAGGATTTTTGGATATGGTCTCCTTTAATAAAATAGAGGTGTCCCTGTAGCACTTCCGGTTACACCTGAAGTCGACGTCAACTTTGTTATTTCAAATGGAGTACCCTATATATTTTTGCATTTTTGGATTCTACATAAAATTTTAGGGTAACTTTCATCAAATTTACCTATTTCTAAAATTAAGCGTTTTCGAGATGTTTAATTTACTTAAAAATAAATTATAAATCAGTATCTAGCTTAAAACGCTGCGTTTTTATAGTAAGATTGTAGTACTCAGCGAGTTGATTTCAGAAATATATAATTCTGTTGGTTTTAAATACAAATTGGCTGAAATAATCAAGGATGAACATAGAAAATATCTCATTTTATGAAGGATTTTATTTTTTGAGGTGACTTTGTTTTGTGGCTTGTTCATTATTTTTACCTGTCAAAATTATGTTCTTTGACCGTAAATTTAAAGTAATTATGAAAAGTTTTCTCAAAACCATCAATTTTATTAACACAACGTATAAAAGAAATACAAAAATATCAAATAAACAAAAATTAAACATGTAAAATCTTGAAACACCTATATCTTATCTAATGCGAGGTTTAAAGTGAAATAAGAAATACACATTTACTATTACATATTGCCTAGAAAAAATTTTCTATATGTGCTACATTTTTTCGATACAAAGTATTTATTTATTTATTTTTTTCTATAAAATATAAGAGAACTGACATTTCCATATCATCTGTAAGCACTGTCCTTGAACGATCCATCTTTTTATCCACCAAGTTATGGTTTGCCACTAACTTATTATATAGGTCCTTAAACGTGTTTTTGACTGGTTCTTGAATCTCCTAACAAATTATCTACATGCCAAAGCCTTATTTTTACATTATGCGATGAAAATCTCGACCATCGCACATGGTGCTTTCCTCGCACCATATATTTTCACAAAAATATAAATAAATAAAATTTACAGTACTTCACAAAGTCAACCATTATTTATTCTCATTAAATTGTAACAATTAAGGTATAAAGGAAAATATTTTGACAGGTAAAATAATCCTCCATAAAACAGATATTTCCATGTTCATCCTTGACTATTTCAGCCAATTTGTATTTAAAATAATGAATGTGTTTCATAGTAAATTTTACATGGACTATACTATATACCTATTGGTAGCATATGATCATGGTACACCCCTTTGGAAAAAGTTTTTTACTTTTAAAGTTGCCTTCGATGACTTTGAAAATGTGAAAACAAAATTACAAAATTTTATTGAATTTCGTCACCATAAACTCTTTGATTATATTTGTTATTATATTTGTTATTTTTAAACACAAATATCCGAAACTGCATGACTTTACTAATGGGAAAACCATTCATACCTTTTTTATTTCTGATGTTTCTAAGAAAAACGTAAGTTATTTAAGTAACGTAATCGTGTTATTTTTAACACGAACTGGGTAGTATAATAACTAAACCTTTAGAACTCATATTACACGAACGATATACCCGCCAAGTTTGTAGAAGTACTCATAAATTGTAGTAAAATTTACAAAACCGTGTGTTAAAAATGAATCAATCCGCCATAAATATGGAATAATTACACGGTGAATAATTAACTATTACACATTACCTTGTAAAATCTACTGTGTTAAATTACTTTTATTTAATGTAATAATACACCGACATGTGTAACACTGCCAAGTGTGGACTATATACACACTGATGAGTGTTGATTCAGTGTTAAAATCAGTCGGATTTTTTTACTGTGTAAAAGCGGTTCAATTAGCACGTTTTCATCTTCCTCTATATTTCACAAATTTAGTGAAAAGGAAATATGTCCAAAAGTTTTTATTTGAAGGAGATGCCGAAAACAACTACTCCACGCGTAATGTGCCCCGACTGGCATTGCATTACTTCGGCATCTCCATAGGAGTCGCCACATCGTTCATCGAGACCTACTACCGGACAGTGACCGGTATCGCGCTTATTATGCGTTCATCAGAGTGTCATAGGTTAGTAGACTCGATGAACGATGTTGCGACGTGATTGCCTAATGGGCATCATGAATGTTAGTAGTGGTGAGAAACACACCGTAGTGCCCTCTTTAAGTCTTTGCTACTCTCTCTCTCTGACAATTATTGTCAAATTGATATGGAGATGCCGATGTAATGCAATGCCATTCGGGGCACATTGCCCGTGGAATAGTTGTTTTCGGTATCTACTTCAAATAGATAAGTAGGATTATCTTACTTAAAGACAATAGAGGTCACTGCTGTAATGGCACCCGCGGAAAAGCAGGTCATTATCTGTCTGTCAATTTGACAATAATTGTCAGACAGATAGTAGCGAAGACCTACGGTGTGTTTCTCACCACTACTAGACTGTCCAAAAGTTTATCAAAAATAATATGTTAAGAAATTATCACTAGCTTACTATAATTTACTGAGTAAAATTTCTATCGATGTAGTTCTGTAACTGGTCTCACAGTTTTGGAAAAATACGATTAATAATAGAGGAAAAATTCATCATTTAATTCACTCGTGGGCGTGGGAGAGCGTTATACCCAAATCTGAAAGAATGTACAGGGTGATTCACTTTCGAGTGTGTAACATGGGTATCATGCTTATTACAAAAGATAGACTGTAGGTTTAATTTCGGCAAAGTTGCGGAATTTTGTGCTCAATAAGTTGGCGCAAACAAAACCCCCATATCTGCTTTTGTTTTTGAGTAAGGGGCAAAAACAAAAGGGTTTTCGTTTTCTGGCCATAACTTCTATATTTTTGAAAATATTGGCTTATCGTTTTGACATTATTAGGACACTTTCTTGAGACAAATACGATGCCGCAAACCGTTTTTAAAAAAAATGTCACTTCTATTGTAAATCATCGTCAACTTTATTTTTTCTTATGGGCGCCATAATAATTTTTGCCTTATTTGAATAAACCGATTTTTTCTGAATACAACAATATAATATATGTTAATATTTGCTTAAAATATAAGGGCATTATGAATGAAAATAGGTATTTTTTTGAAAATGTCTAGTTAGTCATGGCCATGACAGTCAATTCTTGACAAACCACAAATGCCACTTATAATTATTATAAACTACACCTGTGGAGTACTTTTTACGTTGACTAACGATGTATTCAACCGAAGATAAACAAGATATAGATATTTATTACAGATGTAACAAAAATTTAAACAGAACAGTTGAAGAATATTTAAACACATATCCTGAAAGACGACAACCATGCAAGACATATATTACTACTACTATACTATACTACTACTACTATACTATATTACTAAACTGCACTGTAATTTGAGAAATTATGGCAGTTAATATATGTCTTGCATGGTTGTCGTCTTTCAGGATATGTGTTTCAATATTCTTCAACTGTTCTGTTTAAATTTTTGTTACATCTGTAATAAATATCTATAATATCTTGTTCCTCTTCGGTTGAATACATCGTTAATCAATGTAAAAAGTACTCCACAGATGCAGTTTATAAAATTTATAAGTGACATTTGTGGTTTGTCAAGAATTGACTGTCATGGCCATGGCTAACTAGATATTTTCAAAAAAATACCTATTTTCCTTCATAATGCCTTTGTTTTTTAGGCAAATATTAACATAATATTATATTGTTGTATTCAGAAAAAATTGGTTTATTCAAATATGAGGAAAATTAATATGGCACCCATAAGAAAAAATGAAGTTGACGATGATTTACAATAGAAGTGACATTTTTTTTAAAAAACGGTTTGCGGCATCGTATTTGTCTCAAGAAAGTGTCCTAATAATGTGAAAGCGATAAGCCAACATTATCAAAAATATAGAAGTTATGGCCGCAGAAAACGAAAACCGGAAAAAAATTGTTTTTGCCTCTTACTCAAAAACAAAAGCAGATATGGGGGTTTTCTTTGCGCCAACTTATTGACCACAAAATTCCGCAACTTTGCCGAATTTAAACCTACAGTCTAGCTTTTGTAATAAGCGAGATACCCTTGTTACACACTCGAAAGTGAATCACCCTGTACTTAATTAGGCAGTGTGTTTTTTCCATATTTAATAGTAAAAGAGGATTTTAATTTAGTTAAGTAATTTAGTTTTAATTTAGTTCTAGTTCTTTATCCCTTTTCCGAATAGTTGTCCATGGAGAGTTTACGGCGATTCATTTTTCGTTTAATGAATTAGATTACGTATACCTAGGTAACCAAATTGAGACTAACATATATTTTGTTTAAGCTTATTTTTCGGTAGTAAAATTTACTTGCTTACATATAACTTTTCTTCATTTTAATGGGCGGGGGAAATATTTTCTAGTATTGAAAATAAAAAAAGCATACAATTTCTGTTAAGTATATTATAAAAAATTAAGTTACATATTAATTAATTACACAAATTATTAATTACTACTACGTTAGATATACAAAAATACATTTTCCAAGATATTTGGCTTAGGAGGTAACTAAAATATATATACATACACAAATATACAATAATACAAACTAGATATGGTAGGTCAATGGTGAAACTCACAAGTTACATTGTTTTATAAGCTCATAACCTATAATTTTAATTATTGACCCTACACTAAACAATACAATTTTTATCAAACATAATCTGTGATATTGCAAATATAATATAATGTTACAGCTTCATTTAGATCTAAGGAATTTTCAAATTTATATATTATATTCAGTTGGATTTATTAATTTAGAAAATCCCTATTTTTTTCACATAATGACAACTTTTTTTGTATATCATCACTATCAAAGTTTTCAGAATATTCTGTAAACTTTCCCCAATTTTCAGGCCTACTATAATAATAACAATAATAATAAAAATAATTTAGTTTTGAGTAGGTATTTTTTGTTCTGGAGGAATATAAATTATAAAAAGTTAACAAAATTGTTCAAAAATATTCTATTTTTTTATTTTTATTTTATTCTTGATCTTTACGAACTTGCACCGGAAGCCAAAACATATTGTTAATGTACTTAAGGTAAACAATGGCAAGAATGTAAAATATCAGAAAAATTAACATAATACATTGTATTCTTTTTTTGGGATTACACCACCTGTAAAATAATAAAGAAACAGGATACCAGAAGTATTCAAATTAAATATTCAAAGTATTCAAGACAAGCTTCTAAAGTTTGCCCCAAAAAAACAGTGTATAATATGCAATAAAATAAATATTTGGTAAATTAACTAAATTTCATGAGTGGTTTTTCAGTTTTATACAAAATTGTGTAATATTACAAATCCTATTTTAAATTATGTCTAAATAATATAATTTTTCTAAAAAAATTTAAAAGAAATTAAACACTTAACTAACTTTTTTTAACGTTTCTAGTCGATCCTCATTTCCTGTTTTTTTATTATTTTTACAGTTGGTGTAATCCCAAAAAAACTAGAATGAATCATGAAAATGCACCACAAATAAGGTACAAACATCAATTGACATACAGTTTCAAAATAATTTCAATCAATAGTTATTATTTAGTATGACTTGGTTATGGTTTACAATTTAGAGATGCAAGTAGATATAAATGTATTTGTGTCAATTTTTATTTATTTCTCAAATTATTTTATTATTTTTGACAATCTCTTACATGTAATATCTCTCAATTTATCAATTAATGAATTATACATTGTATCTAATACTAAATTATAATTGCGACTATAGTCTGGATGAAAATTGGGGCGGAACGTGAGTTGTCGAATAGTAGTTTGTCTAACTATGTTCTTAGATATACTTAATGTGTAATTGACAATTTTTTAAAATATAATCTGTTAAAATTTTGAAATATTTATTTAGTTAAACAAAAATTACACCTATTAGGTACACACATATTTTAAACAAAATATAATTCCACACCGGTTAAATTTTTACAATAAAATTCATTAAAAGATGTAGATACGTAAAATATAAAATTTATATAAATATGACGGCTAAAAAGCAAACATAATTAAAAATATTAGTAAACCAAGCACATGGGTTCATAGAATTCATATTGTTCAATTATGCTGTACCATGTGCTATAAAATATGATGTTATATGTTTTAATTGACAAAATACTGTGCTATGCCAACAGTTGTATGTGTCTATCCAAAATTCGTTCCAAAATAAATAAACTTTGTTGCATTAAAACATATATTCAATGAATTAATTTTACATTTATATTAAACACATTCTGACACAAAGTTGAACTGTCGCACACATTTTACGTTTTAAATTGTGTTATTTGTTTTTTTATTCGTTTCACAATTCCTTGTCTCGCCAGATTTCTTTGATATTTCAAAGATAATTAACAAATAGTGGCGCCTGCTAAATCAAAATATCTTCATATTGACATTTATATTAATAATTTATTAATTTACCGATAAGACGTTATCAGTAAAGTGTCCCATTTATTACAAGTATATCACACAATATACATAATTATAGTATTTTTAATAATAAACTTATATCTACAATCTATTAAAAACATGACTTACTTAACTAATATTTACAGTCTTTTTAAAAGAAGTAGGTGCTGTTTAAATGCTTACAAAATGCAAAATAAAAAATGTCAATGTTCCTCTATCTTATTTAATTAAATATAACCTAAATAGACAATTATTTAGTTTAAGTACGCACTGCCAGTATTTTTTTTGATAAAGTAGAGACAAAACTGCGATAAATTTTGTCGATAAATAATGTACAATGTGTTTTTGTTAAGACAGACATCAAACAAAGTGACATCGAGCTTACTACTTGCTGAGTGTACTTGCTTTACCACTTGCTGTAAGTAATACTGTGATTTTACAAAAATGGCGCGGGAGCTGCTTTAATCTTTGATAGTTTAAATTATGTGCTTTATTTATTAATTCAACTATTCCAATAGCTAAAGGCTATTCGGAAGGAGGTCATTAATTGAAAAAATGAAAGGAAATACATATTACCACTAAAGCAAGTTCTGGATTAACAATGTCAACCATGCCTCACAGATAAGATATAATATGGAAGTATTAACTTCCAAACACCGAACAAAAGTAATGCTGACTGATTATCTTTCAAAACTACAGTAGATATGAAACGTGAGGAATAAACTTAAAGAGACAATCTACCTTTCAATTTAATTTCAATGAATCTAATAAATTATAAATATTATAAATTATGACCCAAAAATGAAAAAATTATAATTAAATTTATAATGCAGTTGGGTAATCCAAGTATGATTTATTGTCATTAGAGGTTTACAGTGCCGTCAGAGCAGAGCATGTGGACAACTGTAGTCGGCAGATCAGAGTGACATTCAACAAATGTACCAACACTGCAAATGAAGCACGATTTGTGTGGTATTCGATTGGCTAGGTGATTTGTAACCTGCGAGCCTAGTACAAGTGCTATTTTCACTTGACTTTTTGTACACAAAACTGCGTGATTGATTGATAAAATTGAAAAACGGGAACGGCTTTTAGACAGAATAAAAAATCTATCAAAGGAAGTGTCAGCATAATCAGCTTTTCATTTAAAGTTTTGAACGGTCCCATCGCCATCTTTGTAAACATTACATCACAAGCATATATATAATACTACTATATCGCGTATTTCCTATGTTAGCCCATAGCGGTTTCTAAGAAAACATTAAAGGACAAAAGATATAGTGCTATACTGCTCCAGAGACCCTTTGTTCGATTTGCGCATGCGCAGATTTTGTCGATATACATGGTTACGGAAGTTGACACATTGTTTATATGTTGACAGACTTTCCAACTTTCAACTTGTTTTTAAAAGAAGTCGGTAGACAGAGATGCAGTATTTATGCTGCTTGCTTATTGGATGTCGCGAAATTCGTGCGCATGCGCATATTTGACTAAGGTACTCTCGATAAGGATAGAGATTGTATGTCGGCGCCGTGATGTTTTCGGAATTTTGGGCCTCTACCCGCGATATAGTAGTATTATATATATGATCACAAGGTCGTAAACTCAGTACCACCTGATTGACATTTTTGTGCCTCTATCATAACTTGGTTAAACTTCATTGATTTTGTTGCAATTTGACGTAGCAAAATTTAAAACTCGCTACGTATTACCTATCAACGAATTTGTATTTTCATTCCTCCCGGTCTATCACACAGATTTGTCATGTGGATAATAAAAATCAACTTCAAAACACTATCGCATTTATTCCCTGTAGGTGAGAAAAACAGAAAAATGTTTTATAAAAATCAGACCACTCCAGAGACTGGAAGTAATGTTTCTCATGAAACATTACTTGAAACAAGATTTGATGTTATATTATGTTACCGTTGACTCCTAAAAATGAATACGACGCGCAAGCCTAGGATGCTAAAATAGCGTAGGTATATGGTTTTGACTGTACTTATTTGGTTCATTTTAGCAGGCATACTAAAAGTCGCCCGCCACTCTAGAACCGATTTGGATCACGCTTTGCATGACAAGGCTGCGCATCTATTATACTAATTCAATCAACCGTTATATTTGATTTCAAAATGTTGAACATAATTTCTATTTTCCTCTCGAAAGTTTTATGATTTTCTCGCTAATATAGTCTATTATAATCGAGTATTTTAATCACTTTTTAAACAAAGTGAGGAACTAGAAGCCACATTTAAGTTTAAATATTAATGTAAATATCGCAAGGTATGCAATGTTTATGTACAACAGTTGTTGTTTATCCTCTTAGTCTCACAAACTTCTGCCTCGTTTATTCTTTCTACGTGTTGTACATCTTTGATTGATTCTATCAAGGGAGCACCGCCGGTTTCTGGTAAGAACAGTACAGAAAGGCCTCCAAGAATTCCAAAAATGGCCAGCATTGACATCGGTACGCTTGTATGTATTGACGACTGTAAAAAAAAGTAAAAATATATAAGATAAATACACTGTATCACCATTTGCAGAGATAAATTTGAAGAATGAAGTAATTGCTAACTTGCATGACAAAAGACAAGACAAAGACAATCACGATCAAAAGAAAATTTAACCCTAGATCGCAAATACTTTGAACTATGTACTGTGTTCATGGGTAGGTTACTACCAATGTGGATCATTTTTGATAGTAGATAAGATGGCAAATTAATTGTTGCCTCTGTAATGGTTTTTATTATTACTATTCAGTTTGACAAAGTATCCAAATTAATAACTTAGGTAGTACTTAGTTACACAGTAAAAAAAGACAAATGGTAAAATTACTAAATGGTAATCGTAATTTGCTGCAGTGTTATTTTTAACACGAACTGGGTAGTATAATAACTAAACCTTTAGAACTCATACTACACGAACGATATACCCGCCAAGTTTGTAGAAGTACTCATAAATTGTAGTAAAATTTACAAAACCCTGTGTTAAAAATGAATCAATCCGCCATAAATACGGAATAATTACACGGTGAATAATTAACTATTACACATTACCTTGTAAAATCTACTGTGTTAAATTACTTTTATGTAATGTAATAATACACCGATATGTCTAACACTGCCAAGTGTGGACTATATACACACTGATGAGTGTGGATTCAGTGTTAAAATCAGTCGGATTTTTTTACTGTGTATACAGGGTGGGCTCTTGAAAACAAAACAGAGTGAATCACTCTCAGGAATATAATTTTCCCGAAAAACGCCGACACATGTCGATTTTTGATCGAGGGGACACTTTTCACATAAATTTCTTATTACAGACTTTACCCCCCTAGAAAGGCGTGGCAACCCCCCAAAAATCTTAATAGGGACGGAGGATTAAGTGACACATCGTTTGAAAGGTACTCTAATTCTCTATAGAACCGTGCTATATTTTTTGAATTTGATCAATTAGTTTCGGATATACAGGTTGATAATAAAAAACCTACTTTTTATAAATTTATTTGCAAATTACTACATCAGCCAATCAAGTGTTGAAATTGATGACCTTCAGTCTCCATACACTAATATAAGTTTTGTAAAAAGCGTTCACGCACATTTTGTAACATTTCTGGAGTAATTTGGTGGCATTCGTTGATACTGCGGGGGCGGAGATATTGAAGGGAAGCAAGCGGAGTTAAATACATTTTGGACTTTAAGTGACTCTACAAAAAAAGTCCAAAGGAGACAAATCTGGCGATCGCGCAGGCCATTTTATCACGCCTCTTCGCCATTCGAAAAGCTATGATCAAGATACTGCCGAACAGACTGGGCGTAGTGTAGGGAAGCTCCATTCTGTTGGAATATCAAGCGGTCTTCGAGATAATTCTCATTATTTTCGATAATGTTTGTCAACGCTGGATCAATGTTGTTCTCTAACAAATCCAGGTACATCTCCCCGGTGAGATTAGTTGGTATGAAAAAAGGACCAACAATACGATCACAAAAAATTCCAGCCTATACATTTAATTCTTCGTGATGTTGTTTATGACCCTCATAAAATATGCTGGGGTTAGAATCGGGCCAATAACGACAATTATGACGATTGACGTTGCCATTGACAAAAAAAGAACACTCATCCCAGAAGCAGATATAAAAAAATATTCAGGATTGCTAATAGCTCGTTTACTTATTATTTCACAAAATTGTAGTCGCCGATCAAAGTCATCTTCATTAAGTTCATGTGCAAGCAGAATTTTGTATAGTTGAAATTCCTGAAGTTTCAAAATTTTGCGAATTTTGAATTGCCCAAAACCGGATTCAACTGCCGGTTGCCTCGTACTCTTTCTAGGATTTATAGCAACATGGTTAAGAACATCTACTGCTTCATTTTTTTCGGGGTGTCGCTTTTTACTACCTCAGATCCGATATCCTCAAACTTGGCCACTAACTCCAAAATGGACTTCCTGTGAACATGTTTATCCAAGTGTTCCTGATTAAAGGTTTCTGTTGTCCTATTAGCAGACTGATTATTTCCATAAAAGAGTGCAATTATTATTTTCACCCTTTCTGGAATCGAATAAACCATAATGTTAACCAACTCTATAGGTAACAATAAAATAATAATTCACGTAATACCCATTCTGATAGTATTATTTATTTCAATTTATTACGAACAGTAAAAGGAAATGTCACTTTGACATAAGGGTGACACTGGCCAACTAATTTTAGCTGTGGTCCATAAAAATGCGACAAAGTAGTTTTAAAAACGGATCTAGTTTTATCGCAGCTAATGGAGAAAAAAGTTTGCAAGTAAATTCGTAAAAAGTAGGTTTTTTTATTAAAAACCTGTATCTCCGAAACTAATCGGTCAAATTTAAAAAATAAACCACGGTTATGTAGAGAATTAGAGTACGTTTCAATCTATTTAAGATTTTTGGGGGGTTGCTGCTCGTCCCTAGGGGGTAAAATATGTAGCAAGAAATTTATGTAAAGATGTCCCCCTTGTGGCAGGTTCTTAAGCAGAATTTTTATTGTAAACAATTACTCTATCAGAGAACAAATGTTTATTAGCTAATTAACATTACGATCTTTAAAATCATCATACAGGGTGTAAATTTAGTGGAGAATTGTTTCATTACTCGGCAGGCACGAACCTTGGAGGAATTTTACGTGACACCATTATACTATACCATTTGGAGCTCCTTTTAAAATATTTTTGATCCTACAGGGTGTTTTATGTTAAGGTGGCAGACCCAACTTATATTTTTTTAAATGGAACGACCTGTATATTTTTACATATTCAAAATGTACGCAAAATTCTTAACTCATAGATACCAATATGTATGTACTTTAATGCAGTCGTTTTTAAGATATTTAATATTTTGTAAAAAAAAAATCAGAAGCAGACTTCAGTTTCAGGTGCAATTACGGTTAAAATTTTTGGAATTTCAAAAAGATTTTTCGTGCACAAATAGTGAACATAACTGTGTATACTTCTATGATTAAAGCATTTGATTAAATTATACAGGGTGTTAATAAAATAGAAATGAATCTCGTAAACTTAGAACGAACGTAAGTCGATTTTTTTAAATGGCACGACCCATATTTGATTCCATATCTGAAAAGCCATTAAAAAGACCTTTCTCTACATGTATCACAATGTGTGCTTAAACTTAACAGTTTTCGAATAATTTGATATTTTTATTATTTCACGTATTTAGAAGGTTTTATTCACTGATGGCTACGTTTCATAAAAATGGTTGTGTTAATAGGCACAATTTTCATTACTATGCCACGGAAAACCCTTACATTGTTTCAACCATCGATTACCAGCACAGATGGTCTTTAAATGTTTGGGGAGGAATTATTGGAACATACATAATTGGCCTACATTTTTTTAATGAAAACCTGACTGGTGATATTTATTTACAATTTTTGCGAAACCAATTCCAGGAATATCTAACTGTAATACCCCTAGCACTAAGAAGGAATATGTGGTTCTAGCATGATGGGGCACCACCCCACTATAATAGTAGACAAGTGAGGGAAGTTTTAACTGTTGAATATCCAGACAAATGGATAGGAAGAGGTGATCCTATAGTTGGGCCTGCCAGATGTCCGGATCTTACATGGATGGATTTCTTCTTATGGGGTTACGTAAAAAATGAAGTCTACAAAATTCAACCTACAACGCAGGAGGACATGATGATGCGAATTCAAAATGCTTTTCATACAGTAACTGAGGGAATGCTAATGTAGGCCGGAATTTTCATCGGAGGACCAATGCATGCCTCGAACAGAACGGAAGACATTTTGAACATTTGCTTTAATTTAGTTTAAAAAGTAAATTTTTTCTAGACTATTTGTTAACATTCACTACTTATTATTTATTATTCTTTATATCCTGTTTTAAAAAATATTTCTTATAATAATCCAATAATTCACCCCAAAACATTTATTAGACAATCTGTTGAAACAATGTAAGCGTATTCCGTAGCATATTAATGAATATTGTGCCTATTACACAACCATTTTTATGAAATGTAGCCTCATCAGTGAATAAAACATTGTTGAAAAAATCTGGTTCTTCTTCGTCGAATTAAGTGCTCACTGACAAAATCGTATTCGATTATTGAAATCGTTTTCACTAAATTCTTGGAATAATTGGATATGGTTCCAGTGACATTTTTATTATTTTATGACTATTTCGGAATTGTTTCTTAGTAAACTTCATTTTTTTAAACTTATACCCACTTCTGGAGGAACAATAATTACCAAGTTAGTTGTACGGATTAACAAAATTACTAATTCATTGACACTTTGAATTGTCAAAATAATTGTCTGAAGCCAGCCTTCTTCGCAAATTAATTAGATTAGGAAAAGTTGTAATCGGCTCGAATAATAATTATCACGTGAAATAATAAAAATATCAAATTATTCGAAAACTGTTAAGTTTAAGCACACATTGTGATACATGTAGAGAAAGGTCTTTTTAATGGCTTTTCAGATATGGAATCAAATATGGGTCGTGTCATTTAAAAAAATCGAGTTACGTTCGTTCTAAGTTTACGAGATTCATTTCTATTTTATTAACACCCTGTATAATTTAATCAAATGCTTTAATCATAGAAGTATACACAGTTATGTTCACTATTTGTGCACGAAAAATCTTTTTGAAATTCAAAAAAACTTAACCGTAATTGCACCTGAAACTGAAGTCTGCTTTTGATTTTTTTTTTACAAAATATTAAATATCTTAAAAACGACTGCATTAAAGTACATACATATTGGTATCTATGAGTTAAGAATTTTGCGTACATTTTGAATATGTAAAAATATACAGGTCGTTCCATTTAAAAAAATATAAGTTGGGTCTGCCACCTTAACATAAAACACCCTGTAGGATCAAAAATATTTTTAAAAGGAGCTCCAAATGGTATAGTATGATGGAGTCACGTAAAATTCCTCCAAGGTTCGTGCCTGCCGAGTAATGAAACAATTCTCCACTAAATTTACACCCTGTATATACAATGTCTTTTTACAGAGCAATAGTAAATAAAGAGGCACAAATCCCTTAATAATTTTCAGGCAAAGTCATGTGTCAAAAATTATGTAAAACAAATTGTACTTGAGGGGTAATGACATCGTGATGCAGATAGTGAAATTAAAGTTGCTGATTCTAGAAAAGTAGCCTAATTTTGATAATTCATTAGATGTTTTGCCATGATGCCTGATCAGCCAATTATCGTTTTCTAGCCCTACGTACATTCCGCATATTTACGCAGAAACAGACAATGGGTCACGGGAAAAATTCAATAACTCTAGTAATAAAACTAAAAATTCTAATAAAAGTCTAATTCTAATAGAATTCCATAAATTCTAATTCTATATATATTAAATTAAGGCTATTATCAAATCAAGTGTTGGCAGTCACTGGTTGGTGATCATTACTCGTTGAAAACGTCGAGCTGAAAATATTCACATATTGTTTTCCAATATTCTACATTCAGAACAAACCTAAACCTCGTTGAATTTGATACATCACATGCCAGTTTAGTAGGTATATAGTGTTTTTATAGGAACGTGCAATGAATTACCAAGTTATACTTGTTGGATCAATTTATAGTAACAAAATAATCCCTTTAAAATGTTTATTGACCTAATTATTAATATTTTTTAAAAAATTATTAAGTAGGTTTTTGGTTATTCTAGCATTAAATAAATTATCTGCGATATTCTAAGAGGAGCACTACAAATTGTGACACGCAGATATTTTGAATATTTTTTTACACAATCTGCTAATAAAAAAGTAAGCATAGGTACATTAGCAATTGGGTATCACCATTTTCTTATGAACAAATTAGTCTGTATGTATTCAAGGATGTTTCAAATGTTATTTCTTTTTATGAATGAACTTCCCATCTTACTTCATTTCCTGTAAATGTAGGTATACCAATTTTTCGCTAGGTGGCACAATAATACATCATCAGCCGTTGTAAGTACTTAATTTCCTATCCAAATCTCTCAAATAATCCACGCTTTTGACTAACTTTATCAACGCAATATATAATTATATGTGATTCACATATAATTATATGATTAAATCACTTATTACTATATGTTGCGTTGATAAAATTAATCAAGTATGTGGGTTATTGAGAGATTTGGATAGAAAACTAAATGCTAACTAACAGCTGATGATATATTTGAGCGCCACCTATCGAAAAATTGGTTTAAGTTTACAAGAAACGACGTAGATGGGCCTTATATCGCATAATGTAATATAAGCTGTTCTTAGGAATGAATTATATGAAGTATAACAATTACTACTGTTAACGCAGGATGTAAACCAAATTCTAAAAGCAAGTTTATTGTACTCAGCTTACATCCTAGTAAATATTCATGCCTTACAAATTCCATAACTATTATATTTACATGTGCTTATAGCCCTTACTTACCAAGTCCCACAGATACGGAACCAGCATCAATGCAATCCCTGCCGACACGTTGGCAGCCCCAACTCCTATATTTCTGATGGTTGTAGGGTAAAGTTCTGCTGTGAAAACCGGCATAACAGCATTTGAGGAACTAATGCAGAATTTGCTCAGCATCGCCAAGGAAGTGGTTACCCACTGCAAATTGTTGAATAGGTAGAGAGGTAGAGTGCATGCGCATGCAACTCCCGAAATAATCATGGTCAAGGCCAGAGGCCACCTTCTTCCACCTTTCAGTAAAATGAATATACTGATTGCTACGGCTGGGATTTCTACAGCACCTTGAAGAACCTGCAAATAATAATAATATCAATTAGCTGGCTTACAGTCTATTTGCACTTGCCGGTTAAATTTTCGTTATATCACAAGTTAGGTAAGTTAGGTCAGTTAGGTCGATGATAATTTTGTATCGGTTAAGAAACTAGTAAAAATTGGTTTTCATTGAAAAAAAGCCAATTAACCTTTCTAACCTTAGGTATCTACTAATGAATTTTATAGATTATAGAATGTTTGTCAAGCTTTCTGATGATTAAGTGTTGGATAAGGTGCTTTGAGACTGTGTTACAAATTTCCATGGTACATAGTACCTACGTATGGTAATGACAAAAACGTAGGTATAAACGAATTTCACTGAAATGGTAGATGATTTTTGAGATACTGCTCATGAAGATGATGGATAATAAAACAATTTTTGTGACTAGAAAGTTTGTATGTTACGACGTTTTTTGCCACTTCTTTTCAGGATAGTACCATGAACTTTTTTCTTATTTCTATAACTGGTATTTACCATAGAACTATTTGTTAGTGTATTTTGAGTAACTAACTGTTCACAACATGTATGAATTCCTTTTTATTACATTTTAAGCCATTATTTTTTCACCACGATTGACACATTCCATTCTCGCAACCAGTCAACTTTTTCTAATTGCTCTTAGTCTCGTTTCAGATGGACGCGTATGGTACGCGGGCGTATTAAAAGGTCACGCGTATTACCTACGCGTCGTTTAACTTTCACATGGGGCGTACAGACCATAGATTAATTACCCAGAAAGTACAGACTACTGCCGACAGCAGTAGAAAAAGGAACATGCAAGTGGAAACATGTAGCGTTGTTGCCATTGATGCATTACCTTTCAAAAAAAGTAATAAAAAAGAAAAGGATATGGGTGCATCCAATTGTTGAGAAGCGATTACTTAAAGGTGCATTCTTTACGATGTATTCGGAATTACGTAAACACTCTTAAAAATGATTTAATTATTTTCGTATGTCAACAACAACGTTTGATGAATTACATAGTAAAATAGAATATCGTGTTTTTTCTGCCTCTAATAAATTGTTAAAAATTTTAATTAAAATTATTCCAATCTCTTCCCAGGCTTTTTGCCTTAGGTCTCTGTTTCTATATGAGTCATTTGAGAGATCCCATAAGTTGGATCGCTGTTCAACTTCTCCAATAAGAAATTTGGTATCAATTATTTCATTACTCATTTTCTGATTCACAATATTTTTTGGTATATATCGGCAACACAGATTTAACACTGAACTGCATACGCCTGTAAAACGCGTCGCATCATCTGAAAACAACAGGTTAAGTACTGGTAATGGGCCTTTTCCACTAAATTGAATTTTACTATTTTATTAATATCAAACGTTATAACTGGTACATAACTAAAGGTAGAATCAACCCAATTTATTAAAAAATTGTAATTAAGCAAAGTTATCCAAGTACAGTGACCGGTCTTTATGAATCATTTCAAACTGCGCGGTTCGCTGACATCACACTCCAGTAGCCAATAAAATGTAGACAAGTTAAAGAACGGCTCCACGTTGCCACATATAATTTTACTTTTTCCTTGGCAACGATTAAATTTACATTCTGGTAATTTTGAAATGAAAATATATATTTTTAGGTGAAATATTTTCCATAAATTATTACTAAAGCAAATCATCATGATTATTTTACAATTTATAACTTGAACAAAATAATTTTTAGGTATTTTTCGCTAAAGGTGACAACACTGCACAATCTATGCTAGAATCAACTAAATGATGATTTGATTTAACTTAGGCTATAAAAACTAACCTTCTTGTCTTAACATTGCGCACTTCAGCATTTAGAAAGTTCATATTTGTGACGTATAAATCGTTAATCATTTCACTGTCAACTCTTGGAAGGTTGTCTGAATCAGCATTAAGACATCCCTCTTCAATTTTATTAATTTTAAATCAAATTAATCAAAACACAAAACGAAAGTTAGGTTAAGCACACTTACTTCACTTGACAGAACACAAAATGCAGGGCAGCCAACAGACAACAACGAACTGGAGTATGACTTCAATGGCGCGTTATTTGAAATATATGGTAATTTTAACAATTTTTTCAAAATATATCTGGCGAAGAAAAAAATAAAAAAAAATACTTTTTGGGCATAACTAAGTATATATTTTATAATAAGCAAATAAGAAAAAGATGAAGAAAAGGCCCATATAAGCCTCGCGTTCCTACGCGAGGCGCACGGGTTGAACCGAAGCCCACGCGCATAGATAAGCGCGCGCTCACAGTCATACGCTCTACGCGTCCATTTGAAAATCTACATTTAAATTACAATAGGTACTCGATGTCAAGCGTATCGTACGCGCGCTTACCATACGCATTCAACTGAAACGAGACTTATATTAAATCTGTGCGCATAAAACTAGTAGCGCCCTTAGTATGCAACTAGTACTGCAACCTCACTGTATAAGTGGCTAACAACCTACTGTTCACTTTAATTAATACAGTTTTCCATGTTTTCCTTATTCTCGTACGAAATGGTAGTTAAAGTTGTTAGCATCGTAAGGTATTCCTGGGCGACGACAAGCGATATAATAATATACCAACCCTTTTCCCACTCCGAATTCAGTATTAATATGATAACTAGAAGTGGGAGAAAAGCGCTGTGGCGATTTTCGTTCCCATTTCTAGCCCTACCGGGGGTGCAGGCCTGCGTCCTGGGGTCACCCTTCGGGTGATAAAAGCATCTAAAATAATATTATTTTTAATAAAATACATATTAAAGATATTTTGTATATGGAATGATAATGTAACTATACTAAATCATTTTTCTTAATATTTTGATGAATTGGAAGGGTACTCTATTCTTGATGGTAAAACATCATAATTTTTTAAGTGCTGAAAGTAGAATTTATTTTTCAGTTAACATAATTGTTGCAGCAAATTAATATTGTAGATATTTACTTTTGTAAATAAGCTAAAATGATGAATGTTACAGACTGCCAAAGTGAACGAATTAATTCCAAACTTTACCTGCAGAAAGAATAAAAACTACAGACAATGAAACAGAATAACTAAACACTAATACTAATAAATAATTGGAATTAAAAAGTAAAAAAAACTTGCCTCCAGCGTGATTCAAACTCGCGGAATCAGCATTGAGATGTTTTAAATCCTACCACTATCCCATTACCGCGCCAATACTCAAAAGTTGACCCTGAGACACTTAAGTACGTAAACTGTACGTGTTAACCCGAAAAATTAATTTTTACCGATATTCTAATTGGAAAAGAATTTCGCTTCAGTATTTTAGTAATCAGAAGTGTTTGGCAGTTAGTACAATCGATTCCGTTAGCAATATTTCTCATAGAAAATTAACTTATCTGAAGTTTAATTAATTTGACAGTTTTCATGGGAAGTGCTTGTCTCGTTAGTGCAATCTCACATCGGCAGATAAAATGAGAAAGAAGTTGAGGCGGATGCGACTCGAGATTTTCGAAGAAGAAATAGAAGTAGAAGGACTCGATGTACGGCCTCGAAAAAATCTCTAAGGATTAGAGAAAGGACGGAACTTTCGCGTGAACCGGTTCTCGAAGCCGTAAAAATTAAAAAAGGGCTAGGACGTCCCGCAAAAAGTCGAGATTTCGGCAGGCGTGACGGGACCATCGGGCGCGAGGTCAAACGCCGATACTAGCCGCATCTCTCTCGCCGAACGGCGATCGACGAAGGTTTTGCAGAGGTTTTTTGAAAAGGTGTTTAAATTGGGAAAACGCGTAAGAAACGGGACGAAAATGCCCCTACGCATGGGAGAAAAGTTGGGGCGACCTTCGGTCCCCTGCAGGGAACTCTCCGTGATCCCCCCTCGGAGGAGATAGCTTAGAAAATTTGTCGATTCGGCGACGGAATTTAGAGCGAGACACAATCAACGCGTTTTAATATATATGGATGAAGGATAGAGAATCATTATTATTATAGCAACAAAAGAGTAGATCTCTTTAGTTTTTAAATGAGCCAATATTTAAAAAAATTGTCATCAGCTTTTTTTCAATGCACTAAATATAAAGCATTTAACTATAAAGCTAAAACATATAACTTGGTGCCAGTAGTTGCAAAGTCATCAGTAGAAAACGTTGAAAATGACACATTCTGTATATTTACATTTTCCGGGAATTAACAAAAGAATGTAACTTACAGAATTGACATATAAATTTCCTCCAATATTTCCCAGGTTAAGAACCAGTCCGTAGTAAACTAAATAAACACTGAACCAAATTAGGAACAAGCACAAAGTTTTCTTCCTCATCTGTGGTGTTTTAAATAAGTCTAAGACGTTTACGTCTTCAGTGGGTTCCTCCGACGACTCTGGCATCAATTGTTTATCGATATTTGGAGGAAGTTCTTTACCGTTTGCCTCGGCTGCTCTCTCTAGGATCGCCATCACTTCTTGAGTGCGACCAACAGCCAGAAGCCACCTTGGTGATTCCGGTATGATCCACCTGCAATTAACAGTTAACTTTAAATTCACAAATAACAAAATTCTCTCAGAAATATTCCTTTGTTTAAAGAAGTATTTCTTTATCTAAAGAGAGAGTAGTTTATAAAAATTAGTGCAACTTGATTTTCTCCGAAAGTGTGGGATTTTTATATATACGAGTATAAGGCGAGTCAACGAAAACTTTCATCCTTGATTATCTGTCAAAGGGTTTTCATGGAAAATGCTCGGACAGGTTGATTTTTATTTGAAAGTGGACACATTTTTATATTGTCAACATTTCTACAGGGTGTCACAACAAAGACAGATTGTGACACCTCGAAAAAAAAATATAAGTCGCTATACATCCACATATTTCGGTAGGAGTATAATCGATAAAAAACACTGACGTAGTTTTCCACTAAACACAAACACCAAGTTGTCATAATCTGGAGATGATTAAAACTAAACCTATGCTAACATTGTATCCTATTATACCTAAACTATTTCCACGGGAACTATTTCTACTTCAACTATTCTTCAACTATTTTAAGAGTTTGGAAATTGCTAAATGTAAAAAATGAATATTTTGAATACTGAATGGTGACAGAGGGCCAACCCGATATAGGCCGCTTTATTGGTTAGTAAGCCCCGGTTCACTGATCCGTCGCGGCGGTTCACTGAACAGTCGCGATGGTTCACGTAACAGTCGGGATGGTTCACTGAACCGTAGAAATAGTTTAGGTATAAATAGGATACAATGTTAAACATAATTTTAGTTTTAATCATCTCCAGATGATGCTAACTTGGTTGGCGAAACGCGGTCGAGCGCACTATAGTATTTTGGTGTTATGTGGAAAACTATGTCAGCGTTAGCTTTACACCAAAGGTTCGAACCATAACCCCCTTCAAGAATATAATCGATAAAGCTCACAAAATAAATTCTTGAAATTACGAGAAATCACTCACCAACAACTATTTAGCTTCAGGGTGGTTATAAATGATAAAATTAAGTAACTCGTTAGTCTCACATCACCTGTCAGAAATAAGATGGTAAGATGGGAATGATTTTATAAACAACAGGAAGTAATATTTTATTGAAATTGCAACTGCCCACAAGTTAGCTGGCAATAATATTGGTATATGTATATCTATTAAAAAAATTAAATAAACCATTCCTAAACATTAAATTTGATATAGGGTATCATGTCGTCATAAAGTGATGATTTATTAGAATAGAAAAATGTCAAAATCTCAGGAACTAGCAGTTGATCGGTCACAAAATTGGTATAGATATGTTAAAAATAACAAAATAAGCAATCCTAGCCCCTCAGCTCATTTGTCAGATGGGGTGGCATGGTCAAAAGGCGACGATTCCGTTAAAATAGAAAAATGAAAAAGATTCCCATTCGAATATTTAACCGGTAACAAAATTAGTTACCGGTTAAATAGGTTAATAGGTTAATAGGTTAAAAATAATAAAATAAACAATCCTAAGAACTCATTTCATTTATCAGAAGAGGTGGTGTTGTCAATAGGGGATGATTACATATAAACAAACAAAAATACAAATTTCTAAAATAGTACCTATCAAAAAGGTATGATAGCATACAAATAGAAAAATGTCAAAATCAAATAAAAAATAGTCAACAAAGTGAAGCTTTTTGTGCGCTTTTGCAGGGATTTGGTTCGTGTTTTTTTATTATAAATTGAACATTTTACACTTTTAACATTTTTCTGAATCAGCGACTTGAATAGTGCCGAATTAGTGATAATTCGGCACTTTACATGAGTGCCGAATTGCACTCCACTTCTTTTGAATCTTAGTAATAGTAAATTTTTTCTTATTTTGAATAAAATCAAATATATATTTGGTGCTTAATTTTTGGCTCTCCTTGAACGGTCTGGTCCCTGTAAGACTGATCGCCCCATCCTTATTGTATTTATTCTTAACATATTTTTTTGTTTTGCAAGCCATGTGATTTTGTGTGTAAAATTTAATTGCGATTTCAAAATCTTAATTACTTAAAAATATACGGAGTGTGCCAAAAACTAACTTTTTTTAATAGAACACTACGAATTTTGCAAAAAATCTCCCATTTTTTCCTTAATTCAAAATAAATAACTCTTTAGGATTATTTCAATAGTTATCAATAAATAACTGCAAAACATCATTAGAGAAAATATTAATCACGTAAAGGATGAAATTGTTTTTGAAAGAGTTCGTCGCAATCTGATTTAAAGATGCATTATTTGTACGGGAAACAATAGCGCAATAATAGAAAATAAGCTTAAAAATTTTTCTTAATTTGTTAATGTCTCCATTTTATTAATTTTCTATTAATATTAATGTTAATTTTTTTATTATTTTGCTTATTCTGATATGAAGTTCTGTAATAAACTTTATTTGAAGGAGATGCCGAATATAACTACTCCACGGGCAATGTGCTTCGACTCTCATTGCATTACTCCGGCATCTCCATAGAAGTCGCCACATCTTTCATCGAGACCAACCACCAGACACTGACCGGTTACGCGCTTATTATTATACGCTCGTCAAAGTGGCATAAGTAGTGGACTCGATGAATGATGTTGCGACATGATTGCCTAATAGGCATCCTGAATGTTAGTAGTGGTGAGAAACACACACTCTTTGGGTCTTTGCTACTATTTGTTTGGAGAATTATTGTCAAATTGAAAATAAAAATATATCTTCTTTCTCTCGTCCTTGCAAAATATATTTCATTAAAGAAATATGCTAGTTTTGATAAATCCCGTATATTTTGTAAGCAATTAGAATGTGTAAATCGGTATTAAATTTTACAGCAGAAATCATATAGGACTGGTTTTTGAAACAAAAAAATATATTGCGAATTAAGACAATAATTAGTTTTACATGAATCACACGGTACAAGCGGTAAATTTTATTTGCCTCTACACATTTTGGTATTCTATTACCATACATTAGATAGCCTAGTTAATAATGTGGGAACATCTGTAAACATACCATAATCCCAAGAAGAGAAACCCTGGCAAAGATATGGCCAACTGCAATTGTCTCCACTCTGGCAACAGCCATGCGATTCCGGCTATGGACATGTAGCTCAAGGAAACCGGGAAAAGATAAGAGATTCCCGCCACCGTTCTCCAATTTCCTCCTACCAGTTCTATTGATAGTACGAAGCCGCTGAACACGACTGAAACGGAAATGAAGCCCAACGCGGCCCTCAGAATGGCGTACATTAGAAACCAAGGGGAGAAGGCTATGACAGTGCCTAAAACAAAACATTTAATATAATATTGTTTATTGTAATTATCTACATCTCTGAATTGTATAGGATGCTTAAATGATATTCTTAAAGTGGATACTCGAAGCGGATGGTTCTTTATGAAACATCGCGAAAATAATAATTGTTTTGAAAAAAACATTGATCTGATTTAGATATTCCAAGGAATATATAGAAAACATTCTATATCCTAGTATTTCGGCTTATTAGGCCTTTTTCAATAGAGTAAATGTCTATTACTAAATGTTTCCAAGCGCGTTTTCGTTATTTATTTGTTTACGAGCACCTATCCCCTATTTATCCTACCATCTCGTAAGGCCCGAGTTTTTAGTACCTTTTCTAAGAAGGGCGAAAGTGTAAAATCTATCTGAACATTCGTAGTACAAGGATTTATAATTAAAGATTTTTTAATTTCTAATTGCCCTAACAGATATAAGCGCTTTCCTTTCTTTTCACGATAGAGTACTTTTACATTTTTCTGATCTACAAAATGATTGTTTTCTATACAATGCGTCAAAAATCCTGAATTTTTTGCGCTATTTAATATGGATTTTTTATGTTCTTTTACTCTAGTTTCAATACTTCTACCGGTTCGACCCACATACACGGCATTACAATCCGCGCAGTTAATTTCCGTTAATTAACATCAGATAGATTTTACACTTTTGCCCTTCTTAGAAAAGGTACTAAAAACTCGGGCTTTACCAGATGGTAGGATCAATCGGGGGTAGGTGCTCGTAAACAAATAAATAACGAAAACGCGCTTGGAAACATTTAGGTGCACGTAAAGCCGAAAAAAAAGGCACATGGAAATAAAGTTTGCCCTTATTGCAATGGTACCAGATTTGTCTTATAATTGCAACAAAATTTCTTTTTAATGTTATAAACTATATATCACCGGAAAGATCCCTATAGTAGCAAATTTTTGTTTAATAGATGTATTTTAGAGAAAATAATTTTTGAAAATACGCTATTTTAGTACAAGATTGTTTGCCTAGAATTTTAAAAATAAAAAGAATTACCAAAAAATTATTACTATAGGGATTTAGATTAAAGTCTTATCTTTCAATACTTTTTTACTAAAAGTCACTATCTTTTATAGTTTTTTTATAATTAGACACGAGACGAACACTGATTTTGGGCTTATTTCGGAGTAGTAAGTGAACTCTGAAGAATGAAAGTATACATTTAATATATCTACTATTAGTACCATATAAATTTATAAATTCATCAAATTTCAATGTACTACGGGTACATTAGTTTCTTCAACTTGGCTCCTAGAGAAAAAAAATATATGCTTACCGAGCAAACTTTGGATTAAGACAGATGCCATCAGGGTTCTCTTTCTTCCGTATTTGTCAGACAATATGCCACAAATCAATCCTCCAATAGCTACGCCAGCCAGGAACATCATTTCCCCGAGGCTATTTAAACTTTTTCTATCACAGACCAGGTTAAACTCGGATATTATAGTTTGTCCTGGAAAGAAAAACATGTAGTCTTGAAATAGAAAATAATTGGCTTTATTTATTTTTTATTTAGTTAGGAAGGTATAGGTGGTTAACTTGTCATTCACACTGATCTAAGAAACAGATATCGTATTTAAAAATTGACTTAATTATTGAATTTTCGGACTAATAATTGAACATTAGATCCAGTCATTTTGCGAAATAGAACCGTTCATGTCCAATTTACACAATAAGTTGTTTAATCTCGAATTGTTTATAATTACGTACAATAATTTATTTACTACTGTAGCAGATCAAACCACAATTACCCGACTTATTCAACAATATATGTATATATCAACATGCAATTCAGTACAATTAAAAATGATAAAAGTACATAAATAAAACAACTAAAAAATATAACGGTAATACAATTATTATAACAACAAATAAGTTAGGATGTGCATCTATTTCAAAACCGAGGCAATAAGGTTTATATTGGTATGCACAATGTCTGGCGGTTTTTCTGAGGAGGCAGAAGAAACATAACCTTATATTTTTATAGTTGCTAGTTGAATTGTAATATAAAATAATTTTTCTAGAATTCATAAATAGTCCAACTATAATGCAGGAATTATAAATTATAAAATTCTGTCGAGGAACTTGGAGGTCTGCCACTGCTCGATCCCAAGAAACCAGTTTGAGTGTTCGGTATCTTTTCATTGGGAGACGTAGGCCTGCTATGCTCCTACTTTGAATATTCGACCAGTAGGTAGCTAGGTATCCAACATGGTAGAATATTTTTTTAATGAAAACATGAAATGAAAAATCATAACGATTAGATACGATAGAAATTTTTAAAAGCACAAATTCCACAAATAATAATATTGACATTCAAAACTAAGCAAAATTACTTAACTAAAGCTCCCACAATTTTAATTTCCCCTTAACTGCCCCTAAAGAAATATGTAGTACATCTCAAATACGACTATTTAAATAATATTTTTAGGTGAAACAATGGAGATACAATAGAAATGGAGTTAGGATAGATATACAGGAAAAACATTAACGGCAATTGAAAATTTTGTTTTTTATAAATAGCTGTTATATCAACACTGACATAGTTTTCCACATAACACCAAAACACTATACTGCACTCGTCGCGCGTTTCGCCAACTACGTTGGCATCTTCTAGGCATAATTTAATCATCTCCATA
The DNA here is from genome assembly GCA_963924545.1 of Pogonocherus hispidulus. Lineage (NCBI taxonomy): Eukaryota > Metazoa > Arthropoda > Insecta > Coleoptera > Cerambycidae > Pogonocherus > Pogonocherus hispidulus. The sequence goes on along the minus strand of OZ004700.1, from coordinate 36,018,444 downwards.
TGCCAACTTGGTTGGCGAAATGCGCGTCGAGTGCGGTACAGTGTTTTGGTGTTATGTGGAAAACTACGTTAGTATTACCTTCACATCAAAGGTTCCAACCCCTTTCAACGAAACTGTTACATCAATTACATCAAAGTTGACATTCTTCCCATCCTAGGCCATCGCTAGGATAACCCATCCCATCCCTGCGAACAAGCTTTGATCTACGAGTAAACAATTTAATTAAACATTGTTTAGTGGAATGGGGATTCGAACCCACGACCTTCGGGTTTCGCGATCGAGACACTTCACCCTGAGCCACCGGCTTGCCTATTATAAGATGTCTAATAGACGTGTTGGTCCGTATATTTCACTTTGCAGCCACAACTACCCAGCGCAGACTACTGATGTTTATGTATGGTAGTGGTAGTAGCCCCAGGTCTCCTATCGTGCACTATGGTGGTGTAGAAGCTATAGGAGTTGAAAGTGGTCGACTTCTAATATGTGTGTGGTTATCGATTTTAACCAGCGAAACGGGTTGTCCGCAGCTAGTTATTTATAATGCCAAAGATAAATTTGGTGATCAGAATATTTGGTTGACAAATATTCAGCTGCTCGGTTACAGATCTATATATTTTGAATTTAAATATTACACACACACACTTTCTGAAACTACAACTATATTGAAACAAAGTATAACAGTGCTGAAACATAAAGCGTTACCATAAAGGATTTATGCGGATATTACTAATGTTAAAATTTACATACAGATTGAAAATTATCTACGCATTCAATTGAAGGAGGGTTGAAACCAAATGAAGGGAGTCAAGTTTGAGAGTTAATGCGTATAAACCGCTTACCACTATACTAATTAAAGGAAAACCAATCAATGATCCACCAAGACTCACTCAAGGGTTACTATTATGAACCTCAAACTATGAAGTTTTCGGAACTGCTGTTGAAACTTCTGAACATGCTATATCTTTTGTTCCCTAACTTAAAAAAAATCTGAATGTGGGTGTACATAAATAATATCTACAGTGAATGATGCTAGAAAGTGAAACTGGTTCAACTTAAATACTAGCTTAAAGTGATTTTTTTGATTTAACAGTAGCAATAAAACAGTCACTTCACTATAATCACTTATGACTCTACGATACTATAAAATAACTTCTGGATGCGTGTGACATTAGCTGGATACACACGTAAAGATTTATCGCTTCGATAAATTGTACCAAAAAATCGTTAGATAAATCGCAAAGAAATTTCTGGCAGATAAATCGCGCTCAAGCTACTAACGCAAAGTTTTATTGGAGCAATATATCTTGAATTTGGTTAAATTTGTTCAATTTATCGGGGATCGGGGATCTTTCGTAATTTCGAAAAATATAACCGATCGTTCGCTTGCAATATGAGGTGTAATGTAAATAGTCAGTGTATGGTTGCTTTGTTTTATCTCTATTTAGTGCAATTAAGCCACTAATGAATTCTTTACTTGCCATTCTGCGTATAAATACGTTTGATAAAAAATATATGTGGCATGCACGAGTCGACAACTAATTGTCAAATTGCCAAATGTCGACCGTGACATTTGTCTTCCCAATTAATCGTTATGTTAATATTGTGACTAGAAACTATCGCTCAAAATTATTTACGTAGATTTATCGCGCAAATTTCTTAAATTAGTTCTTTCCCTTAACTAGCAGTTTTATTTGTGCAATTCTGTAAATCTAACGATAAATTGTTCAAATCGCTCGATAAATCTTTACGTGTGTATCCAGCTAATAGCTGGATACACACGTTATACGCTCGTTCTATGAAAGAACTAATTTAAGAAATTTGCACGATAAATCTACGTAAATAATATTGAGCGATAGTTTGTAGTCACAATATTAACATAACGATTAATTGGGAAGACAAATGTCCAATATTAATTGTCGACTCGTGCATGCCACATATTTTTTATTAAGCGTATTTATCATACACAGAATGGCAAGTAAAGAATAATTCATCAGTGGCTTAATTGCACTATATAGAGATAAACCGTGTATATGGAAAACAACTATTCCTGAATATACCAACAAAAATATAAAAAATAAGTGCTATGAAATGAAGAGTTAGTTGATTATTGTAAGCAGTTTTTCAAAGAAGCAGACAAAAAGTTCCTTGCCAAAACTTGCGAACACCTAACAAAGCAACCACTCACTATTTACATTACACCTCACTCTATACGCGATCCTTGCTAAGCAATACGCTACCTACTGGCGGCACGCACAACTAACGCATGTGGTATTGGTTCAGTTTTGCGTATGTATGTCTATTGTGAATTTTGAAATATCCGTTGTTATATTAGTTAATTGCTTTGATTAGATATGAATCATTATTGTTGTGAGCGTCATTGTTCCTCTTGGACAAAGAAAAACCCCGAGATCAGTTCCATAATTTTCCAAAAGCGGGAAAATCTGAAGCTATCGCGGAAACTATAAGTTGAGCATTACAGAGTTACAGGAGACAAGTATGGATAAAGAAGGCAGAGTAGAGAGTGTGCTCTTTACCTTTCTCTAAGGATGACTATTTCCATAAAGGTATGTATGGTGTATGTCCAATAAAGAATTTGACATATTTTGAAGTTAAGTTTCATTTTCAGATTGAACGCTCGAAAAATATTGAAATCTATTTTAATTTTATATCACTACTTACCCCTTTCAAAATAGTTTTACAAGCTTTTTACCTGGTTTAAAGTTCTCGACAACAAATCTTTGATGAATAAAATTTCAAACGTCAGTGTCAGTGAACATAGGTTTGTATAGGTTACTGCCATTTTGGCGCTTCGATCTTAAAACGAATCGCGTATTGCAAGCGAACGAGTTTTTTTATGAATGTGTTGACCAGCCTCCTCTAACATACTATCAATGACAATGATATAAATCAGGGCTGTCCATCATGATGCCCGTGGGCCACATGCGGCCAACTACGACATTCTTTGCAGCCCAAAAAATATATAAATATGTTTAAAAAACGAAAATAACACAAGCGAGTCATTTCTACAGCAACGATTAAATAAAATAACATAACACATAGATACGCTATGTGACGCCACTAGCGATGGCTAGAAAGCTGCAACGAAGTTACTGGGACATTTGGGCTCTCGATTCTCGCTGGATTGCTCTCGAACATTTTGGTGGCCATTCGTGCGCATATAAGAAAATAGAGGCTCATAGACAGAAATACTCTGAATACGGTTCAAGAAATTTATTGTTACGGTCAAATGCTAATTTATTTATAATTGTAGTTATTTTGTTCTGGTGTGGAGTATGCAGCAACTGAATTTAAGCTTTTTTAACTGAAATATGTATTCGCAGAAAAGTAAAGTAACGAACGAACATCGGGTTTATAATGACCGTTGGGAATCAGACTATTTAATCACAAACAACAATAACATCTATTGTATGGAAGTATTATCAGTTCCTAAAGAATATAATGTGAAATGATATTACATTACGTTAGACGAGAAAAAGTTTCAGCAGTATACAGGGGAGTCTAGAAATGCTATCATTACGGATTATAAGAAACAGCTAAAACAACAAAAAACACATTTTTTCAAAAAGTCTGACACTGATAACAAACGCAGTGTTGCCGCTTCTTACGAAGTAGCGCTGGAAATTGTCAAAGCGAAAAAACCTTTTACTGTTGGAGTGCTTATTAAGAATTTTGAAGTTAACATGGCAAAACAATTCAATGAAACAAAATTTGCCGAAAAATACTTAACAGTCTCAGTGTCACATCAAACAATTGTAAGAGGTGTAGACCACATTAATCAATATGTATCCAAAAAATTGCACGACACAATTGAAAAATGTAAATATTTTTCACTCTGCCTGGACGAAAAAAATCTATCCGACTTCAGCCAACTTTTAATTTTTGTTCGAACTATTCCAGAGGACTTCAGTGAAACAGAGGAGATGCTTGATCTTATTCCTCTCCATGGTACAAGCAAGGGTGCGGATATTTTTGAAGCTGTAAAAAAGGTGGTGCCAGACTATGGGGCTTTCGATAAATTTTCCTGTATTCTCACTGATTGAGCCAGAGCTATGGTAGGAACTGAAATTGGATTTGTAGGACTCTTAAAATAAAACAGTATCAAATGTTCTCTGATATACTGCATTGTAAGAGGCCCTAGTGGAAAGTCCTTACATCAAATGAATGTCATGAATGTGGATGTAATCTTTCTATTACAAGAAATTGTATTTCTCTCGAATAAATCTTTTTCTTAGTGTGGATATGTAAATGACATAATAATATGTCTCCTTTCTCATACTGCACAACTGACATCCACCTCGTGTTACTTCAATATTTATTACCTTTACATGTTATTTCCATTTTCCATTAATTTGTATGCTAATGTATCTACATTTTTTTTACAAAAGTTTTTGTTGAATTTTTTTTCTACTGCGTAACTTGTTATGGTTGTAAGTAAATAAATTAAATTAAGCAACAGGTTACTATAGCTATATTTTACGGTCTATATTTCATGCATGTATGGCTGCAAAAATCAATCGTGAGATCTCTTTTACTAATAATTATTTAAATTAATGGTGTATAAAAATGGTGTACTTATATGATTTGTATTTTTTTTAATTTTGAGAGAATATTCTTTACAACAAAGATCGACCATTTGTATATAAATGATCAGATTGAGTCAGTTTCTAAATCCGATTGAATGTTACAGTAGACTAGTTAAAATTATTTGAATTTTTAATGGAAGAAATACTGACATGTTTGTTACAATAAAGTCAATAGAAATGAAAAAATTCTGCCATAATAACGGCAACAATTAATGGCCTCAAAAAATTATATAAAAAATAAATATTATTCAGTTGTTCAAAAATTAATATTTTATTAATAAAAATGCTTCTACTAACAATACTGCACATTGACAATGTGTTAATGTTGATAAATTAATGTTTGTAGATATGTGCAATTAATTCATAATCACCGGCTTTTTAGAGCGTCAAAGCTATTTCTTGCAGCTGTAGTAAATCGTCACCAATAATTAACATGTTACTATCGTCCGATCTTTCGGCATTCGAGAAAAAATTAGCGCTTCGTTAAGGAGTTTATAAATATAATGAGGTGAAAAATTTCGTATTAGAGTAATAAAATATCGTTTATCGATGGTAAAAGAACTTGTAAACAAATGACGCACAGAGAACGTAAATGAACTATTCTTAACTACCTGGTGGGTAATAATAGTAACAATACATAGTAATTCTCATCGGGAAAACAAGGCTGACATTTTATTCTTGTTTATTTATACAAAAATCGCGTAATCTAAAAAATATACTTACTAGATATTTACGGCAAACCTTGTAAACGAGCCGTTTCATCATTTTCGGAACAATGTATATACGCGATTCTTGCCAAGCAATATGCTACCTACTGGCGGCACGCACAACTAACACATGGTTTGGTTCAGTTTTGCGTATGTATGTCTATTGTGAATTTTGAAATATCCGTTGTTATATTAGTTAATTGCTTTGATTAGATATGAATCATTATTGTTGTGAGCGTCATGGTTCCTCTTGGACAAAGAAAAACCCCGAGATCAGTTCCATACTTTTCCAAAAGCGGGAAAATCTGGAGCTATCGTGGAAACTATAAGTTGGGCATTAAAGGGTTACAGGAAACAAGTATGGATAAAGAAGCTAAAGAACGCAAAGTAGAGTGTGTGCTCTTTAGTTTTCTCTAAGAATGACGATTTCCATAAAGGTATGTATCCCGTATGTCCAATAAAGAATTTGACATATTTTGAGGTTAACTTTCATTTTCAGATTGAACGCTCGAAAAATATTGAAATTTATTTTAATTTTATATCACTACTTACACCTTTCAAAATAGTTTTACAAGCTTTTTACCTGGTTTAAAGTTCTCGACAAGAAATCTTTGATGAATACAATTTCAAACGTCAGTGTCAGGGGCCGCAGGTTAGTATAGGTTACTGCCGTTTTAGCGCTACGATCTTAAAATGAACGCGTATATTAGTAGCGGTAAGAAACACACACTAGTGCCCTCTCTTGGTCCTTCCTACTATCCGTCTGACAATATTTACTGCCTAATTGACAGACAGATAGCGACCAGCTTTTCCGCAAGTACCATTATACCAGTGACCTTTATTGTCTTTGAAAAAGGATATGCTAAAGATACCGGTTTCGCACTTTGAATATGAGCATAGAATAAGTGCGAAAACTGGGTAGGAACAATAGAGAGACTCTGGTCTGGGTCCCAGACCATTCCGGTCATGAAGGGAATGAAGCAGCAAAATGTGCTGCTTCTGAATTCGTCCGACCAGAACTGGTCCTTGGCATCCTCGAGTAGGTACTCCCAAAGCAACTCTCTTGACCTAGGTTGAGGAACCAATCTTCCAGTACTTTTTTTTTTGTGAGAGGGGAAACCGCTTGGCACCAGGATCTTGAAGTCTATCGCTCCTGATAGTGTCGGACGCTACTCCAACTAAAACCCCTCCCTTTTCCCAGGAACCAGTCACCGGAACACCAGAATCTTCCAGTACTGGCAAGAACTACTAAGATTAGTTCATTCAAAGGCGTTTATAATAAACCCTTCAAAAACAAGAACTAAACTACTTTTAGAGTTAAACAGTTTCCACCTACGAACTTTAATTGGGCACTTCCGTTTAAAATATCATCTGTACAAATTCGGCCTAGCAGAAGATGCTGAATGGCGCTTGAAAGGATCAGATACCTATTCAATATTTGGCAAAGGTCAACTTCTGCCAGAGGATATGAATAAGTTCTCATCCAATAAAGTGATCAGCTTCATTAAGAGGCTGGACCTTTTGGGTGAAATATAAGTAGGTGTTTACTACAATAGACCATATGGCCGCAGTGGAGGGTCTGGTTTTTGACCCACTTACTTTTGAACCTAATCAAACCTAAGTGCAAAACAGGTCAATGTCTGGTGGTTGGTCTCGATGAAGGATGTAGCGGCTTCCATGGAGATAGCGGAGTAATGCAATACCAGTCGAGGCACATAGCCAGTGGAGTAGTTGTGTTCGGCATCTCCTTCAAATGTAAAATATATTCTCTAAACTACTAAGCAGATCTACTAACAGACAAATTAACAGACAAATTATCATACAAACTAGAGGACATGTATGTAAACTTCTGTCTACTTACGTAGTACATATGTCTACACCACTGTCAACACATGAGTATTAATCACCTCTAATAACCAATCGACAGTGAGCTATTTGGAACTATTACGTTTCCTCAGTGCCAACAACCTCAGAGCGAAGACAATTCCTATTGATTTTCGGGCATATTTACTAGAATTCTGCACTATTACTAGCAGCGAGATATATTTTACTATCTAGGATAGAGGAGGGCAATCTAGTAAACAGAAAATTTACACGGGCGAACTCAGTTATTACAGTATCCTTTCACAATTGCTTTTATAAAAATTAAGTCCCTTAAGTGTACAGTAGGTACGTATGGACAGTAGTACACTCTCACCATGTAAGTGTAAATAACCCCTGATATCAAGCACGACAGATTTTTTGAACTATTACGTCCTCGAGTTAGGGGTGGCTAACAATCATACGGTAGTGGTTCATACACTTCTTTCTATATCTGCACAATGGAGCTTTGAAAATAACCGTGAACTTATATAAAATTGTGAACCAATTGCCTTATATAACGTAATTGAGCATAGGTTTCCTGTATAATCATTTGTGAAGTATTTGCTGAGAGTCACGTGTTGACGTCTGAAACTATTTAGTCTCCATAACGTATTATTTTTGTACAAATCTGCGCTTTTCAACATAAATGTTTTAGTAATTCAAATTTTCTAACATACGTCTGCCTAACCCACTGATTCAATGCTATAATTTGCAATAGCACTGACAGGTACAGTTTTCTTTAAAGTCGACTCTGATATTGATAAATATTAATTAGTCTTTATAGACATCGTTAAATCTTCTTGGTAACTATGAATTTTTTTTGTTGTAAATCAAACCAATTCAGGAACCGTCAATCATGCGTTTACAAAATCACCGGAATCAACGGAAGTTAAACTCCGAACTACAACGCCTTAGATAAATCAACTAGGTTAAAATAGCTAAATGATTAGAACAAAAAGTTGACGTAACAAAGCGTATAGACTGAAAAGTATTTATCACTCTATTATGACAAAAGAAAGAAATATTTAAATATGCATATATCAAATATTGTATGAAGAAATATCAAATTGTTTCAGTAAATAAACAGTACCTTAGTCATCGCCTCACAAATAGTATATAGCTTATTACTAAACTCTCACGTTTTGCATATTGTGACAAAAACAACAAAAGTAATTTAAATATTTACCTACATTTGTTTTACATATCGAATATGAAGGAGTATTATAGTAGAACAGCTTATAGATTATGTGTTATAGAAGGTAGGTAGTAGTATTTGTTTAAACGACCACTAGTTTTCCGTCAGTGTCACATTTTATCCTGATAATAATGGTAACAAATATACTTTTATCCTTGGATTCAACACTATGTCAGTATATCATTAGTCACTACCGAAATATTAGGTAACAAGAAATACATAAAGTAAAATATTCAAATTACAACCAGTTTTCCTGCAGATTTTTCTCATAGTATTCGACTTAATTAAAACAAAATTGGCAAATCCAAAAACTTTCTGGTTTAACCAGCTTTTTGTCTACTTCTGTAGCGTCTACAGTATTGAGCTTTCTTATTGAAATTATATTATATTTTCCTTAAACTTGGACTTTCTTAAAAAGAGATGACGAGTATAATAACGCTCCATCATCCTTGACAATACAGCAGAAGAATAAAGTTGCACTGGAAAGCATTTAGTGGTGTCTCATATAAAATAATTATAATAAATAGTCTCCTGAAGTGACTAGAAGTAAACATTTTATGATTTTTATTTTTGATGAGAAAAAAAGCAAAATCATTTTTGATGAGTCCTAATCTAGAGCAAAAATATAATATTAGTTTGTGGATATGTGTTGACTCCTTTATTTTATTTGTTGTTATTTTGATTTCTTATGTAGGTATTTATTTTTTTAAATTTTTTCTTTTTTTCTCTGTTTCCTTGTTATTTGTATTTTTTATTAAAAACAAATAATAAATGATTTACTTATTAAGCCATTCAACAAACAAAGTCATAAAATGGGTGGTATTATAATAATTAAATCATTTATTTTTTTTAGATAAATTTTATGTTGTTTTATGTCAAAGAGAAATAATTTTGGCTCGGTATGATTATTAAATATTTGTTATTATTTGACATGTTCTTTAAAAAAAATCAAGTGTGATGTATATTCGTCATTTCTTTCTGGATTTAATAAAGCAAAATCAAATAGCACACACACGAAAATAAAGTTGTATTGTAGATTACTAAAAGTTATTGGAAATAAAGGTATCATTATTAATTTTTCTCGCTGCTGCAAACGGTTTTGAAATACAAAACGTATTTCATTTATATTTTCACAATTACCAATTACATAACATTCAATGTAAAAACATTTAAAATGATTTTTGCCAAAATAAATTTCCAATATGGAATTTTCAATTTCTACATACCTATATTTATTCTTACATAAATAGCGCAGATATATTATTGTAATCATTTGAATTAAATTTAATATATCTAATAAGATGCAAAAATAAACACTATAAAATTAAATATAAACATCAACACTTCACATAACTTCAAAAATTACAGTAAATCACTATGCTAAGCTATAAATGAGATACGTTTTATAATCCAAAGTCATAAACGAGTTTTTCATTATCCGTTGGAAGGATTGATAGTTATTTCTCGCTATAACTCCGGAAGAACACAGAATATGTTATATAAGTACTTCTAATTTTGCCTGTTTCTAATACCTCACCGCTTTCAACAAACCTATGATGGGCATTTAAATACAGGGTGTTCATCTATAATGTATCACAATTTAACAGTTTATAACTCAAGAACGAAAGGTGCTATCGACATGCAGTCTTCACTGAGTTTCTTAGATTTCCTTAAAGTTTTTTTCTGCCATTGTTGCCAATTCTTAAATATTCTCAGAAATTATCGGAAAAAAATGGCCTATTTCAATCCAAAATTATGAGTCCTTTGTTATTGTTGGAAGGCGGCGCGGTTACCCGCAGCACTCAGGTCTTTCGACTCATTGTGCCTGTCGCTAGTCGAGAGCTATTGGAAGAAACCCGTGCTATGCACATAGGCCAACATCCGTTCTAGGGGAAGCTCTCTAATGTCCTGGGGCAGAATGCTGCGCCCAGATGTTTCTGTCTCTTGACCATGAGGCAGGCACAGCGACAGAGGATGTGAATAGAGTTCTCGTCATCGTGTTCGCAAAACCTGCACCTTCTGGTATCACTAAGGCCAATAGTGGTAAGGTGCTTGTTGAGATGTCCGTGACCTGTCAGCAGTCCTGTGACAATCCTTATGCTGCTACGACTTAGCGCAAGTATTGATCGAGTTGCGTTCGACCAAGGCTCTTCAATTAAGAGCCTGGCTTGTCGCAGCCCAGTCTCGTTCGACCATTCTTCCTCTGATCTTTCCTTGATCCAGTTTTCAATAGACTTTGTTACATAACTAGACGGAAGCCCGAATACTGTTTCGGGCTCTGTAAACTGTATACTTGAGCCTCTTTTAGCCAGTGCATCGGCCTCCTCATTTCCTGTTATATTGTGATGACCCAGTACCCAATTTTACTTGGTTGTTCTGTCTTAATTGGGCCAGACCACTCTAGGACCTGAGTAGGATGTGAGTATTCTGTCTTCACTAAACTTCTTAGATTAATAGGGTTAGTTTTATTCACCCCAAATAATACAATTACTTTTAATATCGTTACTTTTTTAGTAACACGTTTTGACATGATTTCGGAGAAAAAATTATATTTCCTTAAAATCTCATTTGAATGACCACAATGTATACATTTTCAAGAATCAGGCTTTCAGATGGATGTTACAGATAGGTGATGTTCTATTTAAAGGAAACTCATGATTTTATATTGTAATAAGCCATTCTGTATAGATAATTTCTGACAGTATTTGAGAATTGGCAACAATAGCAGAAAAAACTTGATATTGGAAATCTAAGAATTTCAGTGAAGGCCGCATGTCGATATTCGTTCTCGAGTTAGATGGACGCCCTGTGTTTCCACCCGTAAATAGTTACTCCCACAAGTAACTATTACTGAACTATCACTTTAGGAAATATTTACTTCAATCTCACTATATTAAGAAAAGTCCAGAAACTAATACAAGAAATACATGAATATGTGGTTAGAAAATAAAAGGAGTTACCTTCACCGCCAAACTCCCAGCTACGACACTTTATCCTTTCTTGACCACTTGAATGTACACAAAAGTCACTGCCCGTTATATTCGACACGTCCAACATGGTGCAAAAATCCCATATTTGTCCTGTACAGTTTTTCCAGAGGTACGGCGAGATGTCTTTGAAATTATCCGGCCGCGAACACCACGTGTCTCTCTCGGCTGAGTGGAATGTGGGCGCGAAGATATGCCACGTGCATGGCACGTTGAAGAGGGAGAGCAGAAAAGTCACAAGCAGCTGCCATTTTCCGAACTCCCCGATGGCTTTGGAGATGATGTCCTCCTCTTCTTCCAATGCCTTCTTTTTGTCATCAGGCATAGCTGCAACAAAATAAAAGTTTTACGATTTTTTTATGGATTAAGCACCACTGGGTGAATTCAACAATCCTTATAGTTATTCTTCCGGAAATAAAAAGTTTACTACCAAAATTAATTTTTTTAAGTAAATTATTAACTGTTGTCAGTCGGAGTATACAGCGTGTTCCACTTTTATGACCCGTCCTCCATATCTCGGTTATTAATTACTTATCTGATTCCAATCAAATTTGGATACATCAATGACCTTTAGATCTTTATTTTAGGAGAAAGAGAAATATTAAAATTTTAGTCGCCCAGTAAAAAAAGTTTGAAACTTTTGATGACACTGGGTGGTAGGAATTGATTTTAAATAGAAAACAAAGATTACTTTTCCAAAAACAAACCATTTCCAAGTTATTAATTAATTAGGACTAGAAAACTGCGATTTTAAGAGACCGATCTTAAAATCTAATGAAGTGCAATTTTGGATATGGGGATTCTAAAGCAATAATATTAGCCCATCAATAATGTTGTGTTAATGTTTCTCAAAAAATGCCTAAAATGACTTCTGAAAAATCGACCGCTTTCTTCTTAAATAAAAATGCACGCCCCTGACAGAAAATAAGTTCGGTTTTACAAAAATGGTATACTAAAAGTCGTTGCTATGGATAAATTAACTTGATACGGTGGGGGGGGGGGGGGGGCACTAAAGTGGGACACGCTGTATAGTTATATTTGATTCACACATTAGAGTGTTAGCTGATCGATGAAAAATAATAGTTCATAGTACAATAACGTGTTTTATTTCATGGTTTAAAAAAAAAAAATAGGAAAATGAAATACGCAACCGGGTTATGTAGATAAGTCATCCATATATTTAGTCGTATACCATTGTCAAACAAAATTTGAAAATTTTTTATTTTATACACTGTGAAACTTTGAATTTTCTGCTGTGGTCATTTTGAAAACGGAAAAGGTGATTCAATACAAAAGGTAGGTAAGTACGTAACCTACAATAATTATTTTTAATGTAATGTAGATGCTTGTTTAATATTTCATTATTTAAAAAATCTAGATTATAATGTAAAAAAGGATAATAAAGGAAAATGTATTAAAGGCAATAAGGTGAGGTTATATGAAGATATGCCGTTGTAATTCAATGTTGGTCGATGCCTATTGTACGCAAAGTAGTTGTTTGCGACATATCTTAAAAATAATAAGGTTATTCCTTTGCATACCTGGGATAATTATAGGTAACGAGGAAATACAAAACATTATTGAACCATAATATTTGATAATTTCTTTAATAATTTATCTCTTAGTTAACCTTTTGGCTTAATTCCTATACTCATATAAAGAAAGATGTAAACAGTTAAAAAAGCCAATAAATAATATTAAAAATATAATATAAAAAAAACACTTTAAACAATTAATTATGTAAATTAGCTAAAACCTCACGTGTTTTTACGGACTTAGAACCATTCAGTACATTACTTTAAAATAGTATACATATTTTTTACCTATAATATGCTCGTCTAGATATAAGATATCAGTTTTTAATTTTTCCATAATAGACAGGCACAGATATTGTCAACATTACTTTTGCACTTTATTTTTATTGTATGTAACAGTTAGTTTTACACATAGTACAATTTCTACTTAGTACCTGCTGTTCACTTTTTAAATTTCACAAACAAGAAATTAATTTATTTTTTATTTCACATCATTTCTGAAGTACAGGTTTGCATCGAATTTGGTCAGAGGACTGAGGAGATATTTCGAAGACATCCCAATTCTGCGATATCGCAGCATTTATTTACTGTCAAGCTATATTTATTTACTGATTATATTTAATGACGTATTATACACTATTAATTACAAGTTAATTTAATCAATATTAATGTATTATTCAGTGATAAACACAGTAGTAATTTATCAAATTCATGCGCTAAAAGTTTTTCAATGTTTGTGTTCTGCGATAAAAAGCCAAATTTAGCACTCGCCAAAAAATTTTAACGCTACCCATAGTAGCAAAGTTTAAAGTTTGATAACAGCTGGTATTGACAAACTGGTTTATATTACAAAATTTAATAAGGAAACTAATGATAATGAATTGTTTATTTTAAAAATACATATGTAGATAATTTAATACGATTATGTCTTTGTTTTCGTAATGTGTTATTTAAATTACATTTTTAAATAGTATACTATCAGTTCTTTGTCTGTTATATTCTATTATTCTGTAATTTGATTTCCTTATTTTTATTTATCCACTTATTTGTTTTTAGAACCAAGAAATTGTGATACTTAGACGGATATTTTACCTTAAGTGTCGAGAGATAAAAAAAATGTTTAATTTATGTCAAAGGGTATGTCAGCGTTTCATAGAAAATTTTCTCATTGTGCAGCAACAAAATAAATTCATAAATCTGAAATAATATAACCCTTACATACATTGAAATTGTCTGCTTCTTTTTTATACAAATTTTATAAGAATTAAGGCTAGTTGAAACTGCAACCTTTGACTGATTTCACTCAACGCTGCAACTCATAAATTTGAAGAACAATACTACAATATAGATTAGACATAATCCAATCAAATTAGGGTTTTACCTGGAAATAACTCCCCTAATCGGGAAAATTTGCATATCTGTACAAGGTGGCCCGTTTAATATGGGCCTATACCTTATCTCAGAAACTACAAGTCCCATGGAAAAAAAATTATATGAAATTATTTTTTTCAAAGTTATCTTAAATTTTTTAATATATTCAAATGTATAACATGTTTATATACAGGGCGATGAACTAAAGTTCCTTTTTTTTAAATAGCACACCCTATATATTATTACATTTTTTCAGAAAGCCCTTCTAAAGACAAGTTCAATGATATATGACATGATGGGTCTGACGCCCACCGTTTCGGAGTTATTGAGAATTATCTTCAGGAAATAGCTTATATTAAAATGGTACTAGAGAAGTTAATAATTAAGTTTTTGAACATCAACTTGCGCCAAGAGAATTCTAATTTTATTTACTTTATTATGTAATTACTCAATATTCAGTTTGTAAAAAAAATTTTACCGTGTTGCCATATTTTGAAAACCATAAATTCTTACAATTTTTTCAAATGAAACACCCTGTATATTGTTACATTTCCAGAAAGCTATTCTATCGACAAATTCAGAGATATAAGATATAATGGGTTTGTATCCCATCGTTCCTGAATGATTATCCTCAGAATATGGGATTTTAATATTGGCTATTTCCCGAAGATAATACTCAATAACTAACTGAAACGGTGAGCATCAGACCTATCATATTATATATCATTGAACTTGTCTTTAGAAGGGCTTTCTGAAAATATAATAATATATAGGGTGAGCTATTTAAAAAAAGTATTATCTTCGGGAAATGGCCAGTATTAAAATCCCATATTCTGAGGATAATCATTCAGAAACGATGGGATACAAACCCATCATATCATATATCTATGCATTTGTCGATAGAAGGGCTTGCTAGAAATGTAACAATATACAGGGTGTTCCATTTGAAAAAATCGTGAGAATGAATGGTTCTCGAAATGTGGCAACACGGTAAAAAAATTTTTATAAACTGAATATTGAGTAATTACATAATAAAGTAAATAAAATTAGAATTCTCTTGGCGCAATTTGATGATCAAAAACTTAATTATTAACTTCTCTAGCACGATTTTAATATTGGCTATTTCCTGAAGATAATTCTTAATAACTCCGAAACGGTGGGCGTCAGACCCATCATGTCATATATCATTGAACTTGTCTTTAGAAGGGCTTTCTGAAAATGTAATAATATATAGTGTGCTATTTAAAAAAAAGGAACTTTAGTTCATCGCCCTGTATATAAACAGGTTATAAATTTGAATATATTAAAAAATTGAAAATAACTTTGAAAAAAACAATTTTATATTATTTTTTTTCCATGGGACTTGTAGTTTCTGAGATAAGGTATAGCCCATATTAAACGGGCCACCTTGTACATAGTACTAGCGCTCAGTAACAACAATTGAGGGACAACATCCTTTCCTCATCCAAAAACGGGTTCACTGGACGTGGCTAATTGTCGTAAGAATATGGCTATCTCACCAGGAACGAATTATTTAGAATTGTAAGTCATAAATGGGGAAGCAAAATAACGCAATAAAATAAAACAGTTTGAAATAAAATGGTGGTACAGATGCAAAAAAAATGTTTGTTATTGTTTAATTAATCCAATTTTTTTGCTGTAATGCCTATTTTTTACTAAAGTAGTACATTTTTAGTAAATTAGCTTTAAAAATTAAACAATGTATCCTGCAATATATGCTATGACATATTTAGAAAATTTTAATTGATGTTCTGATACTCCTACCTCCTGGGTTCCAAGTAATTCTTCAGTCTATACTACCCTCTCCCCGAGAGGTGTGCTCACTCTACCCTTTCTTATCTGTCCACCTTATATATTCAGGGCCATGTGCATAATATGCTTCATCGCTGTGCTTTTTAATTTACCCTTAACTAGTATGACCAAGTTATCTTGATAATTGATTGAAAATGATATAGGCTTGATAATTGATATCCGTTCATATCGAGTAAACTTAGATGTCAGCAAAAGTAACATCATCTACCACAAGGCTCATAGCAGTAGAGCAGTCAGAATAACGTTTTGCACCCTTGTTTCACCGGAGCCACTGTTTCCTCCAGAATGGATATACGTAATTTTTCCCTGATCATGTATCTAGTCTATCAACCTTGAGATGTTTTTATGTTAGATCTTATTAGTTAGTTGTTTTCGAACAAATTGTACTATTAGATACTATTTAAGCAATCAATTATCAATTAAAACTTTACATAATAACTTGTAATATGTCAAATACAGCTCTGCATATTGTTTACAAATTTGTTATGCAAACCAGTCAAAATGTTACTCTGCATAATTTCTTTCTATCAATAGTCTCTGCTATTACCTACAGCTACTATGGGCGCACGAAACCATTATCTTTTCATGTTGTAGGTATATAAATCTCCAAGACATACAAATTTACTAAAAAACCCACTTAACTAAATTGACGTATGGGCCATCGCCGCTTGTCAGTTGTGACAAAACTGTGGTATCAATATGGCCGTACCGATGCTGTTTTCCCCCTTGGTTTTCCCCTACCATCCTAACTCAATGGTATCAACATTCGCGCATGTTATTCTCATATATATAATACTACTATATCGCGGGTAGAGGCCCAAAAATTCCGAAAACAACACGGCGTCGACATACAATCTCTATCCTTATCGAGAGTACCTTAGTCAAATATGCGCATGCGCACGAATTTCGCGACATCCAATAAGCATGCAGCATAAATACTGCATCTCTGTCTACCGACTTCTTTTAAAAAAAGTTGAAAGTTGGGAAGTCTGTCAGCCTATAAACAGTGTGTCAGCTTCCGTAACCATGGACATTGCGCATGCGCAAATCGAACAAAGGGTCTCTGGAACAGTATAGCACTATATCTTTTGTCCTTTAATGTTTTCGGAGACACCGCTTATGGGCTAACATAGGAAATACGCGATATAGTAGTATTATATATATGGTTATTCTACGGTCGCCATCTTGAAAAATGGCGACTGTTTTTCAGTTTTTGTCCTGTCATTAACGGATGGGAATATCGAAAAATAATTTAAATAAAAATACAGGACATTTTTTCTTATATCTATAACGGTTATATACCGAGTTATAGGGCACACAATAATGTTTCAATGTAATGTATTAATGTAATAATTCAATTACAATCATAGTGTAAGTGATTTTTTGTAATCAGGTTCATTTAAAATTTTTACTGCACGAAAAGTGGAAATATATGATTTGCGAAACGTTAACTATAGAAGAGTAATGGGTGTTGCTGTAATACCTATTTTGAAACAAAAATATATTCGTTCAACCAAAAATGACAATTACTTCGCGCAGATTTATTTACCTGATTAATTATGTCCGGGTAGGGAATGGAACGATGTATACATTTTAGTTTTGTTTAATTTTACATAAATAAAAAAATATGATTTGATATGATAATATTTCTATATCTATTTCTACTAACTATTAAAATCAAAATATGCGACTGCTGAACTGTATGAAGCGAAATATATGATTGGTTTACGAGAAACTATTTTGTTTTACACTGTTAAGGTGTCCATGTTATCATTCACAATTCCCTTGTTGTCCATTAGTCGGCCATACACTTAGAAAGTTGGTCGCAGAGTTTAACTGGTACAGTGTGTTGCGTTGCAATCCAGATTTGAGTACAAAATTGCACCGCATGCTAAAACCCTCGAGGACCTTGTAGTTTCATCAGACTCATAAAGATAATTTGACAAAAACGTTCAAACAAAATTGCTAATAATTGCTGATATTGAGTTTGATTTTCTTTTTGGACGAATTTTGAACATAATTAAGCATAATTGAACTTTTATTTTAATATAGACGACTGTAATTATAACCAGATTTGTGGCACACCCTTGTTATTCGTCAATTATTTGCTAGGGAGTATGCTTCTTGTAAAATATAAATAAGAAAACAAAGTGTTCTAAAAGATAATATATGAATGCGGACTTGTATGTAATGAATATAGATATTTAATTATTAATTAGCAACGGTTTATTACTCATTTTCTAGTTTAACACAAATCAAATATTTAAACAATAATAAATTATAACTAATACATTTTTTGGGATAATATCTTCTGAACAATACCAAATATTAACTAGAAATGTTCGACATTTCTGAAGCAGTAAAAGGGTAAAATTTGACAGCGTTTTTGTCAAATTTGAGATGTTGGGTGTTATTTTGGGTATCTATAGGTACTTCATCTCCTTTTGGAGTTTCATAACATATTTGTGGTAACGTCACTGACATTTTTTCAACAATTATTTTTCTAGACATTCAACTCTTAGCAACATTTTTTGCTCCATGATATCTTTCAATATCTCGAACGGTTTAGCAGATATTGAGCATTTGGTAAAAATGCACATCTGGCGAAGCATATGGGAGAAAAAACGGCATGTAAAAAATTACATGTTTGAAACAAAAATGAGGAGGATAGTGTTTATAATAATCTGAACTTTGACTGTGAAATAAATACTTTGGAGTAACCAAATCTAATTTTCAATATCAGTTTCTGTCTGAGGGGGTAAAGGGATTATGAAGTACATAAAAAGTAACAACCAGTACAGCAAATCTGACTAAATGCTATCAAATATTATCCTCATACTGTTTCAGAAATGTGTAAAATTTCAAGTTATCGAAAAGTCAGTACATATATATCTTTATTCAAAAAATGTCGGAAAAAAATCTTCTGGCAATCTCCCTAAATCTAAATTGGGAAAAATATCTAAAAACAATTAAATTTCAATACTCCGTAGCTCCTCTACTAAGCGAGGTTATGTTTATTAGGAACTTTTTCTCTTAAATTAGTATCCCCTAACAGCCAATGAAGTTTGTTGGTTTAAAAACAGAACCTCTTGTATAATAAACGAGGAATACACGCCAGGATTGCATCACAACTAAGTCAAATAAACAGCACTTTCAAGTCTCTAACTACTAAGAGTATCATTAATACTTTAGCAAAATTTAAAACTGAATTGCTGTTCAATATCAGAAGAGTATCAGTTGGGCTGAATGAGATTGGGCTGAATAATTCAGTTTATTAATTAGCTGAAGAAGTCTAGCGAAAATGTGAAATGGACATCATTTGATTAGACCAAACTCAGTTAAGATGGTAATCTGCAAATTTCTGACTGTTCGTTCGGAATATGAATAGTGTGTATAGATTAAATTACGCTGTTTTTAATCAAACTTTATCCACTAGCAAACTGTTATTTCTATAAGAGATTCAAAATGTCATATTTTTTGGTATTTGTTTGCATATTTTTGTTTTCAAGTTTTCATTTTACAGGCATATACTAAACCTGCACCGGCTCAGTTGAAGTCCGCGGAGAAAAATCTGCGTGTATGGCCAGCTATTGCTCTTAGAAATGTAGATTAGCATAATTTATAACATTGCAAACGGACTAATAATAAACACGTGATAAATAAAACAGAATCCGTCCATGAGATTTATTGTTGCTGTGTGCAATAAATTTAAATTATACGCGGTCTTTAACCTTAAATTAATCAGATGAGAGGGACTTGTAAATTTAATTGTATGTATATAGCGTGTAAACCCTTTATACTCCTAGGTGAAAACCCATATAGCACTAAGTGATTCAAAGAATAGCTTTTGAATATTCTTTTCGAAGATTCGAATGTACTGAAATCATACATTAATGGTTGAAGTTGTTCAGCGAATATAGCATGAAATGCTATATTCGCTATATGTATATTGGCTATTTTAAAACCCAATAAGTTTTTGTAAAATACTATTATGTTAATTTTACTAAATTCAAATTGTAAATACTCACAATTGGAAATAGAGATCCTTTGCTAAATTTGCATTTTCATTTCTTATATTAAAATATTTTATTACATTGTATTTTTCTTTATTTGAATACCGAGCCATTTTTTATTTATACAAACTGACTTCTAACAATGCTAAACGTGATTTTTTTTGTTTTACTGCCGTCTACGCCATCCGTAGACTACGTCTACGCCAACTACTACATCGTAGCAATATAGAAAATTTTCCATATTTTCTAGAAATTGTTCGAAAAATAATATATAAACTAAATACATTTGGAATGCATTTGCAGTCCTTTTTTCAGTTTAAAAATAAAATACAGGGTGTCCCATTTGAAAAACACAAATTGTTGTCAAAACAAAATATCGAAAAATTAAATAAAATCTATTTTTGTGCCATCGAATGAATGTCAAAAAATGCCTGTAAAATGTTCAAACGACTTTGAGATGTCTTGAAAAGGAAACGATAAAAGGACATCAGTCTGTTTTACCAAAAAACGAAAAACTCCGAAGACGGTAAGAGATAGAGAGATACGGTTTGCGCCATTGTTTTTTTTTTTCGACAAAAAAGTACTTACAAGACCCGTCCATCAGATTTGTTCAATATATATTTCATATTCTCGGTAACCCTCGAAAACATACCAATTTTAACCACCCTGTATAGGTTTTAGCGTTATGACGTTATATTTTTACATAAACACATATATTTCGTAATTAATAATAGGTATTCCAAAAACCTCATTAATTAAACAAATTGAAACATTGTTAATTCCAATGACAATGGGTAAAGCTGAAAATACTTAATTATTCTGCATATTATGGTCCATTTACGTTGGTTGAAATATACAGTGTGCCCACAATTGGTGATGCATGTATTGGGATCTCGGAAACTATAAGAGATAGAAAAACGGTCAAATGGCGAAAGTTTTAGACAATTTTGTTTGTAATCGAATGCCGTTTTTTTGTGATTTTATCTCTTTTGGTTTTTGAGATATTTTGAAAAAACTAAAATGATGCATTTTCGAAAATACCCTGTAATTTCTTTATTTAAAACAATTTTTAGATTCTGTAAAAACTTTCTTAGGACAATTTTTTACGTAGAAAACGCCTGTGTAGTCCGATTTTATTTGCAACGTTTCGGTTTTTTGGAACCTTCATCAACTTTGTTTTTTCATATGGGCGCCATATTGGATTTTTACGGTTTTGGAAAGCCTCTTTTCTTAGATTTCTAATGGTGTATCACAATTAGTAAAAAAAGTTAGGTTATGGTTAAAAAATCAAAAATTAATATTTTGTTATAAATTTGGCAACGTCGCACAGTAAAACACTGAAATTCTAGGTCATATTAAATTTAATCTCTATCACAATAAAACATTAAAATATTTGTTGAAAGTTTTTACCATGTAACAAAAAATAAATTTACAAAAGCCGTAAGTTTGGATAAATACATCAACTAATAGTTTTCAGAACACCTGTCACCTAAAAATCATTTAATTATGTCAAAAATGTATGGACGCAAATGGGCGACGCTTTGAAATTTAGATATTTTATTTCGGTTATTAGTCTTTATAGTTTAATTATGTTTTAATTTGTGTTGATATTTTATTATTAATTTTAGCTTAGAGTTTAAACCGAAAATGATCTATTAGAGAACTGATGTATTAGCAAAAAATTTATTGCGTTAAATTATGTACTGAATTTCTGTTTATACAAAATAATTAAATGATTTTTAGGTGACAGGTGTTCTGAAAACTATTAGTTGATGTATTTATCCAAACTTACGGCTTTTGTAAATTTATTTTTTGTTACATGGTAAAAACTTTCAACAAATATTTTAATGTTTTATTGTGATAGAGATTAAATTTAATATGACCTAGAATTTCAGTGTTCTACTGTGCGACGTTGCCAAATTTATAACAAAATATTAATTTTTGATTTTTTAACCATAACCTAACTTTTTTTTACTAATTGTGATACATCATTAGAAAGCTAAGAAAAGAGGCTTTCCAAAACCGTAAAAATCCAATATGGTGCCCATATGAAAAAACAAAGTTGATGATGGTTCCAAAAAACCGAAACGTTGCAAATAAAATCGGACTACACAGGCGTTTTCTACCTAAAAAGTTGTCCTAAGAAAGTTTTTACAAAATCTAAAAATTGTTTTAAATAAAGAAATTACAGGGTATTTTCGAAAATGCATCATTTTAGTTTTTTCAAAATATCTCAAAAACCAAAAGAGATAAAATCGCAAAAAAACCGGCATTCGATTACAAACAAAATTGTCTAAAACTTTCCCCATTTAACCGGTTTTCTATCTCTTATAGTTTCCGAGATCCCTATACATGCATCACCAATTGTGGGCACACTGTATATTCTCAAATTTGTTAAGCCAATCTTCACTGTCAACTAATAGAAACTAGGTTTGCAGAAAAAGCTGGCTAAAGGCTTCCATAACTACCTCTATGTTCAAGATATATACCTCTAATGTGACATTTTCAGCATCCTACACATTTTTGTCCATAACAGGTTTTGAACAGTATTTCTTTTTCTGTATTTTGTCACACTTTGTATAAATTATCAAAAAACTGAATGCATACCCCTGTGTACTAAATGAATAAAAAAGGCTGTTAAAAAAGCCAACCTCTGTCTGATTTACTCCGTATAGAGAGAGACAGTGTATTTTACAGTAGTAACAAAGAAATAATGTACTAGTAAACAAAGAAAATCAAAATAAATTTTTCTATAGCACCATTACTATTCTATGGAGATAGCACTCAGAGGTCCATCGAAAATTTAAAAAGTAAAACCGTAAACAATGATATTACATTTTACAGAAACTACTACCGAAAGCATTTTGAAAACCAGAAATTGTCCTTCAGTTCAAATAAGTCGTATTTCAGGAAGTTTATACAGTCTCAGGAATGTATGAGTTGATCATTAGTACAATGTAGGTTAGGTTAGGTTAGGTTCAAAAGTGAGTGGGCCGAAAAACCAGACCCTCCACCGCGACCATGTGGTCTATTGTGGCTCACACCTACTTATATTTCACCCAACAGGTCCAGCTTCTTAATGTAGCTGATCACCTTATTGGGTGAGAGTTTGTTCAGATCCTCTGGCAGAAGTTGTCCTTTGCCAAATAATGAGTATCTGATCCTTTCCCCAGCAGGGCAGGTGCACAATATGTGTTCTGCCGTTTCATCATCTTCTAAGCATAGGCGGCACTCAGCATCTTCTGCTAGGCCGAATTTGCACAGATGATATTTTAAACGGCAGTGGCCCGTATATAGGCCAATTAGAGTTCGTAGGTGAAACCTGCTTAACTCTAGAAGTTTTTTAGTTCTTGTTTTTGAAGGGTTTATTATAAACGCCTTCGAATGAACTAATCGTGGTAGTTCCTGCCAGTACTGGAGGATTTGCTCCTCAGCCCAGGTCAAGAGCGTTGCTTTGGCAGTACTCGAGGATATGCCAAGCACCGGTTCTGGTCCGACAAATTCAGAAGCAGCACCCTCCCTAGCTAGAGAGTCGGCTGCCTCATTCCCTTCATGGCCAGAATGGCCTGGGACCCAGACCAGAGTTATTCTATTTTTTCTGCTCAATTGAGCAAGTGCCTGCTGGCAGCTCCATACCGTTTTTGAGTTGCAACGGTAGGAACCAAGAGCTTTAAGAGCTGCTTGGCTGTCTGAGAAGATTTTTATCGATTTGCGTGTAAGTTGCTTTTGTTCCAGCCTCTGTACACACAATTCGATGGCATAAATTTCTGCCTGAAATATAGTTGCATAACTGCCAAGGGATGAAGATATTTTCACCGTTGGGTTGCAACTATATACTCCGGCTCCAACTCCCATGGGTGTTTTGGATCTGTCTGTAAACCAACAACTATCTGCCCTTAATAGGTCAGCCTTATTCCGATCCCATTCATCTCTTCCTGGGAAGAGAATGTGAAAGGGCAGTTCAAGGTTGGTCTTTGCAGGCATGACATCTGAAATCATCTCCAGGATACTGTGACTTTCCATGTCATCCAGCAGCCTATTGCGCTCCATGGTGTCAGACTGCGGCATGTTAAAAGCTGCCTGCTTTAGTCTGTATGTTGCCCATCTGGCCTCTCTCTCCAAATATATATGAAGAGGAGGTAGGTCCAGTAGGATTTCCAGAGCTGCTGACGGTGTGGAGCTAATTGCTCCAGTTATGGCCAGGCAGGCTTATCTCTGTAAACCAGAGAGTTTGATTTTGGTCCTTTGTTGTAGTCCTTTGGACCACCAAACTATGGAGCCGTATGCGATCATGGGTCGTATGACCGTCACATACAGCCAATATATTTGTTTGGGTCCAGTGCCCCAAGATTTCCCACAAATTCTTCGACAGGTCCATAAGGACAGTCGTGCCTTGTGGATCATTTTTTCCAGATGGTAGTTCCAATTAAGCGTCTTATCCAGTACTACACCCAGATACTTTGCTTCCTCCGCAAATGGAATTATTTCACCAAGTAAGGAGGGAGGTCTTAAGTTGTCCAGCTTCCTTTTCTTGGTAAACGGTACAATTATCGTTTTGTGAGGGTTTACAGACATCTGCTCCCTCTTACACCAACTCAGAACTGTCTCTAGTACCTCTTGGAGGGTGAGGGAAATTCCCTCTTCAGAGTTTCCTCTGATTAAAATGACTAGATCGTCCGCATATGCTTGAACCTCAACCTCCCACACAGAAAGTACAATGTATGTCGCGTTACTAATATAGTATTTGTTTCTATAAAACTAAAACTATTCAGTCAAGGATTATTTTGTCTAAATTTCATATGCGTAGGCGTCCTGTGCTAGGAATTAATTAAGAGACTAATCTATTTAAAATACGAGATGACAACAACTCCGATATACTGTGAATTATACTAATTTGTACTAATTTGTCTAGTAAAATAAACATCCTCATTAATATATTTTATAGCAGTACAAATAGAAACACGCGTTTTAGTTAAAATAATTCTAGGTTTAAAAAACCTGGTATCTACTCTAGATGTAAAGGTGCCTACAATAATAATGGATCTTCTAATAATTAGACCAAAAATAATAGTTATTTTTGGTCACATACCTATTGTATTGAATTTTAATGAAAAAAAATATGTTTACTGACAAAGGAATTATTATTTATTATTATTACAAAGTATCGTACATTAGGCTAAGGAGAATTGCTACAATTTCAGCTTTGTCAGTAAAGATAAATGTTTTCATTAAAATTCAATACAAAAGGTATGTAGTGTAATGCAGATGTTCGTTTAATATTTCATTAAGACTCCCGATTATCCGAAACCCGATTATGCGAACTCCGCATTATCCGAAACGACACATGAACCGGATTATCCGAAATGATTCTTGCTATGCCTCCGCATTATCCGAAATTTATAAAATATGTATGTAAATATTTCGATTAAAATCGAAACTCTTTCAAATTGAAACAATGACCAATTACCTCCTTCTTGAATTTATGAATATTGAATATATGTGTATTACCATTATAGAATGCAGATTATGTATTATTAAGATTTATTACACACATCTATAAAAGTATATGTAGTTACTTTTTCCTAAGTACCTATTTACATATTTAAATACATACTTATTCATTAAATATATATACCTAATAAAACAAATATATAAATATTTGTTTTATTATATATATTTAAATTGAAATTTAATAAATGTGCCTTAAACAGACACAATATGTACATCATATTAATGATTTTTCTCAATCTCCGCATTATCCGAAATTTCGATTATCCGAAATTGGTCCGGTCCACATTATTTCGGATAATCGAGAGTCTACTGTATTTAAAATATAACCCTATTGAAAAGAAAAATGTATTAAAGACAATAAGTTGAGGTTATATGAAGATATGCCGCTGTAATTAGATGTTGGGGGGGTGCATATAGCACGCAAAGTAGTAGTTTTCGACATATCTTAAATATAATAAGGTTATTCCTTTGCCTACATAGGTTATAGGTGACGAGGAAAATTGAAAAATTTATTGAACCATAATATTTGATAATTTCATTAATAATTTATCTCTTAGTTAGTTTTTTGGCTTAACTCCTATAGGTATAAGGAAAGATGTAAATAGTTAAATAAGCCAATAAGTAATATTAAAAATATACTATTTACATTTACTAGCTACTCCACTTTTATAAGACCAAAAAGCAATCCTTTAAAGACCACAGAATTAGAATTTCGCAAATATTTTAAAATAATTTAATCTTTGAACTACAACGTTATGTAATAACTTAAAAATGTCAAACATCTCAAAAATTAAAGGTTTATAATTTGATTTTTGATACTGATACATGACTTTTTGCAATTAATTAATCTAATTGACCACTTACTGAAAATGTATAAAGAAAAACAATATCTTTTATCAATTGAAATAAATCGTAATTTGTTGAAATATATAAATTATCAAAAAAATGGTTTTTAGTTGCAATTACATCATGTGGTAGAGCGTATTGCCTTTCAATTAACTAACTAAAGTCAGTTGATCGAGTATAAACACGTCTTACTTTGACTAAATTCGATTAACTTACAAATATTGTGGATATATTCAGTTTTGACTGAACGGCTCACTTTCTCATAGCGTATTTTTCGGAACTTGATTTTTTTTTACTGACTTGCCTTTGAAGGTTGATAAAATGCCTATCAAAGGAAGACAACTCTGTTAAAAACTCAGTTTCTAATTTTTGTGAACTTGTCCCTCTTTAAATGGACGCTCCTCATTTGTTCTAAGTACACTTCTCACTAGTGATGCACACCATAGTGCCCTCTTTGAGTCTTTGCTACTATCTGTCTGACAATTATTGTCAAATTGACAGACAGATAAAGGCCTGATTTTCTGCAGGCGCAATTATAGTCGTCACCTTTATTGTCTTTGAGGAAGACCATCTTACTTATTTATTTGAAGGAAATGCCGAAAACAACTACTCCACGGGAAATGTGCCCCGACTGACATTGCATTACTTCGGCATCTCCGTAGGAGTCGCCACATCTTTCATCGAGACCAACAACCAGGCACTGACCGATTTCGCGCTTATTATGCGCCCGTCAGAGTGCCATAGGTAGTGGAATCGATGAACGATTCCAATTTGGCAATAACTGTCAGACAGATAGTAGCAAAGACTTAAATAGGGCACTACGGTGTTTCTCACCACTACTAACATTCACGATGTTCCTTAGGCAATCATGTCGCAACATCGTTCCTCGATTCCACTACCTATGGCATGCCGACGAGGGCATAATAAGCGCGAAATCAGTCAGTGTCTAGTTGTTGGTCTCGATGAAAGATAAGTTGACTCTTATGGAGAGTCCGAAGTAATGCCAGTAGGGGCACATAGCCCGTGGAGTAGTTGTTTTCGGCATCTCCTTCAAATATACACTTCTTACGTTCCCAACCTCAGTAATATGCGTAAGATGAACAAAGATATAACCTTTTAATTTTTTACAAGGTTTAATAATGATTCCAGAATATTATGGTAGGATAGTTTTGTAAACATTCTCTCAGCCCTTAAGAATCAATATAAATTCATTTATATATGGTTTTTATAAGCGTTCTGTAATTTTCAGTGATACACCCTTTAAAACCATACCAATTTTTAGTTATATACCCAAAAAGTAAATTAGTTTCTTAGTCTTGAACAAGAAATTTTGATCAAGTGTTTAATTTATGTGTCATTTTAGCTCATAATCAAATGATTTCGATACACAACAGTTGTCATGATAATATCTCCATATAATATGTTATTTATTATATTGTATTCTATGCCAGCCAATTGATTAGCCATTTTCATTCTACTTTTATTTAAAAGAGCTGCGCTTCATAATTCAGAAACAAGCATAATAATCATTATCATGCTGTGAAGAGAAAATAAATATCCTGAATGGAAAAACGTGATAATTTCCTATAATTGATTGACCACGGATCGTATATAAGAAATCTGTATCTATAAATCACTACTTAAAAAACGAATTAACATAGTAGATAACTTAATAACAAGTGTTTACTACTATTAAATACACGACACGAGATGTCAAGATTATACAGTAAGTGTGTACGTCAGAATACTTTAAAAGGTGATTTTGAATGATCCTTTGAAGAGAAGTTCATATAAACACATCCCGCAAATGTAATTCTATCCCCTTACATGGCTAACTTTGTTAATAGTGGAGATAGAAAATTGGTTAAACTAGCAAGGTTGGGCAGAATTACAAGAGGAATTCAATGCCTCCTTTAGATTAAATTTTAATTTTCAACTTATCGGGATATTTTGAAAAAACTGAAAATCGCCAACATTTTTAAACTCGAATATCTCGAAAACTATAAAAGATACAAATAATATAAAAATACTTTGTGATAGTGTAATTGAAAATTTCACAGGCGTCTTAGTTTCTGAGAAAAAAAAAATAAAGTTATGTTTTTTTCAAGTTGGCAATAAAAAGCTTATTTTTTTATGATTTCAAAAATATAATATTTTAATATAGCTTTCTCTTTTCTTTTTTATGTTTTGAACAAAAAATATATAGTAAGTAGGTATATATATATATATACGTTATAATATTATACAATTATTGGGTTTATTATGGTTAGTATATGTGTATCCTGTATAAATCACCGTGTTTTGGTCAACGATCAATGTTTTCAGTTGTTGTTGTTGAGGTATGAGGAAGTCGTACATTCTATTTGAATTACGCACGACAATGATGACGAAAATCGCCTATAAGTGGGTGAATTGTACAGACACAAACAATTGTGAAAAACAATGTTACCATATTATATAAAATTTACTTGCAAGAAGGATTACAATTGACCATATTATAATCTAGTATTTTGAGAACAAAATAATACTATGTTTACAATAAATTTTACAGGTATAAATTTACAGGTAAGGTTTAAGTTTTCCTAAACACACTAATATCTGATTAGGATATCAAGAGATTGGCAATAATGGCAAATAGTGAATTAGGTATTTAATTTAATATTTTAAAATAAGTATGCTTCTTGGTTAATATAATTTTATATACATAGGTATTTATATCCATTAGAGGGAAAAATGAAATGAGCCTACAATTATATCTGCGAAAATATACATACATACTTCCCCATATTTTGTTGTATTGATGAGACTTCTACAGTAGCAGCCTAAAAGGTATTTTTAAATAGCAATCCATATTTCTAATCCCAGAAATCGAAAACCATTATTTGGTATATTGCAGGTGATACACAAATTTTGCTCATATAATAAAATTAACACAAAGCTCAATTGAAAGCAACAAGAACATTTAATTTAACAAGGAAAAATGATTTAAAACTACGTTAAATGTACAGTTCGTTGAACCACTGACAAATGTGTCGCTTAGTACCTAATTTTAGTAGAGAAGTTTGGTGCCGCGGTGCAAAGTAAACGAGGGACAAAACTTTTGCAATTTTTATGATGTTTACGCATTAACTGTAGCTGCACATTTTATTCAACATCTTACACCGGGACGAGACTAATTCTCGTTTCGTCGATTTGATTTCGATCTGATCGATTTCTCGATCAGATCAGAAAATTTGTCGAGAGAGAGAGAGAGAGAGAGAAGAGGGAGAGGGAGAGTTCTCTATCGCAATAACTGTTTTATTGAATTAAATTTTGTAAGTATTTCATTATTGAACAAAAAAAAACATTTAAATTTCATGGGCACCATTGATGCCTATATCAAAATTACAAATTACTATTTAAAACTACATAAAACTATAGACAACTAAATACAAAATTGGGGACCGTTTCGAGGGCAATTTTGTGAAAAATATACGTGTCCCACATAACTTGTTAACTCTTAACTATACTTTGTTCATTATGAATGACAATAAATCGCAATTGACGAGTGGTTTAGTTTCTTATTTCCGCCATTTATTATAATGATTTGGTTTTAGGTAAGCTTTCTACGAAGCCGTAGAAGGGCCATGTATGATTTTTTTTTAAATGCAGACTTTAAACTCTGAATTCAGAGTTTAATCTCTGAATTTGGACTTTAAACTCTGAATTCAGACTTTAAACTCTGAATTCAGACTTTAAACTCTGAAATCAGACTTTAATCTCTGAATTCAGACTTTAATCTATGAATTTGGACTTTACACTTTGAATTCAGACTTTAAACTCTGAAATCAGACTTTAAACTCTGAATTCAGACTTTAAACTCTGAATTCAGACTTTAATATTAACAACTACATTAATGTCCTGAAAGTACGAAGCCGTACTTTTTTTTTTTAAATTCAGACTTTAAACTCTGAATTTAGACTTTAATCTCTGAATTCAGACTTTAATCTCTAAATTTAGACTTTAATCATTGAATTCAGACTTTAAACTCTGAATTCAGACATTAATCTCCGAATTCAAACTTTAATCTCTGAATTTAGACTTTAATATTTGAATTCAGACTTTAAACTCTGAATTCAGACTTTAAACTCTAAATTCAGACTTTAAACTCTGAATTCAGACTTTGAACTCTAAACTGTCAACTGTTATATGCCTGAACGTACGACTGCAATTAGGTAACGGGATACTGTGCCTTAAGAAAGTATCTACAAAATATGGGCGTATATAACGAGAAATTAATCCGTGGACTCTGTAATGAAGGCTCTGAACAAGTAACTTATACCGTCTATTATGAGTGTCGAGCGGTAACTTAGAGGAAAAACCACCTTTTGGGAGATGTAAATTTGTTCACTTAACATTCAGTTAGGTAATTTAAATGATTTGTTATTAAAATGATAATTAATATACCGAATTTTGGCAAAATTATTCATTTGTTTCTCATGGCACTACACTTATTATTAGTGGTATCATAAGTACCATTATTAGTGGTATCCGTATATATGACAAGGAATGAATATTAGGTAGGTATAGAACATTCTACATAAACTAAAATTTGAGTTTTGGTGATTTTTTGACTTTGACCTGAAAATTTAAAGACCCTGTATTATACTTTCAGGACATTAATGTAGTTGTTAATTTTAAAGTCTGAATTCAGTGTTTAAAGTCTGAATTCAGAGTTCAAAGTCTGAATTCAGAGTTTAAAGTCTGAATTCAGAGTATAAAGTCTGAATTCAGAGTTTAAAGTCTGAAGTCTACGAAAGCGAAGAAAAATTTTCGACGTGGCCCTTCTACGCCTTCGTATGAAAGTATAATTCAGGTTTTTCAAATTTTCAGATCAAAGTCGAAATCGAAAAAATCACCAAAACTCAAATTTTAGTTTATGTAGAATTTTCTATACCTAAAATTCGTTTCAGGTCATATATACGGGATACCACTAATAATGATACTTATGATACCACTAATAATAAGAGTAGTGCCATGAAAAACAAATGAATAGTTTTGCGAAAATTCGGTATATTAATTATCATTTTAATAACAAATCATTTAAATTACCTAACTGAATGTTAAGTTAACAAATTCTCCCAAAAGGTATTTTTTCCAGTAAGTTACCGCTCTACACTCATAGACGATATGAGTTACTTCTTCAGAGCCTTCATTACAGAGTTCACGGATTAATTTCTCGTTATATACGCCCATTTTGTAGATACTATCTTAAGGCACAGTATCCCGTTACCTAATTGCAGTCGTAGGTTCAGGCGTAACAGTTGATAGTTCAAAGTTCAATGTCTGAATTCAGAGATTAAAGTCTGAATTCAGAGTTTAAAGTCTGAATTACAGACTTTAATCTCTGAATTTAGAGTTTAAAGTCTGAATTCAAAGATTAAAGTCTAAATTCAGAGATTAAAGTCTGAATTCAGAAATTAAAGTCTGAATTCAGAGACTAAAGTCTGAATTCAGAGTTTAAAGTCTGAATTACAGACTTTAATCTCTGAATTTAGAGTTTAAAGTCTGAATTCAAAGATTAAAGTCTAAATTCAGAGATTAAAGTCTGAATTCAGAAATTAAAGTCTGAATTCAGAGATTAAAGTCTGAATTCAGAGTTTAAAGTCTGAATTTAAAAAAAAATCATACATGGCCCTTCTACGGCTTCGTAGCTTTCTTATACGTATTATGTATTTATTTGGTCTTACTTGATCATTGCAAGCTATTTAAAATGAATACGTTAATTGTTAATTACTCGTTAATAAATTATCAGTTTAAAGTTTTGTATTGACAAAAAATGTAGTTAGCACAACAAGGAGTGCTGGTAATAACTGTTACACGTTAATTTAGGCTTCCGGAAACAGGGCCGTAACGAAATAAATATGATGATTGTTGAAACTGTGCCAAAACATAACTAAACGCAATGTGTGATACATGGGTGAGTTTGGGATGAAAATATCATCCAGAATCCGTATAAAAAAATTCAGGGCCATATTTAAAAAAAAAATAGTTAATGTTGGTTCCGCGAAGACGAAACGTTGGAGATAAAAATTAATAATACCGCATTATAGCCTACTAAAAGTTGCAACGAAGAAGTGCTCTTAATTTTCCTATATCTACAAAAATAAGACAACAAAAAATAAAAACCAAAATCGCAAAAAATGACTTTTTTGAAAATGACTCAAAAACGAAAAACAGTTTTTAAGATCTCTTTACGCTATTTTAATTTCACTCCAATTACGCAACTTTTTCCCTATTTAAGCGAATTTGTATTTATATTATGTAGGACACGTTCTAACCTATGAATATTAGGAGTACTCCACACTTTTTTGCCTTTAATATACGGGGTGTCCCATCGAAAAGTATCACATTTCGCCGCCTTATATCTCGAAAACTAAAAGAGATATCGGGAGGCGGTTTGGACAGAACGACTTTAGATTTTTGTAAGTTTTTTTTGGCACTGTTGCCAAATCTCCAAATATATTGGCAAATTTTTTATTGAATACGCTCCTCTTTGGAGTAAAATTACTTGCTTATATTAAGTGGAACACCCTGTATATTTTGCCATAATCGGAAAGCCTAATCACTTTACTTTTCAAAAAGATATACATAGTTTACATTATCTTGAGAATTGGAGCCACAAAATTCAGTTTAATGGGAGCACCTCTTACTTGAACAGTTTGTGAAGCTAGTCTTCGTTTTCACAGTAGCCATGAAAAACAAAAGTACAATAATAAACTGTATTGTTAGTTGTGTCAAATATTTGAAGTATAGATATAAAAATGTTCACATTAGAAGGATCACACACTTTTGATTATTTACTACTAAGGATGCACAAATGTATATTGAAGTAAATGGTGGGCAGTTAAAGCCAATTGTTTTCTAACTTATTCAAGTAGTTTTTATTTACAGTTATTTTGATTATTTTATCTGTTATTTTCATTACTGTCATTGTGCTTTGTTGTTATTGTTAACAAAACTCGTTCCTACCGATTATTAAAGAATTATTCTTTTCTCCCTATCTTTTTTTCATTTAAAAAGCAAATGCAGTCAAGTTCCACATCAAGTTTGATCAGAAATTTTAAAATATATAGGGTATTTTATTTAAAATAAGTGTACAAAAACTTAAAGTTTTTGGTGTTCCATTTAATATAAGCAAGTAATTTTACTCCAAAGAGGAGCGTATTCCATAAAAAAATTACTAATATATTTGGAGATTTGCCAATAGTGCCAAAAAAAAACTTACAAAAATCCTAAGTCGTTCTGTCCAAACCGCATCCCGATATCTCTTTTAGTTTTCGAAATATAAGGCGACGAAATGTGATACTTTTCGATGGGACACCCAGTATTATGTATTAATTCTAGTTTAAAATTAATGGAATGACGTTGATTCATTCAGATAAATGCCAGTTTTAATTTCTGACGATTGCTTCTGAAAGAATTTGTTTTTTTAATAATTCTTGATACCATGACAAATAATTTTCTGTTGCCCACTGATATCCACTAGCAACTGAAAATCGTTACAGATGGTTGATGGTGGTTTTCTATTTATGCGTTTCATGATAGTAATTACAAAAACTTCATTCTGATTCTATTGGGTTTTTCTGAATATGGGCCGAATTCAATGTGTGAAAAAATCTTAATACTGATTGGCTTCAATATCCGACAACAAAATGGTTTTATAAACATTCATATTATATTTAAATAAGTATTATCTCGACTGGCTTTGATTGCAGTTAAAAATAAATTCTTATCTGAGATTTATTTCGCCCTATATATGAGTGGCACCATAAATGTTAACAACATTATAATACATATAATTATAAAAAATAATTTTTTTCATCAAAATTCAATACAAAAGTTATTTCACCAAAAATAATTATTTTTAATGTTATGTAGATGCTTCTTTAATATTTAATTATTTCAAAGATGTAGATAACGCTATATTAAAAGGAAAAAATGCAATAAAGACAATAACTTGAGGTTATATGAAGATATGGTCTTGTAAATCAATGTTGGGGGTGCACAGTGCACGCAAAGTAGTTGTTTTCGACAAATCGACATATCTTGAAAATAATAAAGTTATTGCTTTGCGTACAAACTGTCCTCGAAAAAGTTTTTTCGAGAAATACATTTATGCACAGTATTTCATGATTTCTGGTTTTTATAACCAATTGAAATGAAATATATATGGTTGTTTTTTTTTGTTTTCTTTTACTTATACAAATATACAAATATATCCGTATACAAATTCAGTAAACTGTTTCAATGAGTAAGTATATTGATTTCTACTATTTTTAATATTGTTAAATGTCTCATGCTATCAAATCAACATTATTGATTTATATCAGATAGTTCCATCACTAATAGGTACTTTGTTTGGTATGATATACTTTATTGGATACAAATCAATGTGCATACTGATGCGGTTTGCATAATATACCTTTCGTTGACATTTATCAAACCAGACTGGTATTTTCTTGCTTAAACGTTCATAATTTATTTTAAATACATACTAACTAAAGTTATTAAATCTTGTTTGGGACAGATAAACATTAAATTGTTCAGTATCGTGGATTCTGACCTAATGATATCATTGCATTGTCGGATGTTCATCAGGGATCAGATCGGGGACCCATACTAAGGTTAGCCAATGAAACGAGACGATTTGGGAACGCCATTGCAGAAAAAGTAGAGGGGGGGCGGGTTTGGGCCGTCAACGTTGTGAATCTAGAGAGTGAGATTAGAAGTTAGTTATTTTGGATACTTAGTCGGGTGAACAACGCGCATTTGCCATCAAAGCGTATTATCAAAATGGGGAAAATTTAGTCCGTGCGAGACGAGAGTTTCGTTTACACTACTGTTGAGTCCGTTTACCGCCTTGCGCTCGTGTAACGTCTAACAACGCTATTCAAAAGTGGGTTAAGAACTTTGAAATCAATGGTTCAACAAAAAGAGGTGGCAGTGCCAGAACTGCGTGCACACCAGAAAGTATTCAAGCGATACGTAATTCATTAAAAGAGAGTCCACGAATATCCGTTGGACGACGAAGCTTAACTCTGGGATTAACCGACAGCACCACGAGAAGAAATTTACATAAAGACCTTCAGTAGCATTCATATAAATTTCAGATTGTGTAATCTCTCACTATTCGAGATTGCCCTTCTAGATTAATGTTTTGTGAACAAACGTTAGAGTGCATCAATGAAAACGATGACGTGCTGCATAATATTTGAATAGGTGATGAAGCCCACTTTCATCTTAGTGGCTTCGTCAACAAAGAAAATTGTCGTTATTGGTCAGACAATAACGCATAGGAATTACACGACAGAGCCCTACAGTCAAAGAAAGTAACCGTGTGGTGTGCGATTTCTTCGTTTCTTCAACGCATCTGGGAACGCAGTACCTAACTGTGAACTCTAATCGTTACGTTAAAATGTTGAACAATTTTTTTCCTTCCTTCAATGAACTACAGAAATGAAATAACGATTTTCCAACAACTACTCATGGAATTACTCAATTTCCACACTCAGGCAGATTCGAGCCAATAAGCCTGATGTAGTCCTCCTCGACTACCAGCTCATGACAATGTTTGTCATCGAGTTCTCGGCTCCTGCCGAGACCAACATTGTCTTGAAAGAGGAGGAGAAATATCGGGACCTTCTCTTCGAACTCGGCAGACTCCACTGTGAAACTTGTGGTACTGATAATAAGACCCCTCGATGGAGCAAGAGATACACTGCTTTCAGAACTGAAGATCATACCGACATGCCGAAATTCGGCAGATCTTCCAGCCGGAAGAATGCAGAAGACGGTCATTCTGAGAAGAATGTCAGCTTGGTATTAATGTAAGAGATTAATATTGGTTCATGCTTGACTGTACCCCCCCCCACTAACTAATGAAGTTTTCCAGGTTTCCTTCATTCCAGCACTGAATGGTGGTTAGCGCTACCCTACCAGAGTATGTGGTTCCTAAAGCGTAAATGCAGCGTACCGAATAATAATATTCAGCTCCCTCTCCTACACAAGTCTCAAACTTCCATACTAATCCTTGTCGTTAGAATGAGGTATAGAGAAATTATATTATTATTATATAGTTATAATAGAGCAAAAAATGTATATAAAAATATTAACTTTTCATTTTACAGGCCATCTCACGTGCTTGCTTCATTGTTCTTCTGTCCTGTACTTTCAACAAATTTATTGAAATGTCCACATATTGTATGTACAATACATGTGACAACTTTCCCCTATGTAGGATTAAACAATTAAGCAATTAATGTAGTTACTAATATTTTAGCTGAATGATTAAGACTCAAAATTTATAGAATTAACGCTTTAGGTTGGAAATTATTTTGGTCCACAGCTGCGCAACCTATTTTCCTATTTTCCGATGTATCATTACTGCTAAAAAGCACCTACCATTAATATTCAAAGTTTTCGTTTAAATTGTTAACTTTGAACTTTCTTATACTTACATGCCCTTTACAAATAAATTAAACATACCTGTTATATTTGGTAACCCTAGTTTTACGTCTAGTTCAAGTGTCTCTTGGCAATTATTCAGTATTTACATTATATGAGTATTTACTATTAACTATGTAGACCTTAAGACTTACACCTACATCGTTTGATTCTTGATGCTTACCGAAAAAATGTGAATAAAATCAACTAACGTAACCTCAAAGTCAATCTGAATTCAATAACACATTACTTTAGTACGACTTAACTGATATGTTATCAAACTATAAGATAGTTTTTCATTGTTTAGCTTGGCCTTAGAAACATATTTATTTTATGATAAAACCTTTTATTTTAGTAAATACATTATTGATTTTTGCAATAAAATTAAATAGTTTTTATCTTAATCATTAATTTCCCTAGACTCAACGAGGTTTTTAAATTATACTCGGGTTCTATGTGATTAATTGGTGAAAAATACGGAAAATAGACTTACTCTTGCACACAGCAAAGAGGTACGCATAAAGATGCAGAATAGCTGTTGTGCTCTTCAGTTTTCTTTTCTCAATAATAGCAGTGGGTTTATATTTGTACAAATTTGGCATATTTGTCCGCTTTCAAGTGACACGTATCAGGTAGCCTGGTGTTGAGCAATACGACCTCTTTAAGAGGTGTTGGTGATGAGATATGTAGTTTTTTCTGTGCACGCATTATTTTGACTAGCTGTTTATTCGTTGGTCAGTCTATAAACTGGCATAAATGTTGGCTTAATAATTTGGAGGCAGCGTGGCGACCATGTGGTATGTAAAGGCTTGAATAGCCATTGAAAGAAATTCGATAGTGTGTTTGAAGGTGGAGTGACAATCGCGTGACAATTTAACAAGTGGCGTGATTGCAGTGTAGGTCACCAGTGGTCTTCGACAAGTTTAATCTCGAGTGGCCAGTGTCGATTTCCTGATACTTATTATCAGTTATTATTTGCCTATTTACGAAATATGACCTTCGTGATTCGATAAATATGGCAATCTGGCGGCAAGTTTTTTGTCAGTTTTATATTACCGTCTACCATTGTATCTGCCACATTGAAATAATAGTAGATTTTGTTAGGTTAGGTAAGAACTTTTTCAATTGCCTTGTTTATCTCCCAATATTACCAGTATCAGTCACATTGTTCTTCCCGCTGTTTAGGGACACTACGTTCCTTTTATACCATTGGAGACATTTAGCAACATATTGTCAAAGTGTTTATTCATTATCAAAATGTTGCCAAACAGTTAAAGGCACACGAAAAAAGTTTATGTATCAGATGAGTCTTTATCACCACGTTGGTGATAAAGAAAAAAAAATGACCAGCATAGTATGTTGGAAAGAGAATATAAATTTCCTTAGGATCTTCCTCTAATCTTACTTTAGGAAATAATTGATCATTTTCATACATATCAGCAATACTGTAAGTATCCTAAGTATATAAAAACATGCCAGTTGTTTCTCCAACACTGTGGCGTTTTCAAATTTGGTTATGTATATTACATTACACAAAAGGTTATACACATTTAAGAGGCATGGTTTAATAAAACAGTAAAATATACCTAGTAGTATTCTAAATCTGTTTGGTAAGGAATAAATGTATTCCTTAGAAACACCTCCCGTAAGTTGTTTCAGTTGAAGTAACTACTTACAGAATTAAAACATATAGGGGTACTAAGTCTTAAAATCAAGAGAGGTTTACGAGGGCCCTGGAAAATCTTTGGTCCTAGAATGGAAGATAACAGTAGAGATGATAGACATGAGTGAACTTGGACTCAACGTAATGACTGGGCTCATAACAGGGCACTGGCATCAATAACTTCAAATTAGCAGAAAGCCCGGTATACTGGGTCTGTGATAAAGCAGACGATACTGCCCTACATATTCTGAGTATTCAACGTGAGGACTACGCTCGTATGAGGCTAACGCTCTTAGGTAATCCATTCTTGAAATATTGTGAGTTAAGGGAAATTTCAGTTAGCAGATTGTTCGACTTTATACAAAAGAGCAAAGATGATCGCCGAGAAGAGATTAAGTGGGATGCACAGTAGTCTAGCTGTGGTCATAATTGGGGCTGCTTTAGGATTCATCTTAGAGAAACCGACCAGCAGGTAGAACCACTTACAAGGATGGTTTAATTATAATCCTTGAAAACCACATATACATCAATGTTAACAATAAAACACGGGAGTATCATTACAATTAAAAATTATCTACTTAATTCTTTTATTTACGCACACTATTAGCTCTATCTGAATTATTATCCTAGACAGCATGTTTATTTACTGATATCACTTTTCATGTACGTTTTATAATTAAATATAATTTATTTAGTTGTGTCTCACTGTTTAAATTTATGAATGGATTTTAGTAAACAACACATGTGCAATTAAATATTAGTTTTAAATAAACGACTATGTAAACACTGTCAGTGTTCCCATGTGAGACTACGACTTAATTGCAAAAATATTAACCATCAGCAGAAGGCTTTGAGCTTGTTTTGACTTAGACATGTGGTTCTAATAATTTGGGATATTTATTTTTAGTGCACAATTGACAGCAATATAAAATTAAAAAATATAATTTTATTTGCTATCCAAAAACCATTTTTTTGTCAGTTTGGGGTACGGTAGATACACTGATTAGGGATTCAAGGCTTGACTTGATATTCAAACTACTTCACTTGACCTGACTTGAAATCAAGTCAAGTCAAATCAAGTAATGCCTGGTCAAATGCCAAATCAAGTCAAGTAGTTCTATTTCAAGTACATGTTGAAATCAAGTAGTTGTTCAAGACTACTTGACTTTTTGTATGCTTAATTGATATCAAGCAATTACAATGGAATGGAACCTTGCCATAAATACGTTCATTTACAAAACTGTTGTATTACCAAAAAAATTATATATAAAAGCAAAACAATACAATAAACTATTTATAGTGCATAACAACGAAATATACATATGGTCCAGTTTCATTAAAAAGTAAAAGCGATTCTCTCTTACTGTCATCGTTTGATCAGTAATCGATAAGGACTGCTTACTGTAAGCAGTCCTTACTGTCATCTTTTGCCATCCAAGATCTGATTCGGATGTTATATCTTCCAACACGTATTATGTATATCTTCCAACACATATTCTGACCCGCTAATCTGAAACGATTCTGTTTCCATTTCCTGTTTCCGAAGAAATTTTAACAATCAAATAACTGCAGCTGACAGCACACGCACAGACAATTGAGATACTGTTAACTGTACTAAATCACAAATCAGTCCTACACATGCGCAGTTATTCCAGTTAGCTGGGGTAAAGGGAAAACCTATACCTAGCCACGATACACTGATACACGATACACTATTAGTGTATCGTGTACCTAGCTTGTTTGTATGCGCATACATGCATGAGCTTGCAGGAATGTTTGCGCGTTTTCGTACATTATAGGTCTGTTATCAAGATCAAGTAGCTGGAAATTCCTTGACGTCAAGTCAAGTAGTAACAATAGAAAATCAAGCTAAGTCAAGTATTAAATTTTTAAAATACTTGATTATCAAGTCAAGTCAAGTAATCTAGGAAAAATCCAAGCTACTTGACTTGATGAATCTCTAACACTGATGATAACCTTCCACATTGACCCCTAGTATATACTTTTCGTTTGTGCAAATAATTAGCTATATATGTAAATCTGTAACAGCAACTGAGCTTTTATATAAGTTATTAGCTATGTAAATTTGTAACATTTACCTACTTTATTAGCAGCATATAACGGTTATTGCATTACCGTACTATTGTAATGTATAAGTGGTATAAACCAAACCGTTCAGATTTTGGTGCTCAATTCACATGAATGGGAATTAGATAAAAATAGTTTTAATAATCACTTTGCAGTATCACAAAGTCATCTGAATCGAACTTTCTGAAAAAATTTCATATTCTACTTCATTTTATATTTTATTTCAATTCAATGTCCATTTTTGTGGTGTGTTTTTTTTTATATTCTAGTTTCTGAATATTTCCGCGAAAAGTATAAATGTTTCATTGATTGCCCCGATTGATAAATGAAGGGCACTTTCTCGAAACAACTTTCTGTCCTATATTGGCTAGGATATTTAGATTTTCAATGTGGTGTTTCGTTTTTCCTTTATTCGTTATTCTTTATCAACTTAATTTTTTTAAATATAGACCTTGAATTTTGAAACCCTAACTTCCTAGTCTTCGTTACCCCTAGTAACGTACTACCCCAGAATAAATAATATTCGGACGTTGCGAAAAAAAAAATGGATCTTCCATTTCCAACTGTTCAATTTTTCATCTGCGTACCCACTTTTTGCTAATTCATCGTGTACATAAATGTCACTGGTTGTTACCAAATCTTATTAGGCCCTTAAATTTGGATGTAAAGTATTTTCTACACCAATAGTTTCCTGAAAAAATAGATATGACATGATGCGGTAGTCGAATGGCCTGCAGGAACACCCGATTTATCCCCACTAGATTGTTTTTGTGGGAAACTAAAAAATAGGGTATATAAAAACTTACCCAACAATTTAGAAAGGCTGAGGGCAAATATTCTGTAAACACTTTTAATTCCATTAGACAATTCCAAAGGACACTGCAAAATATTTGCGACGAATAAATTTTTGTATACCTAGCTCAAAATGGAAATTTTTGAGAATTTAATGTACATTTTTAATGTTGATTAATTACTGTCATTTTTAAAAACCTTTTGTAATAATATGAACCCATAACGTTTTATTTAGAAGGAATATTTTTCATTTTTAACGCAATTAAAAAATGTAAGGGCTTAATTGAATTTGTTAATATCCACCAACATTTATGTGATAGGTGTACAATAAATGAGCAAAAAGTGGGTATGTAGATAGAACGGAAATATTGAAGATGCATTTTTTGTTCGAAACGTCCGATTATGATTTTTTCCGGAGTCATGTTGTTAGAGGTGAAGGAGACTTTGAAATTCCAGGTCCGTATTTAAAAAAATTAAGTTGATGATGGTTCTGGAAAAACGAAATGTCACATTTAAAATCTAAATAACCAATAGAAGGCAGAAACTTGCTTCGAGGACGTACTCTGTATGTTTAAATATCTGCTCAAATAAGACTGCAAAAAAATAAAAAAAGAATTTCCAAAATTTCTTTTTTTTTTTCAAATATTCAAAACCTAATCAAGTTAGCCTACATTTTTTGGGACATTATGTTGGTCTCCTAATCACGTAACTTTACCTCCATTTAAGTTTTCTTATATATCTTACAGGTTCCGAGATCCCAATGGTGAGAAGCGAATTTGTAATAGCCTGTATGATATGGTTGTGCCCAACAAACATTAAATCAGTATCTATATTATACAGTCCTAACTTTTTAGAGCGGTTATAAGTTTTCAATATGTGACTTGAGAATTATTTTGAATAAGAAGTTTTGAGTAATTAAACTGTATGACCTGCAAACATCAAAACTTCTATTTTTAATTCGTTAAAAACCAGGTCATGAATTTGCGATATATGGAGTATAATATTAAGATCAAAATTAATGTTATTAAATAAAAACGAAAAGTAAATTTGCGTGTCATCTACAAGAGACAGATTATTCCCTCTGGAAAGCAACTAAGAAAATCAAGAAGCCTATTACTTCAACCCCTCCAATCAGGAAGGACGATAGCTCATGGGCCAGAGATAATAAACAAAACTGGCTTATTTGCTGAATATTTAGCTGACGTATTCACACCTAATCAAATTCTTGTAAACAATTTGCTTGATATTGACAATCTAAGGACAGAAAGTATTACCCCTGTTACCCCAAAAGAAGTAGCTGAGGAAATAAAAACAAATCTAAGACTAAAAAAAGCACCAGGTTATGACTTGATTACCACTAAAATATTAAAGCAGTTACCGAGAAAGTGCATAGTCAAGCTGACCTACCTGTTCAATGCAGCCTTTAGACTGAAACACGTTCCTCCCAGCTAGAAGGTAGCGGAAGTGATCATGTTGCCTAAACCAGGCAAGCCACCAAATGATGTCAAGTCTTACAGACCTATCTCCCTGCTGCCAACCATTTCAAAGTTGTTTGAAAAACTACTTCTCAAGAGATTAAGACCACTAATTGAAAATGGTAATCCTATTCCGGATTACCAATTTGGCTTTAGACAAAAGCACTCTACCATTGATCAGGTACATCGTATTACTAACATAATAGAGCGTACACTTGAAGAAAACGAAGTCTGCTCTGCAGTCTTCTTAGATGTTGCTCAAGCCTTTGACAAGGTATGGCACAAAGGATTGATACACAAATTAAACAAAATACTTCCGAGACAATATGTAGAGATTCTGTCATCATATATCTCAGGCAGGCTTTTCAGAATAAAACAGGAAGATGAATATTCTGACCTGAAAGATATTAGAGCAGGAGTGCCCCAGGGTAGCGTTCTTGGCCCTATCCTTTACCTGCTATATACTAGTGATATGCCAGTACTAGAAGAGACCACTGTAGCTACATTTGCTGACGACACTGCACTTCTTGCGGTCGGTAAAGATCAAGGAATATCTACTAGAAGACTGCAAGTAGCTAGCAACGCAATACTTGATTGGACCAAACAATGGAAGATCAAGCTAAACGAGCTAAAATCAACTCATGTTAAC
Source organism: Pogonocherus hispidulus (assembly GCA_963924545.1). Taxonomy (NCBI): domain Eukaryota; kingdom Metazoa; phylum Arthropoda; class Insecta; order Coleoptera; family Cerambycidae; genus Pogonocherus; species Pogonocherus hispidulus. The sequence goes on along the minus strand of OZ004700.1, from coordinate 35,974,827 downwards.
TTTACTAACAAAAGACTAGTTAACCCTCCGTCCTTGGATATTAATGGTACTATTGTACCCAATGAGAATAACGCCAAATACCTAGGCATGACCCTGGATGCCAAGCTCCGGTGGAAAGAACATGTGAAGAAAAAAAGAATCGAACTTGGTTTGAAATATAGACAGCATTATTGGATGCTTGGAAGAAATTCTAAGTTAACAATACATAATAAGATACTAATTTACAATCAGATCTTAAAACCAGTTTGGTTATACGGTATTCAACTCTGGGGTTGTGCCAGAAATAGTAACATCAAAACCATTCAGACTTTCCAGAATAAAGTGCTGCGTAACATAGTAGACGCTCCATGGTACATACGCAACTCCGACTTGCATCGAGACCTTAAAATCCCAATGGTGAAAGATGAGATCAAAAGGTTTGCTGGCAGACATGAGGCCAGACTTCACCTCCACATCAATGCAGAAGCTCTTCAGCTGCTGGACAACCAACATCTTGTTCGAAGACTGAAGAGACCCAAACCATTTGAGCTGGTGTAGTGTGCTGTGCAGGACATAGTGCGCCAGTGAAATTTTTAAAAGAAAACAATCTAAAGGACGTCGTTGGATGAACTTTAGTTAATAAATGTTTAGTCTGTAAGATTATTAGAAGAAAATTAATGGTTGGTTATCAGACCAGTTTTAATAGAAATAAGATTCTCCAACAAAGAATCTTAATAAAAAAAAAAAAAAAAAATCTGCATTTTTATGTATATTACAAAATATTTCTAGAAATGATATGTGTACATTAAAAATTATAATGGTCCATTAATTTTGCTTTGAGATGCCTCTCTCTCAATATATGTATAATTAGAAAAATTCCGATTTATCATAAGATTGTGATGAATGATAGACAAAGTTTTTTTACCGGAATGATTAACAGTATCAAAAGTCTTACTACATTCTGAAAACACAAGAGATGTATTTTTTTACCAGAAGCAATTTAGTTGTCCTGCCATAAACCATACAAAATGCAGACTGCACGAGTAGTAAGATATTATATTGAACAAACAAATAAAAAATTGAACTGATTACATACAAATTTTGCTAATTTTTTTATGAATAATCATTTAGATGTGTTTGCAAATCCTCAAGTGTGTTTGAATTACTAGCATAAAACCACACAGATTACAGATCGCCTTGAGGCACTACACTCTTTACCAATTTATGACCTCCAACCAACAGGTTCGATTAATTTTTTAATTTGGCACCTTAGGCTACGTCTGATTTTATACAGATCATGGAAAAGTTCTTCCAGCACAGAAAGTCAAGCTGAATTTACAGTTACCCAGTCGAATCTAATAGATCCACTTTATTCACACATTAGCAAAATAATAATGAATCCAAATTTGGTAGGAACTAATCTTTAATTGATTAATAGTAAAATAATGTTGAGTGAATTGGTACAACTAAGTAAAATTACCTGTTTCTGGATCCTTATGTTAATTTGTCCTTATTAAACTTTATTTAAAAATTAAATATCACTATTTAGTTTCTCCAACATATGAGTAAGATTATTCATGTTGGGTATAATTGGAATTTAGGAAATGAAAATTCGTTGCATGACAAATTAAATCTAATAATTTCCACATGGTACTTTCATTGATCGAGGATGTTCTGATATTTATAAAAATCAATTATAACATTAGTTTATTATACACATAGGAATATATAAATGGTTAATGTTCAATTATTGCATGTATTATAATGTTTCTTGTTATTAAAGTTTAAAGTTACAATAACAATAGTTTTGAATATATTTAATTGAAGGAAATGCGAAAACAACTACTCCACGAGCAATGTGCCCCAACTAGCATAGCATTAGTCCGGTATGACACTTTAGGCACTTTAGTTGTAAAATTTATAGTTTTTTTTTTTAAATTACTTTGATTATGAGTCAAGCTTGCAAAGTACACAAAAGGTGTGTTCCAAGAGTTTGTTTTATTTCTAGAGTCACGATATTGGTCAGTGCCATGGGGATATTCCATTGATCCGAACTGTGTTCTATGCAGATACGCTTTATAAATGAGGTACCTACTCACGTTATTTCACTTCAAAATCGAAAAAAGAATAATAATTACGAGAATAATTATTTATTAAATTACTTAGAGACTAAAATAAATAACAAATATTTTTTTGGTTGGAAATTTAATCATCAATCTATATTTCTGTGATATTTGTTTCTCATTTTTGTTCTACATTCTGATTTCAAAAATGTATAGAACACATTGTTTAAAAAAAAGAGGGGAAACTTCAGGTTGGAACTCCCAAGGGTTCAAATTTTGTACGTGTATATTCCCAATAAACCTTCTGCTTCACTATGCCAATATCCATTGACCGTGGTTATGACCTGGGATGGTTTGGGGACGAGCGGGATTACCGCTCTTTACACTATCTTCTTCAAAAACCCAGGTTATTTAATTAAAATTTCGTATTTTTCACGACCTTATCATTATCACAAGTGCTTTTCATAACCATATTTTATACCATATTAAATCACCACTTCAAATAAATTGGACAACCCCCAAACCCAAAGTCAATAGTTCTAAAGCTGTTAGGAAGGGGTTACTTATTGAAAACGCAGACAAAACCCCATACCCATCAATATTGCCAGTACCGGAGCTAGGGATCGAGCCCAGACCTTAATAAGCAGTGTGTAGCTACCATAACATGCTCTACCCAAACCCAATACGCATTCGAATCATATTTTTAAAGCACAGTACGAGTAAAACATTTTTGTTAGGATTGCATGGTACTTTAATATAGAATTGTAAAAGAAATAATAACACATCCTTTATAAATTTTTGTAAGACCGCTTTATTTGTACAAAACAGAAATTTAACCATTTTATATAATAAAAAAAATATATGACGGTGATGACGGTCGGCTACATAGAGTTTATTGTCTCGATCGCTCAACCTAGAGGTGGTGGTTTCGAATGCATTTTCCGCAGAACAATTTTTAATTAAATTATCTACTCGTATATGAAGGCTAGTTCACAGGGATCAGGGATGGGGTAACAACCCCATCCTGGCGTGCGTGCCTAGACTGGGAAGAATGTCAGCTTGGCGTTAATGTAAGAGCTTAACATCGATTGATGTTTAATTGCCCACTTAACTAATGAAGTTTTCCAGGTTTTCCTCATTCCAGCACTGAATGATGCTTAAGGCTTACCAACATAAACCGTTCCCTAGGCGCAATTGCGACCTATTGAGTAATAATATACAGCCCTCTCTCCCATCCAAGTTTCATACTTACGGGCTAATCCTTGTTATTAGAATGAGGGGTTGATGTATTTTTATTATCATTATTAACTCCCATTCGGTTCATGAAAAATATTACTTAAACCACTCAATATTTTTAGAAAAAGTCTTAACCCGCGGGTAATGTGGTGGGGCTAGCTTCAAATTAGGTATCGACATGCTCGAACAAGTAGCGGCAGTTGCACGTCTGACACCATTGGTGAAGTGTCGTTTGTTAAAGTCTTGTGGGGTATTACTTACGCCACCACATGATGACTAGAGAATTATTTTCCACAATATGGCTGCTTTTGTCTATGATTTTTGCATTGTATAGTTTATTTCCTTTTAAAAAAGATGTTAATTTTCCGTAAATGTATATAATATTATTTTATTACGTTGTATATCAGAATGCTGTAAAATTGATTAAAATAGTTATTTTCCTAACAAGTGTGGAAGGTGATACTTTTCCGCAAGCGACTGCAGTTGTCCGAACGACGCGAAGCGGAGTTCGGACAAGCAGTGAGTGCGGAAAAGACACCTTCCACATGTGTTAGGAACAACGTTTTTTCTACGGGCGTGAAGAAAATTGACATATTCGTTTTATATTGAAATAAATTGTGAGATGTCAAGTGCACACAATGCTGTCTAATAATTAGAAGTGTCAAGCATTCCTTTTTCTTTATGTCAAAATCTGAACAGTGACAACATGATTTTTTGGAATTAAGATAATATTATGATCACATTGCAAGTAATACATAGGTATTTATTTTCCGCACTAGTGCGGAAAAGTGCAATTTTCTACACTCAAATGCGTGCAGAAAATTGTAACTTTCCACACGCCCGTAGAAAATAGTTATTTTCCTAACAAGTGTGGAAGGTGATACTTTTCCGCACGCGACTGCAGTTGTCCGAACGACGCGAAGCGGAGTTCGGACAAGCAGTGAGTGCGGAAAAGACACCTTCCACATGTGTTAGGAACAACGTTTTTTCTACGGGCGTGAAGAAAATTGACATAAGAAAAATAAATATTTTAATTGAACAGCACACAATGCTGTCTAATAATTAGAAGTGTCAAGCATTCCTTTTTCTTTATGTCAAAATCTGAACAGTGACAACATGATTTTTTGGAATTAAGATAATATTATGATCACATTGCAAGTAATACATAGGTATTTATTTTCCGCACTAGTGCGGAAAAGTGCAATTTTCTACACTCAAATGCGTGCAGAAAATTGTAACTTTCCACACGCCCGTAGAAAATAGTTATTTTCCTAACAAGTGTGGAAGGTGATACTTTTCCGCACGCGACTGCAGTTGTCCGAACGACGCGAAGCGGAGTTCGGACAAGCAGTGAGTGCGGAAAAGACACCTTCCACATGTGTTAGGAACAACGTTTTTTCTACGGGCGTGAAGAAAATTGACATAAGAAAAATAAATATTTTAATTGAACAGCACACAATGCTGTCTAATAATTAGAAGTGTCAAGCATTCCTTTTTCTTTATGTCAAAATCTGAACAGTGACAACATGATTTTTTGGAATTAAGATAATATGGTCACATTGCAAGTAATACATAGGTATTTATTTTCCGTACTAGTGCGGAAAAGTGCAATTTTCTACACTCAAATGCGTGCAGAAAATTGTAACTTTCCACACGCCCGTAGAAAAAAATTATTTTGTCAAATTTCTCATTTTTCCTTAAATTTATTGAGCATATTGTTGCAACATAATTGGCAATCAAGAGAAATACACTAAACTTATCTTGTCACACGACCTTAATCTCTATTTCTGAAAACTAAGATTGGAAATAATTTTTCAAAATTGGGGCTTGTCATACCCCACTACATCTCTTACGTCATTATTTTGCACCACACTGCCCGCGCGTTAATTTAGGTTTAGCACATTATAAGTGAATCGCCCCAAATTTCCAACAGTGTATATCTACTTATAGAAACAAATATAACCGTATATTTTATAAAGCACCAAAATAGCATCATAATGAGTAAGTGACCCCTTTCGAAGATTACACACTTGGCTTTCTGACTTAAAGCAAATATTTTTCTTAAAGTAACTCAAGTACCTGAGTTGACAATAAATTAATTTGACGTTTACAAGTGATGTTGTGTCTTGTATTTCCATAGCCTACTTTGTGAATTATTATTTTTTTCGTAGCATTTCGATAAAACACAGTATTCACTTTTAAAGTTCTTGAATATTTTACTACTGTGTATAATATTCTCAATTAATGTTTTATATTAATTCATCATAAATTCTTTTCGTATATTATATCACCTGTAAGAAAGTAAAAACTGTAGAACAGAAATACTCAAAATAAAAATTTAACGATTAGTAATACAACATAAAAGTTTGCCCCAAAGTACCAAGGAATTATGACACTTCACCTGAAACTTGAATTTATTAATTCGAATGTATGTAAATTAACCAGGTTTCCCCAAGACTAGCTCTAGACTAGCAGATATATGTTTTGAAATTCCGGGAGAGTTTAAATAAAACACATTTTCCAATAACGGGGATATCAGGGATCATTTTAATATATTTCGAATTAAAAGGCTCCACTATTAAAACAGATTTATATCGGTTTTAGTTTAGTAGTTATCTACTATACAAATAAATAAGAAAGGGTGAAATATCTGCGTAGACTGCATTTTAAGTAATGTAGTAGTCCTTTGTACCATAGTTTAAATGCGTAAATGAAGAACTATCTTCTGAAATACAATATGAATGCCTATATCATCAAAATTATGCATAAAAATGCATGGTTGTAATGTAGTTCACTTTATTGTCATTTAAGTTATTATTTGCTTAATTTTAAAAGCATTACCAAGATTATTACCGATGATTGATGGATAATAACAAACGCCTCTAATTGAAATCGAGATTAATAAATAAATTTTTAAAAAGACGATTTTTTAAATTCTTCTCCTTTTTCCCTAATTTCTATTTTATTTATATACCTAGAGCTTTTATATCTCGCTTATTTATCAAGATAGAAATAAGTATGCATGTTTTATTAATATTCAGGCGTAGAATCCAATGGTTATATTCTGGCGTTTCCGATTCATCAATTTATAAATAGAAACAGTAGTAGGTTTTAACCTCGGTTTTATCATTATTGATTATTCAGTGTATTTTTTTGTGATACTTAATATAGTTGTGATTTTTTCAAATATCTGTCATTTATTTATAGAAATATCCGAAAAACCCATTTGTTAGCAAAAATTATTGTATTTGATGTTTTATTAAAACTTTTTTAGCAATTTTTAATTAATCACTATATCTGCGTATGTAAAACTTTTAATATTTCAAATTAACAATCTGCTCCCGAGTTTTGCCTAATCCTAAAATATAAACATAACTATTTGAAACAATGTTCATATTAGCTTTCCGCCTGTAGTCCACCCAGGGTAATAGCTAAAAACGTCACAGTCTCTGTAGTTGGGTGTTTGTCTAAGCTTCATATTATGAAAGTGTTTCATTGGTTGACAATGTCCAGCGAGAGTGCCCAATACAAGTGGTAGGTTCCTTCTAAACATCGTCAGGTAATTCATTTCTGTATATTTGCTGTATCAGGTTACCTTAAGACCTCTATAGTAAATTAACACATTTTTGTTTCACCCCGCATATGTTCACATTTCCTGTGAATGGCTTATTAAATCATTTGTATCACTGCTGCTAATGGGACCTGGTCCACAGATCTTTAAAGATCAGTCATTTTCTGAGCCAGCTCACCAACTTCTCTCTGGAACTTGGGTGAACGTTCCCCCCCTCTTTCATCCAGCGGATAGATCAGAAGTAATGTTGGAAACCTCCAGAAATGTTTGACGATATTCTTATACTTGTAATATACTTATTCAGAAGTTATCTTTTGGATTCATAGTGTCAGAAGTGATTGTCTGAATTATTCCTGCTGACAATGTTTTCAGCAGGATATATAGATTGGCTATTTAACCTTCCGTAACTGGCGCGCGGACTCACACTCCGCAAGTATATGCTTTCCTAATTTATTTGAATTTTTCTCACTTCACGCCCCCACCACTTTCGGTATTCCTCAAGCATGCTGCGATTGTTCTCTGTGCAACGTGAAACCTGTACAAGTGCCTTTGTTTGTTTTTGATACCTAATTGCGGAGTGAGAGTCCGCTGCTAGTAAAAATTATACAGATTTCTTGCCATTACAAATTTGCAATTTTGGGTGATTTTTATTCTTATTTCGCACAAGGTAAGGAATATTGACCTCAAATTATTGTTTTTTGACTACTGGTTATACTATAGATGGCATTCTATGAGAAAGAACAACTGCACATGCTGATGTTAGAGTGCCTCACTCTACTCACAAAATGAGGGTACTGAGGAGGTACCAGACTACTACGATGAAGACAGTGAAGAGGACGTTGTAGAGACACAAGACTTAGCTTCCGATTCAGAAGAGGAAATTGAAGACATTCCATATACCAAAGTGGTAGTTCGGACTTCTCTAGAACCCCACTTTGTTGGAAAAGACCAAACCACCAAGTGGTCAAAACACGTTCCTCCCACAACACGGACCAGAGCAGAAAATTTGATAACTCGTCTGCCGGGTGCTAAACCGGTCGTGAGAAATTTGAAAACACCTTTGGACATTTATATACCTATTTATGTTTATATACAAAGCAACACCAAAGTGTTAGTTTATTGTTTGTTACATTTAGAATGATCATAGCATATCAATAAATATTAAGATTTACTTTACGTAACTCTTTTCTAGTTTTGTATTATTTCCTTTGTAGCAAGCAATATGAATAAATAAACATATTATATTTATCAAAACGTCTCCTCTTTTCCTTATAAAATGCAAATTGATGTGTATCACTCTTTTCACATGCCGAAATACTGTGCGGACTTAGACTCCGCCGCCAGCAACGTTGCGTTGAAATAATGCGCCAGTCACGGAAGGTTAAAAATGTTAATTAAAATCGGTGTCGTCTCAGTTATATAACCATCAATTTGTGGCGCCCAAATAAGTATAATCATTGAAGCTACCCATATACCTACAAAAATGCATCGTTAAGATGCTAGTAGGCATCATTTTTTTATGGGAAATTAAAAAAAGTAATTTCCTACAAAACTCGAACGCGTCAATCGATTTAGATGAAATTTGGTTTAGGAATACAGATTAATAAGGAACATGTTTTCTTATACTTCGTTTCAATTACCAATGTCTAAAAATAGATATAGATTTTTTCTGTTTATTATCCGATTGACATTATTTCCTTTAATATACATATAACGGTTTTCTAAGAAAAGTACTCAGTTACTAAATTTTAATGTCTGTATTGAATTATTTTTACGAAAAAAAAAAAGATATAATTTATATTGTATCTTAAGTCTAAGTATCAAAAGTAGATGAAAACAATTTTTAACGGTTTGAAAATGCTGTTTAATGTTGCAAAGCATTATTATTTTAATTAGTTATCATGCAAACTTTGATGGTGTATCGAAGCCGTGTCGTGGGTATGGAGATCCCTGATGTTAACTGCAGGGCTTACCAGAGGGTGCCGGAGAAAATTATGCATTTGCTCTCCGCTTGTCCGGCATATGCAGTCTCGGCCTATATCCATAGACATAATGCGGCTTCACGAATGCTTTACTACTTTCTACGGTACTCGTACGAGGTAGACGAAACACTAGTGCTGCCATACGCTCCGGGGGGATATTGAGTCCGTCGTCCGTTGTCCGAATTTATTGGAACTACTCATTTTCCACTCTCAGACAGATTCGAGCCAATAAGCCTGATGTAGTCCTCCACCACCACCAGCTCAAGACAATATTTGTCATCGAGTTCTCGTCTCCTGCCGAGATCAACATTGTCTTGAAAGAGGACGAGAAACGAATGAAATATCGAGACATTCTCTTCGAACTCCGCAGACTTCATCCAGAACATACTGTGAAGTTTGTGGTACTGATAATAGGAGCCCTCGGTGGAGCAAGAGATACACTGCTTTCCGAACTGAATCATACCGGAATGCCGAAATTCGGCAGATCTTCTAGCCGGAAGAATATAGAAGGAGGTCATACTGGGCTCATTACGTCTACTCAGGCGCACACGATCCCCGGACTCGGTAGCTATTCACCCCACAGACGTGGGGAGTAGCTACTGATAACCACCAGAGGCCGACCCTGAGAATCGGAGCCAGGGAACCGGTCGATTGGAACTCGACAAAAAAAAATAATAATAATAATAATAATAATAATAATAAAAATAATAATAATAATAATAATAATAATAAAAGACATGCGAGGAGGGAACGTGGTAATTCTTATGTGGAGGGAAAATACTCGTATTTGTTATTAATCTCTACTTTAAAAACACTCATTGCTATCTGTATAGATAGAATATTAAAATTTCGTCACACTTTGTCACTTTTACGTATCTATATAATATTATGAAGAGTCTTCTATAAAACGTATTAGTACGTATGCGATCGCTACCTCATTACGTTTATAAGATGGTACTTCCTCTATAAAGACGTGTTACTGTTCCCAGACAGTAAATATTACGTAAATAGGCAGATATTTTAATTATTGTATTTTCATTGTTTTATGGGCTTCTTACGACAATAACTTATAATGAAGCACTTAGATGTCAGTTACATACGATTTTGAGGTAATCTGATCAGAATGTAATCTTATTTTTATCAGATAACACTTAAATATGCTGACTTGATTTTTTAATAGTACTAGAACGTGACAGTTACAAGAGCAACATGTACGCGAAAAGATTATATTCAGATAAAAAATTATATCTTACTGAAAATATTCCCAAAACTGGTTTGATTTTCTAAAAATTTATTGTTATTGAAATAAAAATTAAGTTAACGTAACGATTTATGGTATTATGAATTTTTTTGTTCTAAATTGCTTTGTATAGGAAATTAGTCTTAAAACTATGAACTTTAGGCACAGTTAGTTTATCATTTAATTTATGATTGAGCAGAACATTTAGTGTTTAATACAATCCATTTTTGCAGTTTTTCAGAACGGGTAGAAAACAATTCCGAAAAGTTATAAATACGAATAACCCTTAATTTGAATACGAGTAGAATATATAGAGGGTATCAAATGTCAAATTACACAATTAAGTACTAGAAAGATAGGAAATAGGTTATAAAAGTTAAAAGATGTCTGGACATATTATACTTTTTATCTTTCTTTATATAGGAATTAAGCCAAAAGTTAACTAAGAGTTAAATTATTAATGAAACTATCAGATATTATCGTTCAATACAGTTTTTAATTTTCCTCGTTACTTATAACCTAGGTACGCAAAGGAATAACTTGATTATTTAATAACAACTGTTTTGCGTGCGATATGCACTCCCTCCCCCTCCAACATTGAATTACAATAGCATATCTTCATATAATCTCAACATATTGTCTCTAATACCTTTTTCTTTTTAATAGTGTTACATCTTCTAAATTAATAATGAAACTAGAAATTGGAGAAAATCGTTGTCGCGATTTTCGTTCCCATTTCTAGCCCTACCGGTGGTCCAGGCCTGCGGTCTGGGTTCACCCTTCGGGTGACAAAAGCATCTAGAATAATATTATTTTTAAGAAGTAATTATACTAAATTTTTCTTCATATTTGATGAATTGTAAAGGTACTCTATTCTTGATGGTAAAACATCATGATTTTTTAAGTGCTGAAAGTAGAATTTATTTTTCAGTAAACATTTTTATTAATTTTATCAATAGGACCAAAAATATTTTGCTGTCATAATTATTGTAGCAGCAAATTAATATTGTAAATATTTACTTTTGTAAGCTAAAATGATAAATTTTACACACTCCCAAAATGAAGGAATTAATTCCAAACTAATAGTAATAAATAATTGAAATTAAAAAGTGAAAAAAAAATTGGTCTCCAACGTGCCTCGAACTCGCGAAATTAGCATTACGATTTTTGGAATCCTACAACTTTCCCATTGTGCTACCGAGCCTGCTGTCAGAAATTTACCTTGAGATGTTTAAGTATGTAAACTGTACGTGTTATCCTAAAAAAATAACTTTTACCGATTTTCTAATTGGAAAAGCATTTCGCTTCAGTTTTTTGGTGATCAGAAGTGTCTGGCAGTCAGTACTATCGATTCCATTAGCAATATTTCTCATAGGATAATAATGAAAATAAACTATCTGAAGTTTAATTAATTTGACAGTTTTCGTGGGAGGTGCTTGTCTCGTTAGTGCAATCTCACATCGGCAGATAAAATGAGGAAGAAGTTGAGACGGATGCGACTCGAGATTTTCGAAGACGAAATAGACGTAAACGGACTCGACGTACGGTCCCGAAAAAAAAATCTCAAAAAATTAAAGAAAGGACAGAACTTTCGCGTGAAGCCCTTCTCGAAGCCGTAAAAATTAGAAGAGGGGCGAGGGGGTCCCGCGAAAAGTCGTGATTTCGGCGGGCGTGACGGGAGCATTAGGCGCGAGAACAAACGCCGGTGCTAGCCGCATCTCTTACGCCGAACGGCGATCGACGAAAATTTTGCAGAGGTTTTTTAAAAAGGCGTTTAAATTGGGAAAACGCGTAGGAAACGGGACGAAAATACCCCTACGCATTGGAGAAACCACCCGCTCCGCGATCCCCTCTCGGAGGAGATAGCTTTGAAACTTTGTGGATTCGGCGACGGAATTTAGAGCGAGACAGAATCGTCGTTAATATATTTGGATAATAAACAAGCATCTATATTACATTAAAAATAATTATTTTTGGTCACATACCAATTGTTGAATTTTGATGAAAAATTTATATTTTACTGATAAAACTGAAATTGTAGCAATCCCCTTAGCTTAATGTAATGTCTTCAGGCACATGTGTAGCAGGAGGTTTAACATCTAAGAATTGTTAAAAATTACAACAAATATATGACAATTAAACTAATTTTAAAATTAAAGTAATTTCAATGTCAAAATTATCAGTTTGTAGATAACTTAGATGCTTTAATAAAATTACCCTAATTTCCTATATCCTATCTAATCTATAATCTATCCTAATAATGTTTGAGTCTTATAACTCTGGTAGTTTTATTAAAGTATATTTTTAATATTATTTATTGGCTTATTTCACTGTTTATATCTTTCTTTATATAGGAATTAAGCCAAAAAGTTAATTAAGAGATAAATTATTAATGAAATTATCAAATGTTATGGTTCAATAAAGTTTTTGTTATAAATTTTATTAAAAACCATCTATATATTTAGTTAGTTTTAATCACTTAATACATTAATCGAAGATATTTATATATTATAACAAAGTTATATTTAAAAATGACAAAGTTTGAAGTAATATTTAACATAGAAGTGGACAAAATGCACAGTACATTTTGTCAGCTCATTTAGTTACCTTATTCAACCCGAAAGAAAAAAGAGTCTCTCTCACAAACTAAGCTATTACATTTTTATAAAAAAAAAATAATAAAAAAGGTATTTAAGAAACTGGGGAGGAAATGTATTCAGACAGTTCAACAGTTTTTGGCAGAAAGGTCACATCTAAGTACCAAACAGGAATTGAATTGAAATCTGCCGTTTTCAATTCACTATTAATTCATTGGCATTAATTATTTTATTATATTACTTTTAACTTAATTAAATGTAGAGCCCTTTTAAATTTGACATAAATGGAATTATTCCAGATTTAATCCAACCTACATCACAGCACAAAGCCGGCGATGAAAAGAAACCTAACTGATACAAAAAACAAGAAAGAGTAACAATTTCTAATGTAGTATTTCTTCTAATTTAGATAAAAGTATACTCCTTTAGGTTTATCCATACACAGGGTATCTATTTAAAAACGAGCTGTGCTGTAAGTATGGACTTAAAAAAGAAATTTCTCAAAACGTTTCTAGGATATGTGGGGGGAATCAGTATGACCACAAAAATGACCTTAACTAAGCAACCCCTGGGGCTGTAGCCACCCCAACTCAATTTTTTTAAATAGCAACACCCCTTTTGTGATACCTGCTCATTGGAAAGCTTTTGGAACGTGCTATTTAACAGTATTAAACAAAATACTTCTTAATAGTTTAATTTTTGAGAAATACGCAAAATAAATTTTATAATTATTTATTCCAATTTACCGTTATAAATATCAAATTAAACCATTTTCGTGCAAATAAGGTTGTAAAAACATTCGTAAAAAAACTGAAGAACACAAAATAATTCTAACAAAAGTACCTATAATAAACAGAAAAAACATAAATAAACAAATTGATGAACAATAATCAGAATACTTTAATTTACAGCTCTTTAAAGTAAATGCTCAAAATGACTCTCATTATTACTCCCTAAAAATTAAAGTTATTAAAAAAAAAATTACATACGACATCTATGTTTCGGTTGCTTAAGTTCACACTGAATATGTGTAATTCATCTTTTGACCGCTTCATCTAAAAGGGAGTGTAAACGCACCCTTAAGGCACTAATATTTTTATTTGATTATTCTGTTTTATACAATAGACAACTACTCTTGAATATTCTTATCATATGCCTTGTACGAATTCAATTATTCTTTTCGCACATGCACTATGGTAAACTTCATTACAATGTCATTAGGTTTCATGCATTAATTTGCTATAATAATTTGCATATACTAAAAAGAAATAATTAATTATTCCATTTCATTAAGCACTGTAACAAATTATGTAAATTTTGAGTTAACTCATAATGATGAATATGATTTTTATTCAACATTTAATCAAGGAAATTGAGACATACCCACCATTAGTTAGAGATGTAAATGTTTTTGTTTCTTTGAAGCACTTATTTTATCATACAGACGCTTAATGTTAAATGTTACGGCGAATATAAATTGATAAACATATTTATACAGCGTCCCAAATTTGGCGCATAAGCCATCGTGGTTATTATAAGAAATAGAAAGAAGCTTATGAAAGTTTTGCAGAATTTTCCGCAGATTTCAAATTATTTATTATCCATTTTACTATTTGTGAGATGTCTGGGATACAACAAAATTGCATCTTTTTTTCGTAACTCGATAAGTATTCACTTTATATACACTAATTATAGTTTTTCAGTTATTGACACTATCTTGAGTTCCTTGGCAGCCATATTTAATTTATCGCTTATACAGGGTGTTCCAAAATTAGTCTGCCAAACCTCACTTCTGGATTCTACGTTCAAAATGAAGGAAAAAAGTGTTAATAAACATAGGTCGAAAAATTATTCCTAGGTAGCTACACCCCGTAAATACAGGGTGTCCCAGTGTGAGCGTACAAAAATTTACCAGGGGGTGGACCAGACCCAAATAAGAATAAAATTCTTATAAAAAGATTTCTCTGATGCACGCCTAACGAGTTACAGGGTGTTATTTTGGAAAAAAACAACAACTTTCCCCAATAACTTTTCGTAGATTTAGGTAATTTTTGGGTGACGTGTACATCTATATTAAAGGTCATTAAAACTACATGGTGTTTGTTTAACTCTGACACCAGCGATGGCCTAGGCCTACTCTTCCTTATGATCTTGTCTTCATAACTCTTGCATATCCTACTTTTTCGTGAATTGACTAAGTTTTCCTTAATCGGCTACTAATTCTGAACAAAAAAGGTGGTCTTATTATACAGCTCTAAAACAACCATTTTCGAGAAAATTGAGTGTAAAGTACCGACTACATTCCTTTATGCAGAAAAATACATGCAAAGGAAGTGATAAGGAAGAGTAGACCTAGGCCACCACAAGTTTCAGAGTTAAACAAATATACCATGTAGTTTTAATGACCTTTAGTAGATGTAAACGTCACCCAAAAATTACCTAATGGTTTTTAAGTTATTGCGGAAAATTGTTTTTTTTTCCAAAACAACACCCTGTAATTCTTTAGGCGTGCATCAGAGAAGTTTTTTTTATAAGAATTTTATTCTTATTTTGGTTTGGTCCACCCCATGGTAAATTTTTATCCGCTCACACTGGGACACCCTGTATACACCCCTTTAGAGTTTTTTTATGAAATAGATCCGAAACTTGTGAAGATAGAACATTGAAATTGTGGGTGATTACTACTTTTTTTATTTTCTACAAGGTGACGTGATTACAATTCCAAAAATATATTCAGGGGTAGGCCAAAATTTGAGGAAGTGGGGGAAAAACTACCTCAACTTTGTTCTCTGTCAGTTTTTTCAGGATTTGATGTGAAATTCTAAAATTCCAGATTTTTTACGAAAAAAGTTACTGTTATTGATCTTCGATAGGATGCAAATATGAATAATTTGCAGTGGACCGATAAAACTGATTATGACCAATCCACCTACCAGGAAAATTTTCATACAACCACGCACTAACGTTCAGCATAAGCTAGCGCCCCATCATTTTGATAGTACATATTTAGGTATACATTGATAGGAACATCTTACAAACGTTCTCTTATGTTGTTTTAAAGAAAATTGAAATATTGGGCACCACTATAGCACCGATAAGCTGATGCCCTATGATTCTCCCCCATAGATTCACAAAGAAGCGATGCTGAAAGCTGATACGTCTTACTACATGAGGTAAGACGTATCAGCGTCTGCTTTGGGCAGATAAGGGTTCTCATCTGCCCAAAAATGAGAATTATGCATAGGTATTATTCACACCACGTATGGTGAAGAAGGCTTCATCATTCCAGAGGATATTTGGCAGAGCATCTTCGTTATATAAAATTTATTGGCAAGACTGTACTCTCGGTAAAAAATCGTGTGGCATTAAACCTTGCACATGCTGGAAATGCTATGGATGACGACTATGAGATCTTGTAAGAGAATTGTTTTGCATATTTCATACTTATACATTCTTCATTACTGTACACCGAGGTGCGTTCCTAATTCTTGGCACATTTGATATATTAATTTGCTGATTATTTTCGAAATTATTTAAAACATGCTCCAAGTTATAACTCGTTTGAGGTCTTCCTTGTCCACGAATATATCGAAAATTACCATGGTCACTCAAATTTCTATGAATATTGGCAAACATTTGGCGCCCAGATACTCTTCTCTTCGGAAATCGTCTCTGATATTTACGTTGAGCGGCACGTTTGTCCCAAAACCTGACTACCCCCAGCGGATTAGACGTTGGGGAAAACAAACTAGCAAAGAAAAACCCCAGAAGAATAGGGTCTTGCCAGCAGATTCTGCCAGGACAGGAGAAGGCCTCGCGAAGGCCAGCGATGATATGGGTAAAGAGCGGTAATCTCGCTCGGTCCTGTATCATCCGAGGTCACGACCACTGTCAAGGATAACGGCTCGGCGCACTACCATTACAAATTCGTATACAAAATGCATATGTGCAAGTCCTTGATTTAATGTTGCATTTTGATAACAAGTGTATATATATATCCAAGTGTAATGTTGCATTTTGATAACAAAAATAGTGTTTTCAACATCAGGCAGCTACTGTTTATACATTTACCAAAAAATGTCAAATAAATAAAACACCAAACTTTTATTTCCACCGCCACTTTTATTCGAATGTTTTTACAATCTTCATATTGTGATAATATTTTCAAATCAACCTTACTCAAAAACGGTGCATTCTATCGAAGATCAACTATAGTAGCTTTTTTTTTGTAAAAAAACTCTAGAATTACATCAAATCCTGAAAAAATTGACAGAGAAAAAAGTTGGGGTAGTGTTTATCCTAGCTTGTCATATTTTGACCTACTCCTGAACACATGTTTGGAATTGTAATGACATCACCTTGCTAAAAATAGAAATGTTAGTAAACAACCAAAATTTCAATGTTCTATCTTCACCCGCTTCGGAGCTATTCGATAAAAACCCTCTTCAAGGGTGGATATTTAAGGAGCTGTAGCTCCGTTAGAAAGCATTTTTCGACCTGTTTATTAAAACTTTTTTCCTTAGTGTTGAACGTAGAATCTGGAAATGAAACTTGGCAGACAAATTTTGGGCCACCGGGCAATGAAGAACGGTAGGACAAGTTTTTTGTATAACATAAGATAAATAATGTATGACAAAGTCCTGTGAATAAAATTAATTGAACTAATTCTTAAGAGTCCATTCACTGGTCCGAAATAAGCCCAAAATCGGCGTTCGTCTCGTGTCTAATTATAAAAAAACTATAAAAGATAGCGACTTTTAGTAAAAAAGTAATCTAAATCCCTATAGTAGTAATTTTTTGTAATTCTTTTTATTTTTAAAATTCCAGGCAAACAATTTTGTACTAAAATAGCGTATTTTCAAATATTATTTTCTCTAAAATACATGTATTAAACAAAAATTTGCTACTAGAGGGATCTAGTTTATCTTTTGATCTTTCGGGTGATATATAATTTATAACATTAAAAATAAATTTTGTTGCAATTATAAGACAAATCCGGTACCCTTGCAATGAGGGCTAACTTTGTTTCCATGTGCCTTTTACCTTCGGCTTTACGTGCACCTCCGAAATCTTAATAATTCGGTAGTGGAAATATGTAAGTCTTCACCCATCGGCTACCCAACCTCCCAATCCTACCCCGAATTCATGTCTGTCAAGTCTACAGTGAATGGACCCTTAAATATTTTATTTTTATGACCAGTTTTAGTATTTTTACCATTTCACGCTGCCCTCTTTAGACTTGCATTTTTACTTATATTTTACAATTTTTAAACTTTCATTAGTATAATTGATTTGCATTAACAGTGACCAATACTATAAATAATACTGTGAACTATCAACTCTCTGTATCGATTGCATTAGACAAAGGCATAGTATTAATAATTCTGATAATATTATCCTTCCGACAGAAACAATAATTTCATTAGACATAGCAAAGCTCCCAAAATATTCAATTTCACATTCGAAAAAAAACTGTAAATTCATTCCAATAGAGATACCTAAAAAACTTATTTCAAAATCGGAAACACCAAAAATCCAATCACATGAGATCACACAGAAGAAATGCAATACGGTCACCTTTAAGAACGAGAAGAAATTTTGAGTTTTTGGCATATATAAGAAGCGGTAACAGATTGAAATATTGCCAATGATATTTCAAATATCCTTAAAATTCTACAAAATTTTCCTAATTCAAACTTATCAAATTTCTATACTACTTGTTCTTTATCTCCCTTTAATTTAAATTTAATAAAATATGCCTTCATAAGGTGGTAATGCATTAACAATTTTAGTTAGGTACTTATCTGATTAATTCTTTATGATTCAATTCAATAGCAACAAAAGATAATAAGTGAAATTCATTGCTTGGGTACTTTTGCTAATTTTTATTAAAAACATATTTTTATTTCAACCCTATATTTAACATTATTTTTTGTTATTCGTTACGATCGTATCAAATCCTTTTCTTTCGTTTACTAATTTTTTAAAATAAATGTGACTCATTTACTTGAAAATAGGATAAACACATGTGAACTCTGTCGTTTGCTTAATTTTTTTAATCACTGTTGTCAACAAGATCTCGATTGTGTAAAATATTGTACGCAGAACTTAATTGTACAGTACTCTCAGATTTTCAAAGAATACTCTTGTGACAAATGATGATTCACTTATTTTCGTGATTTACTTCCCTTGATGTGACTTTCAATTTTTTTCATACTATTAGAGACAGGGTAATTCTATAATATAATAATAATAATAATATTAATAATAATATAATAAGCAGTCCATACTTTGTCGATTGAAATCCTGAAGGAAATATTCAAATAGGTTACGTTTCTTGTATTTTATTATTCAGGTATATTACAAAATATACTTTTTAATTATATCTTACTATTTTACGTTTCAGATTTTATCAGACCATCTTCAGATCTGCATCATAAAAAGCAGGACTCAATTACAATAATAATTCTATATATACTTTTGATTTATTTAAATAATTAAGTGCAACAGACTATAGGTTTTTACCCGCAGTGTTCAAATATAGCTTTAATAAACTAAATTATAAGCTATCATATATTATATTATTGTTTTATCTTGCGACCGATGAAAACCAAGGAATATAACCTAATTGTGCATTCCAAGGGTCAAAAAAGAAAAATACTTTTAAACTGATAATAGATGGAGATAAACACAAATAAAATAATAGGTAGGTGGTTTACATTGATGATTACATCCATACAACGTCACAGTTACAGTATTAGGTATCTATGAGTACCTACATTCCTTTGTTTTCCCATAAACAGATATACATGTAATAGATCTACGTCATATTTTCGTATTAGAAGTAAACCTACTCAACTTAGAAAAATAACAAAAGCAACCTATTTTATTCTTACAATTTTATAACGATGATGCAAATGAAACGATGTTATTTAGAGAATTAGTAATAAAATGGAGATGAATTCCCTGAAAACTAAAAAAAAAATAAACTTGTTTGTTCGAAAATGAAAAAAATATTACTGTTAAGGAAGTATTACTGTTATGGTAAGTACTGTATAAGTTTATAAATAATTAGTATACATCATTAGTTAGATATTTAACCATAAACTAAAATATATACTATTTGTAATATTGTTTTAATAAAATGGTATAATGAAATACATATTTTCTTTCTTATATCTTATATCTCAACTTTTGTCTACAAGAAAATAAATGTTATTATTATTCTTACCCATAAGTTAGGTATATTATTCAAACCTGTCAGTGGAAAAATACAAGAGAGCGATTTCAAGAACAATTTTTAATTAAAAACTTAAATGCAAATGTATATGATCATAAATAGGTAGTATTTTTTTAAATTAAAATAAATGGTATTTGATATATCGTGGTCATCCAATACTGGGAGGGACTTTAGCCCATACTTTCATTTAGAATATATATCTTAGTATAATTTATGGATGAAATACATAAGTAAACATACAAGTAAATAGTAAAAAAGTCATTATAGAACTATAAAAGTTGATAGGTTTCAAACTTTGGAATATAGATAGGTATAAGCAAATGTTATGAAAACATAAACATAAATAAGAAAATGGCCATTTTTATATTGAATTGATAATATAGTTAATTGTCACTAATTTGTTCAGTGACATTATCCAGCCACGATCAAGTTAAGAGAAAATCACGGTCAAATATTTTTTCAAATATTCACACTCCCTGCTACCGTTCGAGCCTCGTGAATTTTGTACCAACCTGCATTGTATTGCTCAGTGAGTTAAGTGCTGGAGAAGGAACGGGAATAGTTAATTTTTTTCCTAAGGTTCGTTAATCAAAAGTGCAATGATTCTAAATAAGGAGAACGAAGAAAGGAAGAAAGTTAATTTAAAAAAGACAACATTTTGGATGCATGCAAAATCCAAAAAAAAAATTAGGTCGAATTTTACAGTTTATATAATGAAATTTTGGGTAACGAATCTAAATTTTACGCATGTTTCCCAATGTATGGTCCGATGTATACCAAAATCTACTTTTGTTAAAGATGAAATTGAAAGCAAAATACTACATGTGGTCAGCAAAATATCACATTATTTGCTACTACATTGCCCATAATCTATTCACACTAGGCATTATGTACAAGGTGGCCCGTTTAATATGGGCCTATACCTTATCTCAGAAACTAGAAGTCCCATGGAAATAAAATTATATGAAATTGTTTTTTTTCAAAGTTATCTTCAATTTTTTAATATTTTCAAATTTACCTGTTTATAAACAGGGCGATGAACTAAAGTTCCCTTTTTTTTAATAGCACACCCTATATATTATTACATTTTCGGAAAGCCCTTCTAAAGACAAGTTCAATGATATATGACATGATGGGTCTGACGCCCACTGTTTCGGAGTTATTGAGAATTATCTTCAGGAAATAGCCCATATTAAAATCGTGCTAGAAAAGTTAATAATTAAGTTTTTGAGCATTAACTTGCGCCGAGAGATTTCTAATTTTATTGACTTTATTATGTAATTACTCAATATTCAGTTTATAAAAAAAAATTTACCGTGTTGCCACATTTCGAAAACCATAAATTCTCACGATTTTTTCAAATGGAACACCCTGTATATTGTTACAGTTCTAGAAAGCGATATCTTCTATCGACAAATTCAGAGATATATGATATGATGGGTTTGTATCCCATTGTTTCTGAATGATTATCCTCATAATATGGGATTTTAATATTGGCTATTTCCCGAAGATAATGCTCAACTCCGAAACGGTGAGCATCAGACCTATCATATTATATATCATTGAACTTGTTTTTAGAAGGGCTTTCTGAAAATATAATAATATATAGGGTGCGCTATTTAAAAAAAAGTATTATCTTCGGGAAATAGAAAAGATAAGGTATAGGCCCATGTTAAACTGGCCACCTTGTACATTCCAGGGGCAGGCAAGGAACGGTCAAAAATTGTTTGAAATGAATGTCTCTTGATTTGACCGTGCCGTGATCATTTGTGAATCAGCATAAGTGAATGTTCCCAGGGAAAATCCATTTAACAATGATATCTCAATTTTGATTCGACCGTGACTTGGGCGTGATCTGATCGTTATTTGACCGATAGTGAGAATTCAGCTTAATTCATTGATTTGATGAGACCTTCTACCAAATATTAAGTCAAAATAATTCAGACTTAGCAGTAAAGAAGTGAAAAAACAGAATAGGAATTTCAACAAACGCAGATTATTAATTCAAAAACTCATAAAAAAACTTAAAAAAATTAATAAAAAAACTATGAGTGAGATAAATATTTTTTAATTTAATATAGACAGGTCCTTATTATTGTAATATTTAAGATAATGATTTTATCATTATATGTGTAAAAAAAAGGAAAACACAGTCAAGTAGTGATTTGAGACTATTTCAGGATATATCGACATAAATCATAATTGGAACAAGTTTTTTAGTGCGCAAAGTAGGCGTTTTACAATGCTCCATTTTATATAATGAGATTTTTTTCTTGCGTAGCTAAGCTTCATGTAACAAACTTCATTAAATCATAATATTTAAATAATTTCATTAATAATGTATTTTTGAGTTTCAACTTAAAAATCAATAAATCATAAAAAAATACATTACTAAAAGATTTTATATATGGCTCAAAATTTATTAGGCTAGATTATAGTTCGCATAGGTGTATAGTGTATTAAATAAATTTTGTGAAAGCATCTTAGTAAACTGCATACAAATTTGGCATGAATGTATTTCTAATATTCTTCTTATAAGTTTACCAAACGTGTTTGAAATATTTTTAATTGTCACACATTTCTTGTAATTTTACATATTATAGACCACAAGATCTACTACCACAAATGTGCCTGCAGATGCCGAAAGCAGAAACACGAGTTGTACATAAAGCCATGAATGAATATGTAAACAGTTAAAAAACCCAATAAAAGAACCTAGTGTTTTACATACTAGGAAAATAATCTAGGCAGGGATTTTAACACCACATTGGAAATTCTATAGATTTATAATGCAAACGTGCAATAATTACAAATCGAGAACCATGTAAACCAACAAAGGATATTTAAATGATTCTTAAGATATTTGAAATCCAAGTAACTGGTGACTGGAACTTGTCGGTATTTATAACGCAGAGTAAATAAAAAATAGGAATATTTTGTTTATAATTACGTATTCGATGGATGAAAGTCAAACAACAGTCATGTTACAGAAATTCTTCTTTATCAAGAGATGAAGAGAGAAGAGACAGTGAATTTCATAAAGACAATATTTTTTTAGTTATTTGAGGGCTGTAAATTAAATTTATAAAATTATCCACTCAATCCATTAACACTGAGGCCATAAAGTCCGTCCCCCCCCCCTCTAATTTTTGAACCACTGGGTAGATTGTGATAAAATTTGGAACGATAATATATTATTAAATTCTACATTTTTTGACACATCAATGACAGCTCTGAATGTCAAAGTGACAGCTGGGCGAGCAATAGGAACATTTTTTAAATGGAAATGGGGGTCGAGTAATAACTCATTTTGATGCTATTTTTATGCTCAAAACATCCCCCAATTTTGAGAAGATTTGGTTCAGTAATTTCCAAATAAACACCAGTAATATGAGTTTATAACATAATCTTTTTACCACATCATTTTTATAATAGAAATTACCCATGGAACATTTATTTGTCAGGAGGTTCGTGGTGGTCATTTTCAACATCTTTTGAAGTAACAGGTGTTTTCTAAATGTGTTTTTGCCTCTACGTTTAATTTAAATTATGTCATAATTTTTTAATGTAGGTTATTTTAGGTTAGGGATGGTTTATTGTTATTTGTTTAATTTTAATTTTTATTTTGCTTTCAATAATTTAAAAAAATTTGTAATATGTATGCAAAAAAATGACATAACAGAAATCGATGTTTGACATTCAGAGCTGCCATTGATGTGTCAAAAAATGCAGAAGTTAGTCATATATTATCGTTCCAAATTTCATCACAATCTACCCAGTGGTTCAAAAATTAGAGGGGGGGACGGACTTTATGTCCTCACTTTATGTATGTTCTTTATTATTAAGTAGTATTGTATTCTATATGCAGAGAAATGCACCCAGGAAAGGATAATGTTTAATTTCTGTGTTTAATCTCGCATTTAATTAATTGATACCATAATATTATATTAACTATACCAAATAAATCCTTTTAATATTTTAAATTATCATAAATTGGTACCTAAATAAGTAAATGGTCTTGACTTATACAGGTGAAATAAACTAGTTGATTTAAATATCGATTCATTCATAAAAAATAGGTTTTTGAGGCTGTAAATTTAATTTAGCTTATCATAAAAGTAATTGGCTGTCTAAAATGTACAAATTGTATAGCTAAATTATGGGGTGTTTGATCATTTGATCTATTCAGTTTTTTCAGTTTTGGACATTTATCTATTTCACTGAATTATATGAAAATTAACAGTTTTATTAAACAATTTCTACACTCCAAGAATTAAACAGAATGGCTTTTATTTGCTTCAAAATTTTGTTTTATTTTCAGATATTTCAATATTTTTTAAATTCGTGTATAAGTTTTGACAATATCTATGTATAGAAATATAGATAATTATGAAAATAGAAGAAGACCAACTAGAATTATTCCAAAATTGATGTAACTACATGGTGTTAACTTAAAAGTGGGTAAGGTACACAAACCTTAAATAATTAAAAGAAATTTGATAAACTTACGCAGTAACAGTTCATCAGCCATTCTGGATCACCTGATATTTATCACAGTCACACTAAAAACAAGAAAACTAAACAGAGTTCCAACGAGAAATTCCAAACAATCCATGAGCCTTTTAGAAGCACCCGCACGCTACCTACTTTAAACGCTATCATCCGCGAGTGAGAAAATCAGGTAGTAAACTAATCTTTATCACTTAAGTTTGTGTACACAAAATTCAGATCTACTTGCCGCCTACGTATGCGTACGTAGTTGTGTCATCCTATTTTTTTAACGTTTTCCAACTTTTACGAGACAAACAACCAGTTTACGAGATACCCACCCGGCGCGAAAAAATAAATGAGCTTGCCGTGGGTCTCGCGATGTGTGCTTCCTTATATCGATGAAATACAGGCAAGGCTTCTCATTTGGCTTGTGAATTTATACCTTCGGCACTTCAGTCAAGGTTAACGAATGATATTTTTTTGGTTAGCATTTACAATAAGGCGAATTGTTGAAAACGCGTTTCGCGTTAAAAAAAATATTCTCGAAGGCGTTTCCGACTATACTTAATTACTTCCATCTATATAGTGACAGGTAAAAATGACGATACAATCAACTAAAAGCACTACAGGGATACGCGATGTTTTCAACGACTAATTGAACAAATTAACAACTAACAATTAATGAAAAATTTTAAATAAAGTAGATGCGATAACTGGTTTCCGAAGTAAGGCAGGCATGTCCTTTATAAAAAACATGTAAACTGACGTACCTACTGGTATACGGACAATAATAGTGCTCGAATTTAGTTATGTAAATGAATAGTACTTTTACTACTAGTTCCCACTTCCTTATTTTTGAATACGCTTAGACTATGTTGAAATGTAAAAGTAATAGTTACTATTTTTTCCTTAAAATAATAGGACACTAAAAGTTATTATTAAAAATAAATTATGGTCTATCTTCCACAGTCACCTATTAACGGAATAAACATGTCCTTAATTGCTTCTGATAATTTAGTAATGCATTCAACTCATTAGAAAAATACGGATAAAATGGAACACTATTTTTGAATAACTATTTATATTGTTTATATATTAATTTGGGTATTTAAATTAAAAAAATTATACTAACACATACTGGCCCAAGGAAAAGTTTTCACCTTGAATAATTTTGTATAAAAGTTTCTTCAAATTCCAAATTCCAGAGATTTTTACTTCCAGAGACAGGTCGACTTTTATTTTCATTTTCGAGGAACACATTTTCATATTATTGACATTTATACAGGGTGTCCCAAAAATATAGGTTCAAGTTCAAGTTACTTTTATTCCAGAGATAATTTAAAATTACATAGGGAACGTCAAAGAGAAAAAAAATACAATTACAAACAGAAAAAAATCAAAATACAATTTCAAAATACAGAAATTTACGTTTATAAAACATAGAGAAATATAAAACATATCTAATAAATACAGTCACACAAAACTGGCAAGGCCTTTTTTATTTTTTGTTTTACAGTGGTTGTAGCTGACACTAGTCTTATCGGTTCAGATACAGATTCAGAACAGATAAGTCCAGTGTCGCCCAGCATGCGTTTTAGAACAACCATAAAATAGATAGTAGCAACTTAAGGCTAATTAAGAATGTAATAAATTCCAAGCAGCTGGATGCATTTGAGAGTTTGGAAATTGCAAACTGTAAAAATAGTACGAATAGTGACAGAGGGCCAATCCCATACAGCCCTCTTTATTCATTACTAAATCACTATCCACTAACCCGTCGCGGCGGTTCACAGTGCTAGCATAAGTTTAGTTTTAACTTGATTGGCGAAACGCGCGTCGAGTGCAGTATAGTGGTTTAGTGTTCCAACCTCTTTCTAGAGGGAAAAAATATCTATCTCTATCCAAAATTATGAGGTCCTTTAAATGGAACACCTATCTTCTACATCCATCTGAAAGCCTTCCCCTTTTACTTTGGGAAAATGTAAATAAAATCCAACCAATAATCTAAGATGTTTAGTGAAAAGAGGCTCCTTATACCCAGGATGAGATTAAAATCTTATGTTTCAGATTCCACCCGGATCAACCGTATAGGTCTACGAAGCGATTAAAAATGACCCTCAAACCTCCTCTGGAAGCCCGGGCTGACTTCGAGTACCCTTCCCTTACCTTGCATAAAGCTAAAGGGCCAGTTGGCATCCCCGGCTACACAGCCACTCCTGACCTATCCCAAACCACCACCCAGGACGAGAGCGGTACTTGCCGCCCTCGTCCGAGACAGACTACCCCCGGTAGGTTAGACATGCAGGTGAAGAAAGAAGACAATACAGAAGAGCGCCAGAAGAGCGTCTACCCAGCCTGCAGGGTAGAGGTAGGAGAGGAGGAGACCTCACGAATCGCACTTACCTATCACTTTTTGTGATCGAGGTTGGTGAAGGACGGGGTCCACCTCTACGAGGCAGTCCAGGCCTACAGCAATGGGGAGAGTAAAAAGGGATAATCCTGCTCGGCCCCGAACCATCTCAGGTCATGACGATGACGAAGGTAAAATTACAAATTTCATAATTTCATTTCAGGTCATAATCATGTTCAATGGATATTGGCGGCGGATCCTCATAAACCTATTACTTCGCATTATAATGTGTTATTTTTTGAAAAAACATTTTAACATTGTTTCATTAAAAATTTTATGCTCTTAAAACCTTGTCTGAATGGCAACAATATACATATATACAGGGTGTCCACCTAGTGCGCGTAAGTCCAATATCTGGGTTAATAAAAGAGATAACTTAATTTTTTTTTCTACAGGGTTGTCTAATATCCCGAGCTGCACAAAATGAAAATATATTTACATATTCAGGGTGTTCAGTTTTTCCTGGACAGGTACCTCTTTTATTAACCCAGATATTGGACTTACGCGCACTAGGTGGACACCTTGTATAGTTTACTAAGGAAAATCATGCTTTCAGATGGATGTAACGCATAAGTGTTGTTCCGTTTAAAGGAAGCTCATAATTTTGGATTGACGTAGGCAATTTTTGCCGATACTTTCTTTTAAAAATTGGCAACAGTAGCAGAGTAAACTGAAAGGAAATCCAAGAAGTTCAGTGTACGCCGCATGTCAATAGCTCTTTTCGCTCTCGAGTTAAACTGTTAAATATCATACTTTATAAATAGACACTCTGTATTATTACTGAAATCTAATCTAATTAAGTTTCTGTCTTCCTTCTTATCTATAATCTAAAAATGAAAAGGAGGAATAATCTAATTATTGAAAAATAAATGTCTAAAACAACTACTCTGCGTACTATTTGCATTGAATGATATTGGCATATCTTGAAATTTCCTCAAAAATCATTATTTTCTATACTTAAGTTACAACAGACTCTTTACGGTATTGAAATTATTGGTGAAAAAACATAATTTGCAATACCTATTCGGAAAAGAGTCTTTCAATAACAAATCTGAATTAGAGCCAATCCTCCCTGATCTGCTGGCGATATTAGATTCTGGTTCTACAGTCTTCAGTCACATGTGTGGTAGGAGATCTTATTAACCAAAATGCATCTTGCAAGACTTATTACAAGAAACAAATTAATTCAACGTAAAAGTTGTCGGTTTATAGATTACTTGGATGCTTTAATAAATAAGTTGCCTAGCATATCATATTCTGAGTCCTTTCAGATCTGGTAGTCTTTTGAGCCGGCTACAGACTAATGTACCTACATCTTTAAAGAACATTGCCGCCGCGACGAGGTTCTTCGTGCCAAATCGCTGTTTGTGGTATAAATACGTTTTGTAGAATGGTGGAACAAAATATTTGCAAAAACCTGAATTTGTGCCGAGCCGCCTTGTGAATGACTAGCGCTTGTTATCGTGCAGAAACGCAGTCTGGGAGAATTTTGGCGACGAAAACAGTCAGATATTCCAGTACCGTCGTTTACTACTCGTACAACCACAACCATGAGCCATAACCAACAATTTATTGTCAGGTTTTAACTCATCCAGTAACGTATCAATAAAACATGTTTTTTAATAGCCATTCTTTGGCCCATATTAAATGCCTTTTTTGTTTTGTTTTTTACTTAAAACAGCAGCTACCGCTACCACTGCTAACAGCTCCGATTCATTGCGAGCACTGATGATTCCAATTGCTGATTTATTGCATGTTCTTGAGTTGAACAATATAATATACAATAAAGTATATGTATGTGTGTTGATACACACATATACCATATTTTGAATTTTCTTCCATAAAAGAAAGTCCTATATACTATTTCTCCTAATTAAGTTACAGTTTAAATTTACTTTTGATTAACATATTATGTTAAGACAGTAAAATAAATGAAAACATGTATGTAACTACTGAGCAAGGAAAGGAAACATCTATAAAAATACTTATGATTGACCTTATAGTAAACTTGACCTATGTAAGT
This sequence comes from Pogonocherus hispidulus, assembly GCA_963924545.1. Lineage (NCBI taxonomy): Eukaryota > Metazoa > Arthropoda > Insecta > Coleoptera > Cerambycidae > Pogonocherus > Pogonocherus hispidulus. The sequence goes on along the minus strand of OZ004700.1, from coordinate 35,945,995 downwards.
AATTACTGTTTATATTAGAAACTCTACACGAAAACGCATTATTGAACGTCACATATAATTTTACATTCTTTCCATCTAAGAAATCTTAGTAGCAATACTAGTAATTTAAAAAAAAAGTAAGAATCAGGCAGAAATAACACCTTCCTTAACTCTTTTGGATATAATAATATTGCAACTACCTACGGTGATAACTAAATATATTTTATATATCATGAAGAAATTTATTAATCGGGGCAATTTGTTTTAAGTATAACCACACAATATAAAGACTAATGTTCACATAGTTACATTTAAAATCTGTGAACTGCACAAAAGAACGCGTGTTGGGCCACACTAGACATATCTGTTCTTCCATATTTGAGATGAGCCATATGTTCCTTAAATCTAGTTTGAATTGACCTTCTAGTTTGTTCAACATACTTTTGAATACTGTCTTTACAGCTAATTTTGTAAATCCCCGACTTTTCCTTAGTTTCTATTTTGTCTTTTGGAATACCTAAAAGTTGTTGTAGTTTATTTCCCGATAAAGAAACCACTGATATCCCTATATCTTTAAAAACCTTACCAAAACCACGAGTGAAATGACAATCGTATAGAATAGGTAGATATAAATTTTGGATTTTCTCTTTCATTTTGAAAAGTCGAGGAATTTCGAAGTGTCTCTTTAAATTTACGTTTCCTAATTATTTTATCAATTAAACTTACAGAATATCCATTACTTGCGGTATATCCCTAATCAATGCTTTTTCTTTTTCAAACCTTTTCTTATTTGGGAGTTTGGGAGGAAGCTTACTAGGCGATGAATTAAAAAATTGAAACTCACCATTTGTGCTGAGCAGAATGGTGAGAGTCCTTAGAGATATATCTTAAAGTAATATCTAGTTAATCTCTAATTAACCTCTAATTGTAATCCACAGTAAAATATTTTCTGTATATGTCAAATTCTAACTCATTTTCACTCATTTCTAATTATTGATACATCTAAGAATGGTAGTTGTCCAGAGTTTTCAATTTCATATGTAAATTTAACTGACACGAAACGACTGTTCAATTTAGGAACAAAGTTGTCAATATCAGTGACTTTTGTATCAAACACTGCAAAGATATCATTCACATATCTAAACCAAACCCTAGGGAAATACTCGAATTCTTCTTGTGTCTCCGTTTCAAATCTGTTCACGAAGAGATTGGCAATGAATGGTGACAGAGAGTTACCCATTGCTGTACCCTCATGTTGTTCGAAGAAATTACCATTGAATCGAAACCAATTTTGTTTCAAGTTTAGTGAGTCGAAGATATTCTTTTACTACATCTTGACCGAGATTGTTTGATACAAGTAGATCCCCAAGGTAGTCCACGGTAGTCCAAGATTTCATACTAAGACATCATGTGTTGTTATTACATATACTACGCTTGTTATCCTAAGTGTAAACCCTACGAAAGTAGCAACGCGATATCTGTCATCTACCAAATGTGGGAAACTGTTTTTTAGATATAACATGACATCATAGAGGATTATACAGTTTTCTAGATAAACAACTTTATTAAATGAAAATACATAACTACTGAGTTTGTCTTAATCCCTTAGCAACATTGTATAAAAATTTTTATGCCTAATATTTTCACCCGCCATATATTTTATTTTAAATCCTATTCAATATAGTAATAGAATGTTTCTTGCTGTTATCTATTCTGTATTATTATACATTATATAAGGCTTGTTTTGGTTTTACAAGAACAGTTCTGAATCGTACTGACCCTGCGCAATTTGAAAAAAACCTTCGAATTTTTAAGCTGCACGTGCTCAGTACGATTCAGAACCTGTTCGTGTGAGAACCAAAAAAACCAATTGTATGCTAGGTTTATGACATAAAGAAAAAAATGTCTATGATTCAGTCGAATACCAACCACGTAATGATCCCTACTGTAAAGAGAAGTACCAACAACAGTTTCTAGATTTTAGTATACCTAATGTTCTCATATTACTATTACAGATAACCCGGTTGTTCGAGTCTACGATTTTGAGCATGTATGCCTCGGAGGATAATACATTTGTATGTGTGATTTCCTATTAAATCAGAACTGGTGTGCTTTTACCAGTGTTGACGGTCTACAGAAATTGACAAGATTACCCAGGCCTAAATTATGAGAATGTTTTATTCATTTAGATGACCTCAATATTTTTTGTAGAAACTTAGCCTATCACAAGAAGCTTCATAACGTATTATAGGCCTTATACATAAAAGGAAAGGAAACAATTAAAGCCTGTACTTGGAAACAAAGTCATTGGAATAAATTTACCAAACATTTAAAATTTACAAAGGGGCGTACTTGTGATGATCTGAGTATTACAGGACTTTTCACAAAATTTTTTTGGAACATTTTTCCAAGTATACATTTAGTAGATAGAAAAATATGAATGTACGCCATCAAGATCAGAATAAAAATTATACCTAACAAAAATATTGAGCAGAAAATTAAATTTAAGTGATTCCATATAACATTTAACTGTTTTGACAAAATCCCGTGGCACACTTGACTTGTCTACTGCCTTTAAAATTAATTATTTTAGTTAAATTTGATATCGTGTGGAAAGAAACGTTCTGCAAATTTTTTGTTCGAATTTTGTATATGAGGGTCTTGAGGGGTCCTGATTAACGCTATCGTGTCAGATTTTAAATAAAAAAATACCTAAATGATTAGATATATTCAAAGGTATATTCAATTTCGGTGGTTTAAAAAAAGTTGCAGCAGGCCCTGCATATTCGTTTTAAAAGCGGTAGTAGGGTCAGAAAAAGCAGATTTTAATGCCTTTTGAGACAAGAAAAAGTTCAGTCGATTATCTTGAAAAACAAAGGTTTTATGGATTTATGCATTAATAAAAGTAGACACCCTGTATATCAGAAATCTAAATTTAAATGAGCATCTAAATTTAATATATGTGTAATAATACTAATGTTACAATATGACTGTTGGCGCCTAAATGGTTAGTTATACTTCTGCACCATTTTAAATGACTGGTAGTAATTTGCATGAGATATTCAAAACCGGTAGTATTTTAACATTTGGATTATTCGATGTCAGTAAGTTGTGGCAACAGAAAGTAAGTAATATTGTCTGTCTTGGCATCTATTAATCTTCTACAGGTTGGTTTAGTTACCTTGTCAAGAATTATTATCGTGTCATGGACTTTTGGGAATATATTCTATTTTTAGACCTTAGAGATAGATTTAGTGTTTAGTTCATTTGTATTTTGTTCATTTCATATATTATTCTACACAGCGGCTCATTTTCATTGGTCAAAGAATTAAATAGCCTTGTCTTATCATAGACTATCTAACGGTACAAAAAATATTGGACTATGATTCACTAAAAAATATTTTGGACCGTATCTACTAGAATAAAAACAAGAAAATACAGATGTTCAAATGCCACAAACACAGAGTCATGGCACTTCATAATGCAAAAATACTATATCAATTGTAGGTAACTACAATCCAACTAAATACAATAAATTATCTTAGTTGTGACACTAGTTTTTTCAGTCTACCATAACAATAGTATTTATGGTATTTGAATGTTTTCTTGTTTTAATTTACGGATGGCATTTTTCCAAAAGAATTTTTGATAAATGGTCGAGCTGTACTACACCACAATGTTACAGATAATAAATAAGATTTCACATTCAAAAACTCTTCTTTCAAAAATAGTCTCATATCCGAAGGCACTTTTCAAATATATTTTATACTGTTCTACTAGTGACAAAGGTAAAGTTACAAATTTTATAATTTTGGAAACAAAATTACGAAGGCGTAGAAGGGCCACATTATAAATTGTTTTCAAATTCCGACTTTATACTCAGAATTCCGACTTTAAAGTCGGAATTGGATGAATTGGATGAATACGCTACACTAATTCATCATTAAAATAAGAAATGTACAATAAATATAATTGTTTCTGAATCATTGTGAAGAGCGAATGAACATAGTTCTAGATATCTCGAGCGTAAGGAGTGTTGGTGACTTGTACAGGGTGGCCAGTTAAGCGAGGTAAGCGGCTGTATCTTGGAAACCGTTCACCGTACAGCTTTCGGGAAAAAAATTCGTTAGTAAATAGGGCCAAGAGAAATCGCTGGAAATTATTTTCAAGTTCGTAAGATAGCCGCCAGGGGGCGTAACAGTAGCAGTGTGTTGGGAAACGGCGATTACTCTAAAATTTGCCTTGACAAGGTCTACTGATAATACTTGGAAACAAATCTCGCATCTATTATGAACAACTTTCCTTACATACATTTTTCTCTAACTCTTCAAATAAAGTGGTGGGGGTAAGGTGAACATTCATTTAGAAAAAATGCAATATCTCAGGAACACCTTGTCAGATAATATTAAAATTTGTACCATTTAAAAGAGTTTTTCTTGTTCTATCAGCTACGTTACAAGCGATGTCTTTGTTATTTTCACTATGGTCGCTAGGTGGCGCTTTTTTAAAAAATGAGAAATTGTGTGATTTTTCTCGAAAAATTTAAATGTAATGGTATAGATATTACACTGATACAAAAAAGAGAACTAAAGGCCAAAGCCAATGGTGAAAACCGCAAGTCCCTATCTTTTTTCTAACCGGAGATATTAATGGAAAACTATTAAAACAGGTATTCAAATGAAATAAAAAAAGTCACAGGTTTTCTAAATTCTAGGAATACTTTCTATTAGAGATTAAAAAGTGAAATATTTAAAAACTAAATAATTTTAAAGTAATTTTTTTCTAAAACTGCTTTATTCATGGTATTGCAGTCATAGCCCAACTATACTATGTGCGGTGCTATACTGTTCCGTTTTGCGGGTCCTGCGACACGGGAGCCGTTTAACGAGAATTCCTTTTTTGATTCACATAGCTGAGAAAATGCAGCACAAATGTGACAGTGATGATAACACTTAATATACCATCCCCCCGAAAGGCTCTCGTCACGCGGGATTCGCAAAACCGCACTATTTTTCAATTAACGTGCGTGAACACTTAGATCAGACATATCCAGACCGATGGATAGGAAGAGGAAGCCTGTTTCCCTGGCCAGCTAGGTCACCCGATTTAACCTGCCTAGATTTCTATTTGTGGGGACGATTAAAAGATATGGTCTTCCAAACTGTTCCTACGACCAGGGAAGATATGAGGAACAGAATTGAACACGCAATTCGTAGCCTGCCAGCAGCAGAGGTAGAGGCTGCTGTATTGTCTACCCGAGAAAGACTCGACCAATGTGTGGAAAATGATGGCAGGCACTTTGAAAATCTAAGGAGGCACTAGCATACTTATAATTAAATCCTTAATTTCTTAATAGTTGAAATCTAATGTTCTATCACACGAAAGAGTGCGAGAGATTTTAAAACAAAAAACTACATTTTTTGAACTTGTGATAAATTGTTTAAACTTTAAGCACATATTACTTATAATCAATTCGAAAAATGTTTTATAGGTAATTTCACATGTCAAATAAACATTTCTTTTGTGTCCGTGCCTACTTGTCTTTTAGCATTATGCCCGGGGGTCTAGATAAATTAGCTTTAGATGAGTATATTAATTTTCCATTAATATCTCCGGTTAGAAAAAAGATAGGGACTTGCGGTTTTCACCATTGGCTTTGGCCTTTAGTTCTCTTTTTTGTATCAGTGTAATATCTATACCATTACATTTAAATTTTTCGAGAAAAATCACACAATTTCTCATTTTTTAAAAAAGCGCCACCTAGCGACCATAGTGAAAATAACAAAGACATCGCTTGTAACGTAGCTGATAGAACAAGAAAAACTCTTTTAAATGGTACAAATTTTAATATTATCTGACAAGGTGTTCCTGAGATATTGCATTTTTTCTAAATGAATGTTCACCTTACCCCCACCACTTTATTTGAAGAGTATGCTAGGTTTATGACATAAAGAAAAAAATGTCTATGATTCAGTCGAATACCAACCACGTAATGATCCTTACTGTAAAGAGAAGTACCAACAACAGTTTCTAGATTTTAGTATACCTAATGTTCTCATATTACTATTACAGATAACCCGGTTGTTCGAGTCTACGATTTTGAGCATGTATGCCTCGGAGGATAATACATTTGTATGTGTGATTTCCTATTAAATCAGAACTGGTGTGCTTTTACCAGTGTTGACGGTCTACAGAAATTGACAAGATTACCCAGGCCTAAATTATGAGAATGTTTTATTCATTTAGATGACCTCAATATTTTTTGTAGAAACTTAGCCTATCACAAGAAGCTTCATAACGTATTATAGGCCTTATACATAAAAGGAAAGGAAACAATTAAAGCCTGTACTTGGAAACAAAGTCATTGGAATAAATTTACCAAACATTTAAAATTTACAAAGGGGCGTACTTGTGATGATCTGAGTATTACAGGACTTTTCACAAAATTTTTTTGGAACATTTTTCCAAGTATACATTTAGTAGATAGAAAAATATGAATGTACGCCATCAAGATCAGAATAAAAATTATACCTAACAAAAATATTGAGCAGAAAATTAAATTTAAGTGATTCCATATAACATTTAACTGTTTTGACAAAATCCCGTGGCACACTTGACTTGTCTACTGCCTTTAAAATTAATTATTTTAGTTAAATTTGATATCGTGTGGAAAGAAACGTTCTGCAAATTTTTTGTTCGAATTTTGTATATGAGGGTCTTGAGGGGTCCTGATTAACGCTATCGTGTCAGATTTGCCTTTTAAAACAGTCACATCTTGTACAATAAATTGGATTTCGACTTTAGGAATTCCGACTTTAAAGTCAAAATTCCGGGTCCACAGTCAGAATTCCGACTTTAAAGTCAGAATTCCGAGTTTAAAGTCGGAATTTGAAAAAAAAACCCTGTGTGGCCCTTCTACGCCTTCGTACAAAATTAATATGCTTATTTTCTAAGGAACATATTTTTCTTAGATACTTTCACCATAAATTTAAATTAATATTCATATGGTAGGTAAAATATACACTGGTTTTCTAATTACACCACCCTCTAGTTTACTTTTAAAATTTCAATATATCATATCTATATTTTATTCTCCAATTATGACTCGGAAGTCCATTTGACATTTTTATTTTTAAGGTTTATTGAAAATACTAAATAACTAAATATTATTTTGTTTAATATTTCTCAGTAAAACTACTCAAAGAAAGTCATTATTTTTAATAAAGGACATAAAACCTACTATATCAATTTTATATATAAACGCTAAGAATATATTCCCTTTTAAAACTGTATAAAGTTGTGACCACCCTGTAGATTTATAATATGCATCGACACCCACCTATATCTGATTTGATTGCGCCATACTGCAGTGAGCACAACGCCCTTTTTTTCTAATCTATAGCATTTCAATGTCGATATGTATTCCATTTGTTTGACATTGCAACTCAATGTAACGTGCATATAAAGTTGATTTCAAAATATTTATTAAAATCATGTTAAGCATCTCCCTTTTTAAGGAATTATTGCGTCAAGGCCTTTGCTTCGATCGACATATTATAAATATTTATTGAATAGGCGGTAGTTGCAATAATAGGTATCACTATTTCTGTATTTTCTTCACGTTTCTTTATGGATATTTCCTACGTTATACAGGGTGACCATTTTCTGTATCATTACATGGTCAACTTTGTTATTATAAGAGATATAGAATTTGTTAAATTAGAAAAAAATTACATCATTACGAGTGGAACCTTATGACTCCTTCAGATTTCAATTTATAATCATAATTAAATAATAAAATCGAACTTTTCGAGATATTTTAAATATCAAGATATTTTACCGCAAATGTCTCTGAAACTAGAAAAATGCTCGCGGTACCATCCGACTGAGTTTTTTACGTATAATTTGGCAGTGGCAACCAAAATTCCACAACCACCTTACTTTTTGAGTACATTTAAAAAATATTTAAATGGCAATCATAGTTGCTTGTAACACCAATAAAAAGCTGATATTTTTCTGATTTCTAAGACATGTGGTTGAATATAAGTATATATTTCTCTCTTAGTTTGTGTGTTTAGATTATTTTGACTTGCAGATTTGTATTCGCTTTCGCTGACGCTCTGCCTCGCAAACACACACAACAACTGCTCGTCAGACAAAATATCACTATTTATCCTAATAACACAATATACTATTATTGTACTGAATAATAGATAATGAGTTATACCTAGTAGCCTTGTAAACAAACGTAGTAGTAAACAAAATTTGCTGTCAATTCACATGTATAATTTTAATAGTTGAAATCTAAGTCAAATTTACATCTTCGAGATTCACAAAGAAGACTACAATTTGCTATATGGTTTTTAACAGCAAACACAGAAAACAATCCCGAATTTGCAGCAATATTTTATTTACTGATGAAATTAACATGAATTACCAGGAATGGAATTTTTCCTACATTTGAAATGTAGGAAAAATAAAATCAGCATGGAATCTAAAGTGAAATTTTTCTCAAGTCCACAGGGGACCTTTTGGACCTATAAGGACCTTTTAACATGAAGTAATAACGGCGACCCCTAATATAGCGACATCTGTAGAATCCGAACAACAAAACAACGGAACTACCAGCCTCTGGTCATTGGTGACACACTTCTTCAAATGAAGAAGTATTAAGGGTAACACGTAAATACCTTTTTACTACCTAATACACCCCTCTTTACTACAACTAATACAGCGACGTCTGTAGAATTCGGGCGGCAAAACATCGGAATTAACCTTCTGGTCATTGGCGATCGACTTCTTCAGGTCAAACTACTACAACCCTTACGGAACCCCTCTAATATTTGATCACTTCGGAGAGGACCCATGCTATCGAGTTCTCACAGGAACCCCATTCCTATACTACTTATTAAATTCAGAATAATCATATTTAACAGTAAAGTGACGTAATAAATGTGTGGAGCGGTATACTTGGACAGAATATTCATGGACCATTTTTTTACGATGGAAATTTAGACTTGGATAGATATTTGCATAATCTGATTATTTGGAGGACATTTTGAATGAGTTACCATTAAATGTTATTCAGAGCATGAAATACAGGGTGTCCCAAGATAATGTGACACATTTTAAAGGCTTATAATTTCAAGTCTAAAGATAAGCGGTTTTCACTGGTGCTTCTATTTTTTTTTAAAAAGTCTTTTGTTATTCTCAGAATTTGTTTTACTTCTACAGGTGCTTGAAAAAAATTGCCACTTTTTAATTCAAAATATCTTTTAAATGGAACACCCTATAGATTATTTATTTGAAGGAGATGTCGAAAACCACCACTCCACGGACAATATGCCCCGACTGACGTTGCATTATATCGGCATCTCCATAGGAGTCGCCACATCGTTCATCCAGACCAAATACCAGACACTGACCGATTTCGCGCTTATTTTGCGCTAATACGTGATTGCCTAATAGGCATCGTGAATGTTAGTAGTGGTGGGCAACACACCGTAGTGCCCTCTTTGGGTCTGTGCTACTATCTGTTTGACAATCTATTACCCTATGGATTATATTACCATTCGATAGACACACTTTTCCTGTTTCCAAAAATGTATAATTTCATAGAGCTGTACCAAAAAATAAATGAGTTATTTCAATTTACACACCAGCCCTTTTCAATAAACCCTAATTTCTTTGGGAAATCGCATTTTATTTTTCTTTTTCATTGTCAGTACAGAAAAACGGATATTTGTTGGTATAACTCTACCAAACTATACATTTTTGAAAAGAGGAAAAGTGTCTCTATTGAATAGTAATATAATCTACAAGGTGCTCCATTTAAAAAATGATCACAATTCTGAATAATTAAAAAGTGGCAATTTTTTTTCAAACTCCTGTAGAAATAAAACAAACCAGTACCAATCCCAAAAAAAAACTTTGTAAAATTAAGAGCACCAGTGAAAACCGCTCGTCGTTATCTCATTTTGCCTTGAAGTTATAGCCCATTAAAATGTGTCACATTACCTTGGGACGCCCTGTATTTTTGGCATGATGGAGCACTTGCTCAGAACTCACGAGATGTGATTAAACATATGCTGCAACGTTGTAATAATTGGATTAGTACTGCTGGTTTCATTCATTGGCCTGCAAGATCACCAGACATAACACCACTAGATTTTTTCTTTTGGGTGCCATAAAGAATAGGGTCTAATAACAAAACAGCGTAGATAATTTAAAAATAATATTGAATTGCAATAATAAACATACAGCCACAACCTTTACAAAAAAATGATCAACTTAATTTACAAAGACGATGTGCCTACAAGTAAATGGCAGACATTTTGAAAACTCACCAGTTATGGGATTTTTTATATGTAATTCTCGTTATTAGTTATTTTGTTAAAATTTCACTTGGTTTTGAAAAAAACAAATAAAATTAATATTGTTGCAGATATAGTAATACATTTCGTTTATGAATTTATTTTATTTTTTGTTTTACAAACTCTACTAGGACTCAATAATTGTTATTCAGTTTAATAAAATAACCAAGAAAGAAACATATGGAGAACTACATTATTTATCTAAGAAATAAAAAAAAATAAGCTTTTCAATGGTGTCGCAGCCAACTATGATTAAATCTATAATTATTGTATTTCTTACTACATTAGTTCCTGTTTCTTACCTGGTTTCCCTCAATACCTTTTGTTTGTTTTTTAAAAATATATTTTGTCATTTTCTTAAATCAAGAGCAAAGATTTGCCTCTTCATAATGGAATTGATCAGACAACAAACAACTTATCAACAAAAAAGTTACAGGTAATACCTAAAAGAGTTGTGGTTTTCCACTCATAGTTTTCGTGGGTAATTAAGCTTATTACGTAAATTAAATAAAATGTAAGTAAATAAGTTCAAACAATTGTTTGGACGACGTAAATAATAAGTCATTTAACTGATAAACACATTAGATAATTAATCAAAATTTCACAAGTGCATCGCACGGCAAATGTAGTCCAGTGTAGTTAAAGTAATTAATTAGTACAGCGTTTCCATTCCCACTAAAATGACGAAAAAGCAGCAATGCCATCTATATAAGTGCCGGAACAGAGTGGTTGCACCTTTATATTCTATATAATGAAATGTCGCAATTACATGTTCAACACTTGAATGCAATACAAATTTTGTTTTCATTTACGAAATCAACAGAATGAAAATGTTGCACTATACAGACCACTTGATGGGAGAATTGCAGAAACGATTAAGCAATACAATAGCTTAATCGCACGTCATTAAATAATCATTTTCGTATATACTCTTTGTTATAGTTTTATGTTCGTGTAGATCATGGATTTTAAAAATATTTGTATAGCTTTGAATTGGTTTATTTAATTCAGTAGAAAGAAAAACTTTATTGAACCATGATATCCTTGTTTATACATAGATAAATATTTGATAGTTTTCTTTAGGTAATAATTTAATTCTTAGGTAACTTTGTGGCTTAATTCCTGTATAAAGAAAGATATAAACAGTTAAATAAGTCAATAAATAATATTAAAAATACACTATAAAAGACATTAATTATATGGTACGCTTATTTGAGCATACTCCCTTATTCTTAAAGCCATTAAATCCTATCAATATCTGTAGCCGCGGAGTCTGTGATTTATATGGAAGAAGGAGCGAAATATTATTAATTTTAGGGCCGCGAGTGCGCCCAGGAACGACTTTTGATGTTATAACTTAAACTACCATTTAGTACAAGAATAAGGACAACATCGAAAACTTTAACATCGCATCTTTAACTGCTCGACCACATGGCTCCAATGACCATGGAGCTTCAAATGTGAATGCATTCATCGAAAATGCTGGTAAAATATACAGGATGTTTAGTTTAAAAATTTGTGTTATGTCTGTTTCTATCTTCTGGGACATCCTGTATAAATACCAGTAATTTTGAAATATATCCCTCGATATCGAAACTGAGTAAATCAGGATGGCTCTTTTGATTGATGCCCTGTATAGTAGTGCGTAAATTGCAAATGTATTGGCGATGCGACCTGCCATTTTATTAATTTACAGATATAATCTTATTATAGGATAATCAGGTTTTTCCTTTAGTTAAGTAAGACTAGCTAACTGCTATTACTTAAAATGCATTTATATTAAACTATTAAGTATAGAGAATATATAAATGTCTCTATTAATATATTTAATAGTAGAATTAATATGTATTTCTAAGTACTGTGATTAATAATAATATGATAATTATCACTTAATTTGTTAAATATACAATAATTATCTCTTATTTAACGATTTTTTATGAATTTATTTAGGTCACTTCCCGGTGAAGTGGAGGAGCCAATCTGTCTCTGTATTTAAAAATGTATTTGTAGAGATAATATTTGTTTTACCCATTTTTATATATGAGGGTGTCTTAATAAAAATAAATGTACGTAAAAAAATACAGGATGTTGACATGACTTATTTTGCAACCACGTAAATAGTAATAATAAAATATTTAAGAAATATAGGTATTTATCCAAAAAAAAATAAAAGTAAAAACGTAAATATAATAAATAAATGCATAAAATGCATTTTGCTTTTTTTATGTAAGCGCAGTTATTTCAATAAATTTCAGCAGGTCTTTTGAAAGTCAAATACAGGTATATTTAAACCTACAAGGATGCTACTTTGAGTTATATACAGTATATTTTATTTGATTAAATAATGTTCAAACCCTTTTATCTAGTGTTTTATGCCTATTTCAATAGGCGTTTTATAATCATGCTTTAATCACTTATCTGTTTCTTTTATTTTATATATTCCTGGGTGGATATTAAATGATTTCCTGATAATTATTTTAACTGTTTATTAACGCTAAAATTTTAGAAATAAATCCATACTTAATATAGTAATCCTATGAAGAAAGTTCTGAATATAAACCATTCCGCCATTTCTTCATTAAAAAATTAATCTTGTTGACAACAAGAAATGGAATCATTTGCAGTTTTTACTAAAAAAAGTTTACTAACATCTCGGAAATTATTGGTTTAAAGTATATGACATTAACAAAAACAAACTACTACGAGTGTCGTAAAGATACCCCCATATCCTCCATTTGTAAACACGCCTTATAAAATAAGGACTGAACTAAATTAGGCCAAAACGCTGGACGACCCACGCCGAGCGCTGAATTACAAAGCAAAATTTGGCGTATTTTGTCTAACAATGTTAAAATTCAAAATACAATGTTTTGGATTGCAACGAAAACTACGAGGAAATACTCTGAATCTCACATCGTAAAATGTCACTAATTGCAGACCGGTTTCGACCTTTTTATGGTCTCATCAGTGCAATATAAGTGAGCATACATACCTCATATATATGACATTCTTTATAAAAAAGGTTAGAGTAGGGTAGGTTAGGTTCAAAAATGAGTGGGCCAAAAGCCAGATTCTCCACTGCGATCAGAGTATGGTCTATTGTGGCTCACACCTAATTATATTTCACCCAACAAGTCCAGCCTCTTAATGAAGCTGATCACCTTATTGGGTGAGAACGTATTCAGATCCTCTGGTGGAAGTTGTCCTTTGCCTTTGAGTATCTGATCCTTTCCACAGCGGGATAGGTTACATAATATGCGTTCTGCCGTTTCATCATCTTCTGCTACGCCGAATTTGTACAGATGATATTTTAAACGGCAGTTGTATAGGCAAAGTAAAATTCGTAGGTGCAATCTGTTTTACTCTAAAAGTTTTTTAGTTCTTGTCTTTGAAGAGTTTATGATGAACACCTTCGAATAGACTAATCTTGGTAGTACTTGTCAGTACTGGAGGATTTGTCCCTCCCCAGGAGTCCGGCGAGTTCAGAAGCAGCAGTCTCCCAAGGTGGATTAAACGACATGTAACTTCTAAAATAGAATAGTATACTAGGTGTTGCATTTGAAAGCATTGAGAAATGTTCATTGCGATATAAGAACTAAAATGGAGCTAGTGTGAAAAATGTCTTGCATAAAGTAATCAATATTATTCTTGGCAAAATTAATCAAGGATAATTAATAATAATAATAATAGCTCTACCCCTCATTCTAATCACAAGGATTAGCCCGAAAGGAATATTATTATTTCACAGGCCCCATTTGCGCCTCAGGTACATCTTATGTTGGTAGACCCTAACCACCATTTAGTGCTGGAATTAGGAAAACCTGGAAAACCTCATTAGTTAGGGAGACAGTCAAACATCAACTGATGTTAATCTCTCACATTAACACCAAATTGACATTCTGCTCATCCTAGGCCATCGCCAGGATAGTTGTCAACCCATCCCTGCCAACAAGCCTTAATCTACGAGTAGACAATTTATTTAACAATTGTCTGGTGAAATAGGGATTCGAACCCACTACCTTTGGGTTGAGCTATCGAGACACTACTAACCCCTAAGTCACCGTCTTGCCTTTTATTAAATTAATAAACTATAATAGCAACGGCAACTGTTCAAATTTTGTTTGAAATACTAGTTGATGATTTTGTTTCCACGGCATTCTTTGAAAAAAATAACAAGCTTAGTACGTATTTAAATATGTCAAATCATTGCAAGTATAAAATGAAACTTTCTTCAAAAATATTAAAACCTAATATGGTGCCTTTAAGGAAACAAGTTCAATGTTGATTCCCTGCCTTATTAACAGCCACGACGAATATGACAGCATATTTGAAATCCTCATAAAACGTGCGTTTATAAATTTGGGTAACAAGTTAATCATTTCTAGGATTTTGACAAGAAAAAAATAAAATTTTATGTTTTTCCGAGAGGTATTCAGAAATTTGACTTAACGCGTTTCGTTAGATCAAATTTTATTTTAGCATACTATACCAAATTTCAAAATTTTGCTCTAATTTAACCAGCGTTGTATCTCTTAAAGTAATAGAGATACCCTGGTGATGATCGAAAAACGAGCACCCTGAGATATCAAACAACATATTACTTAATGTTCTGCAATATTTTATGTATTTAACATATCTACTGGACTACATTTTACGCACGAAAATAAAGTATCAACAAAGCCTCTTTTCTTTGTGATGGTATTGTAAAAAATCAAATAGTTTCATTGGTAGACTCATTCTAACACCGGAAACTGGTAACCAACTAGATTTTTTAAAAGTTTCAGCTTATGACACTCAGCCTTTTCGTAAATTTATCCACTGAAAAATTTGAAATTTTCCCCTTAAGCCATAATCTTCTATTAAGAAAGCATATTCAATTCCTAAAGGGAGTATAAATGTGTTTTATGTATCAGGTATACAGGGTGTCCCACGGTGACGAGACATTAGACATATTTCAGAGACTAGTTCGATTTTAATTTTGAAAATTTGGGCACTAGTGTTTTCGGGCATGCCCTTCTCAACTAAGGTAATGGCGTCCACCTAACGCTTCCGGTTATACCGGAACTCGATGTCATCTTCGTTATTTTAAATGGAACACCCTGTATATTATTGCAATTTTGAACTCTACGAGATATTCTAAACACAGTTCATGTAGGATGTCCTATACCTATCTTCAACTGTTTTTGAAATATTGACAGGTGAATAATTGACATTTTTTCAACTTTAACACCATGTGAAGTCTAAACGGTTTGAGATCAAGCAAAACGGTTTGCACATTACTATCTTAACATTTCATAAGCTATCGTTTGATACTAATTTCAGATTTAACCAAGAGATTAAATTTAATGGAATATTTTTTATTTCTGGATAAATCGGATATTAGTATCAAACGATAGCTTATGAAATGTTAAGATAGTAATGTGCAAACCGTTTTGCTTGATCTCAAAGCGTTTAGATTTTACAGTGTAAAAGTTGCAAAATGTCAATATTAACCTCTCAATATTTCAAAAACAGTTGAAGATAGGTATAGGACATCCTACATGAAATGTGTTTAAAATTTCACGTAGAGTTCAAAATTGCAATAATATATACAGGGTTTTTCATTTAAAATAACGAAGATGACATCAACTTCCAGTATAACCCGAAGCGTTAGGTGGATGTCATTATTTTAGTTGAAAAGGACATGCCCGAAAACACTATCGCCCAAATTTTCAAAATCAAAATCGAAATAGTCTCTGAAATATGTCTAATGTCTCGTCACCGTGGGACACCCTGTGTATTACCTACCTAGATATCGACAGTAAAATTTAGCATGCATTTGAACTTTACCAAAATGCTACTTTTGATGTAATTACAAATATAAACCAGCTGTGTTTATACTTTTCTGAATTAATAAATACAAAGGATTGTTTTCTTTGGCTCTGTTCACATTTTACATTTCAAATTCAATAACACGTGTGAAGTTTAATGCGTACATTTTGTTCCTGACCCCGGAACGGCGCCTCTGGTCCATCCAATTCTAATCAGTTATTCGAGTCGTTTACATTATTTATTATTAACAACTTCCGCACTTGTAAAAAATTACAAAACATGTGTCCAGTGAGTGCGTTACAAGCAAATACATTGTAACGTAGGTAATACCTATGTCGTAGCATATTAAAGATTGTTACTGATTTAGCCTAGGTCGCAGTTTTATTACATTTCTAATTATCACAATGTGGCAAATTACTTTTACAGTTTGCCGTGGTTTAATAATAAATCAAAATAACATTTATATGTGTTGGTAGACTGTGTCAATTTGTTTAATCGTTTACGTGTTAGTTATTTCATGGCTCACAAAACATGGGATTTAAAAGTATACATGTAATAATCGTATTTTCGTGTGGTATCAGGAATAAAATTAAGAGCATTTTAAAGTTCATGTTCAAGTACTTAGTTACTCCTCTCGCGTACCAAGATTAGTTCATTCGAAGGCGTTTATAATAAACCCTTCAAAAGCAAGAACTAAAAAACTTTTAGAGTTAAGCAGGTTACACCTACGAACTTTAATTGGCCTATATACAGGTCACTCCGTTTAAAATATCATCTGCACAAATTCGGCTTAGCAGAAGATGCTGAGTGCCGCTTGTACTTCGAAGATAATCAAACGGCAGAACACATATTATGCACCTGCCCCGCTGGGGAAAAGATCAAATACACATTATTTGGCAAAGGACAACTTCTGCCAGAGGATCTGAATAAGTTCTCACCAAATAAGGTTATCAGTTTCATTAAGAGGCTGGACTTGTTGAGTGAAATATAAGTAGGTGTGAGCCATAATAGACCACATGGTCGCGGGGGAGGATCTGGTTTTCGGCCCACTCACTTTTAAACCTAACTTAACCTAACGTACTCCTCTCGGATATTGTACGTTGCCAGAATCCCCACCTGTTGACATATTCATCTTCTTGTACGACCGGTTTAATGATAGGGATCTGAGTCAAAGATTGAAGAAGGAAAGTTGTACTTTTCTTGTCATTTATATTTCTCTTGCTGTAATGATTATGCAGATAGCGGAAACTTTATCCATACATTTGACGTATTTTTTGACATCACACCAAAACACAATACTGCACTGGACGCGCGGTTCGCCAACCAAGGTTGCATCATCTGGAGATGATTGAACCTTTTCATTGGAGATGATTGATTTTAATCATCTCCAGATGATGCCACCTTGGTTGGCGAAACACGCGTCGAGTGCTATAGTGCTAAAGGTATAGTGTTTTGCTATTGTGTGGAAACGACGTCAGTGTTGTCTTCACACCAAAGGTTCTAACCCCTGTCAAATAAATTCATGAAGTCGACCCTGAATGCATTTGATGAGTTGAACAACTACAGAGAGTTCCAGAATGATTGTCCGTGCCGCTTCATAATGATTTTTTATGTGCCGCCTTTCTATTTTTAGTATCTGCACTAGAATCATCAGCGCAGGCAAAGGAATTTACTACCGAAAATTCCATTTTCCATAAATAATAATTATGTATTCTCAAGAAATACCAAATTACCAACTTGATTTAGTACTCTCTGAAACTGTATAGTATTGAAAAATACTCTTTTAAACGCAAATGATACTTCACTAAAACAATTTAAACACGAAAAATGCTGAACGCCACTGAGTCAAACGTCAAATGCTGTCAAATATGAAAATTATCAAATTGACAGTTAAAAAGAAAGTAATTTTAGCAAATGGAAATAAATTTTGATTATATTCAGGATAGGCTGCGTTCCCGTACCGGACAATCATTCTGGAACTCTCTGTACTTGTCAAAGATCTTTGATGAATTAGGACATATCCTATTTTTCATCAAATACTTGATACAATTCAGGGATACTAACTTGGTAAAAATAAAGCTATAGCAGCAATTAGTTTTTTCTCACAATTTTCCTTTTCATAATGTTCATATTATAAATGTAATCAATGTCACTTCAAATATGTAACCCACAAAACACAAGAGATATAACAGCAACGCTATGAAGGATCAATAAAATTCATCATCTAAGATTTAAGATTTAAACAAATGGCAGTAATGCTTTAAACCTCAAATATAATTGTCAAAGTTTTCGAGTGTTTTACATTCATCCCCTTCAAACAAATTGCACAATAACTTTGATCAAATTTCTTGTTACGAAGTTCTACAACTGTTAAATATACTGTTGTTTGGTGCACTCCAATGTCATCACCTACGTCACTTTGGAATCCCGGGTCGGCCACGAAACGAAGAAAAATTCTTATTTTCTCAGTAGTTGTTAGAGCACCACATCTGCTTCCAAACTCATCTTCTAGGAAATGTTAAAATGAAACTGCATTTTGCCACTGAGTATTTAAAAAATCAGGAACCATATTAATTACTTTACCAAAAGTTGTTTGCTTTATACTGAATAATTACCTGCTTATTAAGTGTGATTTTTTAGCCAAAACTAGTTTAAAAAGCTAACAGCTTTAAAGCTAAAGCTAAAGCTTCTGACATTGCCTTTAATATAGAAAATTATTTTCTTTTAATTATCATATTTTCAGATGCATGACAAAATACCCAATAAAAAATCTAATGTAAATATGTTTTAAAACGCACATGCGAATTCCAATATATGCAATCAATATACCTTTGCACTGTTTCATGTACCTAATTGAAAATAGTTAACTAATCAGTAAATTAAATCAAGAAATTTTGAAGCAAGTAATTGTTTGGTAATTGTTTGTAGTTAATTGAAATTGGATATTTTTTGAAAGGAACATTCCCAGCTTTGCAAAACCTTCATAGTGAAATCTGATCCATGTAATCTAATGTTTATTGATGAAGAACCCTGGTGGTTAGAATTGCCCCTTAAATTAGAAAATGCTTCACAGTTCACAGTCGCCAAACACTCCGAGGTCTCTTTAATCTCTACGCTCATATGTTTTTGAGTTTATGTAATGTCCTTTCAGTCTCTGTCTATTTGTCTCCAAATTTAACTAAATTTGTTTTAATTACATGTAAATGTAATTGCAGGAATTCATTTTCAAGACATTTTTTTTAATGGAATATTCAATGAAATTATTATTCCCATTTGACATTTAGTTATATATTATCCAGATGCCTTTTTGATTAACCGCGGTTTGTATCTTTTACGTATCATTAAATTTTTTTCTAATCAATAGTAATATTTTCTGAAATATTTGGCCCTCAAGATTTACTGATTATGACTATGCGAAAACGAACTTTATTAAACTTTTCATTGATTTCTATATTTAGAAAAATGACCTTGGAGTCAACTTCATCGTCCATTGTTTCAGTTCAAATTGTATAGAGCAAACGGTTTTTAACTTTGTATTCTTAGAAAATTAGGTACATCTATAAATATTTCCACTGACTAAAATTCTCAAGAACGCTAAGATCGGATACGCAAAAAATAAAATAACAATGAAGAAGAAAACAGTGGGATATAAATACGTATTTTATATTTATTACTTAATGTTAAGCCCGGAAGTCTATAACTTGTCAGACAGAATTTATGGTGTGTAGTAATTCCTCGGAACGAATTTCTGATCAGGAACAACCTGCTATATACTCGTAGTCACTATTAATTGCAGATTAAACAGACACTTGTAAACTACTACAGCAGGAGGAAGAATCAAACTGTAGACAGTGAAAGGATATTCATCTCAGAAATACAGTGTGTCAGGTTATATGTATAAGACACTGAGCCATATATCTCATGCAAGTATACCTACAAGGATATTAATGTCAGTATTGCAAGTTATTACACAACTTAGAGGACTCTACTATATAAAATATGAAAACAAGTTCCTATAAACATAAGTATCCTTGAAAGGGGTTGGAACCTTTGGTTTGAAGACACCACTGACGTAGTTTTCCACATAACACCAAAACACTATACTGCACTCGACGCGCGTTTCGCCAAGCAAGTTGGCAACATCTGGAGATGATTAAAACCGTTTTAATCATTTCCAGATGATGCCAACTTAGTTGGCGAAACGAGCGTCGAATGCAGTACAGTGTTTTGGTGTTATGTGGAAAACTACGTCAGTGTTAAATATAAGTATATTGGAAAAATCTCAATTTCGGAAATACAGATTTTGGATTTTCTTTTGTTTCTTGTTTGAATGCATTTTTGAATCAACGTATTTTACTTTTCTTCGTTTGAAAATTCTATTTTTTTGGTAAAATTGACAGACACATAAACGAAACTTCACAATAATATTTGAACTGTCAAAAATTGTTAATGAACAAAGTGCCTCTATTATTTTCAAAGCCCACTTCGCAACATTAAACTTTGGTATAAATGTAAGCAAAAATGTAAAACTGAATACCAAGTGCGATATAAGATTATCGTAATTCGTAATCAGAAAAAAAACTTAATTCAAATATACAAAAATCCAGTATGGCACCCATAAGAAAAGTGAAGTTGACAGTTATTCCTCTGTCATCTTCAGTGTCATTAGTAAGAAATATGATATTCGGAGTCACTACAAAAAAGTGTCTAAATAATGTTTGCGTTCGAACTGTCTATCTAGTTTTAACAGTTTTCAATTTCGAGAATATAAACGTTTTCTGTTTTTTCACAATATTTTTAAAACCATTTGAAGGAGATGCCGAAAACCACTACTTCAGGGGCAATGTGCCCCGACTGGCATTGCATTATTCGCATTTCCGTGGAGTAGTTGTTTTCGGCATTTACTTGTAGGATTGTCTTCATCATCTCCAGATTATGTCAACTTGGTTGGCGAAACGCGCGTCGAGTGCAGTATAGTGTTATGGTGTTATATGGAAAAACTACGTCAGTGTTTTCAATATTTTTATACTTACATGTTAAAAGGTGGTAATTGTGGTTTCCGTTTCCCATGTTTTTCATCATGTTTTTATTTTTCAATGTATATTTTTATATAACTACTTTCAAAGCACAATATTAGATATACTGATAATTATTGCAGAATCAGGCGCACTTTTCTATACACCCATTTAAATTAGATAAAACAAGTTTTAATGCACGAGTATCACGAATTCTACTGGCATAATACCAAACAATCCCAAATGTATAAACCATTCAGAATTCTACACGGTTCATGGACTGTTATCCTTTCCATGAATATATTGTGTAACCATCTGCTCCTGTAGTGCAATCAAGGACGTATCAACCTTCTATGCCCTCATCGTGTTTATGACTTACGTAGGTATCAGTTTTTTATAGTGTGTAAGCTTTACATGAGTAAAATTATCTTATTACCTTTATCCACTTAAACATTTCAAGAAGCTACATATTATGTAAGATCTTGAATGACTTAAGTTCAGTTAATTTTTTAATTACCGAGCAAAACTACTATTTGTGGGTGTAAATATATTGTTTAAATCCCTAATTGATTACACGTAACAAAATAGAAAATGTTTATGTTAGAAAAATGTCCATTCACCAGGTCGAAATAAGCCCTATATCGGCGTTCGTCTCGTGTCTTGAAAGATACGACTTTAAGTATTGAAAGATAAGACTTTAATCTAAGTCCCTATAGAAGTAATTTTTGGTATTTCTTTTTATTTTTAAAATTCCAGGCAAACAATCTTGTACTAAAATAGCGTATTTTCAAAAATTACTTTCTCTAAAATACATGTATTAAACAAAAACTTGCTATTATAGGGATCTGGTTTATCTTTTGATTTTTCCGGTGATATATAATTTATAACAATAAAAAGAAATTTTGTTGCAATTATAAGACAAATCCGGTACCCTTGCAATGAGGGCTAACTTTATTTCCATGTGCCTTTTTATTTCGGCTTTACGTGCACCTCCGAAATCTAAATAATTCGGTAGTGGAAATATGCAAGTCTTCGGCTACCCAACCTCTCAACCCGACCCAGAATTCATGTCTGTCAAATCTACAGAGAATGGACCCTTAATAAGATATTCTGTATCATACTAATGTGGCCTATAGAATAGTATTTGCCCTCCTTTCTACACACACTTTCTGGATTATTATTGCTGTTATAATGGGAAATTGATATTAACTGATTAAATGTTATATACTTTTCCAATTATTATTTTTGAGATACATCCTTTTTAGAGCTAAGTAGAATAAATTGACAATGGATACAAAGCAGAGGTTCACTAATAAAATTTTCGTAGAATGCATTCTCTCCAAATTAAAGTCTGGTACCTCGTGGGGTTACATTAAATAAAAATATCTATATTTTTGTATAATTGTATATTTGTTTACTAGTGAGATTCGTAGCTTTTGCAAAATTTGTAACCATGAGTCAAAGTTTCCCAATTAAAGTAAATGACGTTAGTAAGAAAGGAACTTTAAAATGGATTTGTTAATAAATGAAGCAGCTGAATTACAACTCAATTGATGAAAATCATCTGTTTCAAGGAAAGTGAGCAGTTTCAGTAGAGTAGTAGTAAGAAATAAATTTAAAACAAAAGTCTCAAATTAAAAACTGGTTAAGAATAAACAAATCAAAACAACCAAATTAATGAAGAAATTGAATTGTGATTCGGATGATGGTAGGATCTTCTACTGGAGGCTCTCGAAAGTCTGAATCTGAACTAATGGTACATAATCAGATAAGGCAGAGTACTTTGTATTAGCTTGATTAATCCAAAGTACAACTGCTTATCAAAAATAGCTCTTTGTATTTAACTTTTCGCTATCCCTATTCATGTAAAATAAGAATATACAATTTATTTTCTTGCTGTGATTATTTGCTGGATCTCAAGTCCATGTCATTTACACCGACTTTTCAAAAGCGTTTGCTTTGGATTATAACCATTTATTTGTTTTTACGTGTAATTTACTTTTGCTTCACAGAATTGCAACGATGTTAGCTACTAAATGAATATGTTTAGTTCCAGCATAATTACTATAAAAGACTTATTTAAAACAAGTGAATTATTCTCTTTTATTTTTTTTATTATTTTAATATACTCGTCGCAATAATAATAATGACGCAATTTATGTTTCACCGTCACTGACGCAGTCCTGTTTTTTCTGTAAATATTTCAGTTTATATATATTTACATAAAATGGTTGTGATATACCTACCCTTTGTTTTTATTTTAACTAGTACTTTATATGTCTGTATCGTATGTTTTGTAGTTGTGTAATTTTATATATACAGGGTGATTCACTATATTTTGACCCTCCTGTTACAGAATTTTTTGTTACAGTACAGTAATGTTTTCGAAAATTATAGTAGAAAAACAAATGAAATCCAAACAAAATGGAACCTTTATATTTTTGCATATTTGGAGAGAACGTTGTCACACGAATACAGTAATATAGACATTGAAGCGTCTATCTCTAATAATAACGGAGATATGACCAAAAAATTGCACCATAAGATGTGTTGGAGAAAGACAGTCTATTCCACTTTCTGAATAGTGGAATAATTCAAATCTATTTGATATAGAGGACATTATCATACTTGCTCAATTTCTCAATACTAAATAAATGCTCCTTAATAACCTATTTTTGCAGCCGAAGCAGAAGTACCAAACTAAGAATGAGATTATTAACATACTATTAAGATATTGGAATTGTTTATTCATTTGCCTTTTTTCTTCATTGTGGCAAAATATCCTAATAACAAAGAGAGTAAGAGAGTATTTGTCTTTTATTACATTTTTAATAAGCCAAAAGGTTATAGCTAACTGCTTTCACTCATAATATTCTCCTAACGACATTACAAACATGTTTTCTGTTAATAAGATTTACGAATAAAAATTTGTTATACAGGATGTCTATTTAAAATCGAGCAATCCTCTGTAAGTAAAGACCTGAAAAAGATATAAAACATTTCCCAAAACCGTTTCTAGGGTATGTGGGAGGCCAAAGTATGACTACAAACATGATCTTCACTAAGCAACCCCTGGGGCTGTAGCCACTCCAACTCAATTTTTTTTAATGGCAACACTCATTTTGTGATACCTCATTGGAAAGCTTTTGGAAATTGCTATTAAACAGTACTAAACAAAATACTTCTTAATAGTTTAATTTTTGATACCAGACAATGACCGGTTTTGATCTTGTTATTATCTCATCAGATTGCCATAGGTATCGGAATCGATGAATGATCTGGCGACATTGATTGCCTAAGGGGCATAAGTGAATGTTTGTAGTGGCGAGATACAGTGAAATACACTGCAGTGCCCTCTTTGGGTCTTTGCTACTACCTGTCTGACAATTATTGTCTAATTGACAGACAGATAACGATCTGCAGAAAAGCAGATGCCATTACAGCGACCTCTATTGTCTTTGAGGAAGACAATCCTAATCTGACCTATGGCAATCTGATGAGATCATAACAAGATCGAAACCGGTCATTGTCTGGTATTTGGTCTTGATGAAGGATGTGGCGACATCCATGGAGATGTTGATATAATGCAACGCCAGTCGGGGCATATTGGCCGTGGAGTAGTTGTTTTCAGCATCTCCTTCCAATAAAAAAGCATAAATAAACAAATTGTTCAACAATAATCAGAACACTTTAATTTATAGCTCTTTAAAGTAAATGCTCAGAATGCCTCCCATTACTCCCTAAAAATTAAAGTGTTCTGGTTATTGTTGAACAATTTGTTTATTTATGCTTTTTTTGTTTATTATACATTTGTTAGAATTATTTTGTGTTCTCCAATTTTTACGAATGTTTTTACAACCTTATGTGCACCTTAAATGGTTTAATTTGATATTTATAACGAGAAATTGGAATAAATAATTATAAAATTTATTTTGCGTATTTCTCAAAAATTAAACTATTAAGAAGTATTTTGTTTAGTACTGTTAAATAGCAATTCCCAAGAGCTTTCCAATGAGGTATCACAAAGGGGGTGTTGCCATTTAAAAAAGTTGAGTTAGGGTGGCTACAGCCCTAGGGGTTCCTTAGTGTGGTACATTTTTGTGGTCATACTGATTCCCTTCACATACCCTAGAAACGGTTTTGAGAAATTTTTTATATCTCTATCAGGCCCATACTTACAGGGCATTGCTCGTTTTTAAATAGACACCCTGTGTACACTTAGCCTCACGTACAAAAATTATATTGAACAAATAGTCATTGAACTATTATTAAGTACTTACCTGGTTTGAATTGAGAGACCTTAGAAATTCTCTGACATGCGAGCAGATAATCTGCTTCCTTTCCTAAATTTATAGTCATTTGTATATTTAAAAAATATGTTCCTGCTTCGATATTTTTAGAATTTTTATCTTGTTATTATCTCTTGTTACAAATAAATAAAATTCCCAGTTTGCTGGTTTTCAAATATATCTTATCATTTTCAACCAAAAACAGCACACTCGCCAGATTCGTATTACCAAAAAAAAAAATTATCAGGTACGCCCCCTGTTAATGTTGCACTACGTTTGTTTCTATGGCAATTAATCAACTAGAAACATTGTTGGTAAAGTAATTAGACGACAATAGTAAAGTGATTAAACATGTATTGAAGAAGCATTTAAAATGTGCACGTATTAGGTATAATTAAATAAGTGTTTAATTCAATAAAAGGCGACAGCAGACTATTTGAATTTAAGTTAATGTAATACGCGGGTACGTGTAAAGAATAAATTCAGAGCTTTATTGAGTATTCGCGGAACAAGTAAAGGCAAAATTCTACCCATATGTAAAAAACGCCATGTCCTACTACCACAAAAATTGTAGTTTGTTATCGGCCAAAGCACAATGGACCTTTTCGTAAATTCAGCTAAGTTTTGTGATGGATGACGTAACTGATGGATGCGATGAATTAATGCTGGACATCGATTCCATCAGAACAATTGACAGTTAGAATTAATTTACGAACAGAGCTTAGGTTTAATGATAGATGGAGACATGCGCATAAACGTCCATTCCATGAATCTCTTGTTGAGTAAGAGCTACTGTATATTTTGTCTCCCCCAACCAAAATATCCACTGGAATTTTATGCACTATTAATTTTTGATTTTTTAACCATAACCTAATTGTTTTTTACTAATTGTGATACATCATTAGAAAGCTAAGAAAAGAGGCTTTCCAAAACCGTAAAAATCCAATATGGCGCCCATATGAAAAAACAAAGTTGATGATGGTTCCAAAAAACCGAAACGTTGCAAATAAAATCGAACTACACAGGCGTTTTCTACGTAAAAAGTTGAAGTAAGAAAGTTTTTACAGAATCTAAAAATTGTTTTAAATAAAGAAATTACAGGGTATTTTCGAAAATGCATCATTTTAGTTTTTTCAAAATATCTCAGAAACCAAAAGAGATAAAATCGCAAAAAACGGCATTCGATTACAAACAATATTGTCTAAAACTTTCCTCCTTTGACAATTTTTCTATCTCTTATAGTTTCCGAGATCCCAATACATGCATCATCAATTGTAGGCACACTGTATACTACTTTTTCAAAAAGTGGATAATTCTTAATGTATTATAGTAATAATATCTCGATCCCACATTCTCATCGAAATGATGAACCCGAAAGTCAGCTACTTGTGTGGAAGAGGGAGCGGTATATTCATATTTCGCGGGGCGCGAGTGAGTTTAACTACCATTTAGTAGGAGAATAAGGGAAACCAGGACAACTTTATTAATTACATAATATATAATATTACTATATCGCGAGTAGAGGCGAAAAAATTTCTAAAATACCAAGGAACCGGCATACTATCTCTATCCTGCTCGACAGTATCTTAGTCAAATATGCGCATGTGCACGAATATGGCAAAATCCAATACATCTAAACTTATCATGTTATTATATTATATAAAGTTGAGCAAAATTATCTTTCTTTTTTCCTGCCAAAAACAGTAGCCACCGATTTACTCTCATTAATTTGTAAACAATGTCCTCGAGCAACTTTTGCAAAATTGTTTAAATCATAATTAATTGCTGAAATAGCTTGCACACTTTCTTCAGGATAAAATGGTAAAAATATTTATTAGAGTAAATAATAGTGCATACAAGAAACAAAACTTGAAGGGAAATTCGAAGTAAAAATAATAAACAGTAGTGGCCCTAGAATTGAACCTTACGGGATGCGTTGAACAATAGTTAGATATTGAGATGTATTTTTATTGTAGATTACGGCCTCCTCTCTATTTTAGGGAGACATACCTTTAAGGACATACCGCATACAGAATATTCGAACGATGCTGAAATTCAGTGAACATTTTTCGATATATTTTCTACGCAGGTCATATGAGTAATTATTTAAAAAAGTAAACAATTTATCCTTTTCCTATATTGATTTTCTATAAATGAATGTAATGATCTGTTCAATATCAAGCCTTATCTACTTTTCAATATTACATATTTGGTAACTATAAATACCTACTTGCCTCATTTTGGAAAACTAAAGTTTATTTTTCAATAGTAGGTAAACTAAATTAAGTGTGCCAAATAAATCTGTTTGCGAAAACTAAACATTTAATTGAGCAGATTCAATATTTTCCTTCTTATCAATTAAATTTATTAGATAATATTAAATACTTAATATGCCATTGAAATAAATTCCATGTTAATACCAATTAGATCTTTAATTCGTCAAATAAATATAAAGAATTTAATGGGTGGTAAATTTTATTTATCTCAATTACATCCTTTTCTCAGTGTACTTTCAACCACCCTGTATTTGTCTCTCCTTAAAACTATTCGGTTTGACCTGCTATGTATTTGTTTTAATAATACGCTTACCCACATGTTTATTTATATAATTCACGATCAACGGTCATATTATTATTATTAGAGTCCTTACGAGAAAGGTCGTTGTCCTTTTATATTGTATTGTTTCTATGGCACTAGTAAATCACTTCTAATAATTTGACACCGGCAAACCTTGACGAGATAATATTCTGTAGTAGCTGTAGATCAAACACTGATTTTTGGATACAAAAAGGTCAATCATTCGAATTGGGTCAAGACTCGAATTAGGTTAAAGATTTCCTGCAATTATTTAGAAACATAAATCACAATATTCTTTTATTTGGTTGTTAGAATCAGTTTAAGGACAACTTAAAGACCAACACTATTTATTTTTTGGTGTCAACAAGTAACAAATTAATGTGTTTATAAATCAAGGTAACACGTCAGTGCTAATTTTTCGTCTTTGTTTCATATCGTATATGTCTTAAAATAATTAGCTCCAATCTCCAATAATCAGTTAAGTAGATTCTTTATAAATGTCAGTAAAAGAGCTGAAGGAAAACTCACATAATAACTACAAGGTAAAGAGGAAGGATTGTAATAAGTAATTGATATTGAATATAAGAAAAAATATAATTAAGATTATTCATTTAAGACCTTCACTAACATTTTGTAGAAATAAATAAAGCCTCCAGCAGTGGGACTCTGTAACTTAACAGAAATCGAAAAGGAAAGAAATAAAGGAAGAAAGGAAATTTATATCTATTGACAAATTATTGTACTCCTTATTTTTCTACAAGTCTTGAATAGAGTCGTCAATAAAGTCGCTGTATTAACCAAGCAGAAAATGTTGTGTTAAATTTAGGAACTTTTTTAATTATTACCATATTAATGTAGGTTTAAAATTACAAATTTCTATTTTAATTGGCACTAGATATACTATACAGAGTTTCCCATGTCATCTGACTAATGGCAATTAGCATGATCTATTACATTTCATTGAATTTTATATTCCCAAGGCACACTATGAGAAATATTGCTAACATAATCGACAGTACTGATTGCCAAACACTTCTGATTATCAAAATGCTGAATCGAAATGCTTCTTTAATTAAAATATCATTAAAAATGTATTTTAGGTTAAAGTTAACAGTTTACATAGCTGTCTCAGTGCATAAAATTTCAAGTGGCATGGTGCCCTACTGGTACGAGACGCAGGCTCCGAAACTGAAATTTAAATTTTCGCAAGTTCAAATCACAACAGAGGTAACTTTTTTTAATTATACTTTTTAATTAATTACAATTATAACTCTTCTTATTCGAATAAATCTGAACATATTGTTACGGAAGCTCACCTACCTTGCTAGTGAATCTGCCTGTAGTAGAAGCCTTGCTAAAGAACAGAGTGAAGATCCAGAGTTTGGCCCAATTTTCCAATGGAAAACAAATAAAATGGATAGACCTGATTGGCAGGATATTTCCAATAAATCTCCATCTCTGAAAAGTTACTGGGCATTATGGGACTCCCTAGTTGTAGAAAATGGCCTACTAAAAAGAGTATGGGAGAGTCCGGACGGCAAAGAAAGGAACTACCAGACTGTATTACCCAGGACAAGAGTTCCAGAAGTTCTCCAAGCCATTCATAGTGGCGTTGATGGTTGACATTTTGGAATCAATAAGACTTTGAACAAAGTCAGACAGCGATTCTACTGGCTTGGGAGTCGTTCCGATGTGGAAGAATGTTGCCGGCGTTGTGAAACCTGCGCCTCTAGTAAGGGACCAATGACTCGAAGTCGCGGACAGATGAAGCAGTACAATGTCGGTGCTCCATTTGAAAGAATAGCTATTGACATAGCTGGCCCATTTCCTCGAAGTGACTCTGGCAATCGTTATATCTTGGTAGCTATGGACTACTTCAGCAAGTGGCCAGAAATATATCCTATACCTAATCAGGAAGCAGTCACCGTAGCAGAGGTCCTATTTGAAAACTGGATATGCCGTTATGGAGTTCCGAGAGAAATCCATTCTGACCAAGGACGGAACCTTGAATCTGAGGTATTTCAGAATGTTTGCCAACTACTAGGTATCTCGAAAACTAGAACAACACCTCTTCATCCACAATCAGATGGAATGGTCGAGAGATTCAATCGAACCATTGAAAATTTCTTGAAAACTGCCGTTAATGAAAAGCAGACCAACTGGGACACCTGCCTTCCTCCATTTCTCTTAGCATATAGAACGGCAGTTCACGAAACCACTGGTAAAACACCAGCCAGTGTGATTTTTGGCAACGAATTACGTCTACCGATAGACCTCATTGCAAATAGACCAGAACATCAGGAAAATATCAGTGACTATCTCAGCCACCTGAAAGATCGAATAAAGTTGGTACATGAGGAGGTACGAGAAAAGCTGAGAATAGAAAGTGACAGAATGAAGACCCGTTACGACTTACGTGCCAACAGTAGTGGGTTTCATGAAAATGATAAAGTTTGGCTGTACAACCCAAAGAGGACTAAGGGCAAATCACCTAAATTAGAGATCTTGGGAAGGTCCTTATTCGATTATGACCAGGTTAAACGATGTCGTGTATAGGATCCAAAGAAATCCTCAATCCAAAATGAAGATTGTTCACATAGATCGACTGACGCCTTATCAAGAACACCATCCGGACAATGGAGTAACCTGATCGAGACGATCAGTTCTGAGAGGGGAGCAGTGCTACGGAAGCTCACCTACCTTGCTAGTAAATCTGCCTGTTTTGTTAATTCATTTCTTATTGTTTATAAATTAACATTTGTAAAATCTTTAGGTTGACGTTTCTAATCTAGAATTTTCGTTTAAGTCATAGAATCGTTCCATTATGTTCCGGAATCCAAAAAAGAGGCTCCCGAATATTCCAGAAGCTTGAAAAATATATAAGTGCTCGTGATTCCAAGAGGACAGGGGTTTTTGAGGCGAAAGCGGGAGTGCGTTAAACCGAAACGTCAAACTAAGGAATTTGTGTTGACAGTTGTGAAAAAGAGTTGAAGTTTGTATCTAGTGACAATAAAGATTTGTCTTGTTTTGTCGAATAAGCTGGTTTAATCTGTGTGGAGGTTAGACAAACATTACAATATTTAAAAAAATTCATAATTTTAGAATTATAGTTTGTTTTATTTAAAAAAGATACCCATTAATAGTTCACGATAGTTCCTCTAGAAGTGTGTAACTCAATATCCAGAGTGAGATATAATATTATGTAGTAACTATTAGCAGAAATAAGTACACTATTAGTAAAAGCACAGTGCATGTAACAAATAAAACATATTATGTTGCTTGCTGATTACTTATCTTATAAGATAGTAGCTTTAACTAAACTGATACGAACCAATCAAAAACATGTTTTATTTGTTTTTAATAAGTACCTAAATATGTGACTTTAAAGATTAGCTTCAAAAATAATAACAACTAGGTACTGACAATGAAGCATATTTATTCGAATAAGTAAATACTAATAATTTGTAATTAATTAAAAAGTAAAATAAGAAAAGGTGTCTCTGGTGTGATTTGAACTTCCACAATTTTGCGCTTCAACTTGAAAGCCTGCCGCTCATACCATTAGTCCACTAGACCACTTATGATTCTGAGCGCTAACACCATTATGTAAACTATAACTAATAACTGAAAACGAATTTGTATTGATATTTTTATTAAAAAAGCATTTCGCTTTAGTATTTTGGTAATCAGAAGTGTTTGACACTTAGTACTATCGATTCCGCTAGTAATATTTCTCATAGTATGCCTTGGGAATATAAAATTCAATGAAATGTAATAGTCCATGTTAATTGCCATTAGTCAGATGAGATGGGAAACCCGGTATAAAACCTAAAAAATATGTAAATTCACTTTGAAAATTTATAATGATTGTAGTCAATTTGTATGTTAGTTGATATGCAATATTAAAGGGTGATACATTATACAATATACATTAAAAAATTATCATAACGCTGCTCCACTGAAGTGAGTCACCCTGTATATTTCAAAGTAGTTTTATAATGAGCTACCCTTGCTAGTTTTATAATTTGATCCACCATTAAATTCTGATGCACTATTGGGACAGCCAGTATTTATATCAGATTAGGTGCGAACAACGCTTATTTGTGGTGCGTTTTCAAGATTCATAGTTTCTTTTGGGATTACACCGCCTGTAAAATAACAAAAAGCAAAAAACCAGAAACATACAAATTAAATATTCAAAGTGTAGTAACAAGGCAAACTTCTAAAGTTTGCCCCAAAAAACCACTGTATAATGTGTGATAAAATAATATTTGATATATTAACTAAATTTCATCAGTGGTTTTTCAGTTTTATACAAAATTCTATAATATTATATGTCATATTTTAAAATACGTCTAAATAAAATAGTTATTATAATAAAATTTAAAAGAAATTAAACAATTAACTAGCTTTCTTCTATACGTTTCGAGTTGATCCTCAACTCTTCGTCGGTAGAATGTTTGTACGATAAGAACTGTTTGTATGAAAAGAAGTACTTTTTGTCAGATTGAGATTTTTAATATTGTTATTTTACAGGTGGTGTAATCCCAAAAGAAACAAACTATGAACGACTCTATGTTTCAAGGGTAAGGGAGTATAATAATGCAAATCTTGGATAGATAGTTGTCTTGATAGCATTTGTTCACTTTGCTCTAGAGCAACTGAGATTAATAATAAAAGGTATGCAGCCATTTTTACTTTTTCGTTGCACATAATGCGCCAGCTAGATACACTGTGTGATTATTATTGAACTTTACAGCTGAATAATTCGCAGGAATTAGAAATTAAGTTAATATATGCAGCATTGAGTAAATATAAACAATATAGTATTACAGACAAGGAGCAATAAAATGATATAATAATAAGCCATTCTTATTTTAATAATTATGTGAAAGAGAAACTATTGTTGCAAAACGATATATATGGAACAACTTCAATATAGATATTTTTAATCTCTTTGTCGCCATATTCTACAAAAATGGTATCATTCATCAAGTAATGTAAGAATGATCATTTGCTTTACCATAATAAATTGGTAAATTACTGGGGGTATGATTGATTTGTTAAACTGATGTCTTTTCTCATAATATTTTTCATGAATTGCGAGTGCACTTAGGAAATGTTTAATTGCGTTGCGTGTGAACATATATGTATACAGTAAGCATAACATATATATTTTTACATGAAGGACATTATAAATTTATATACAATGTGTCAAAAAAGATGTTTACCGGAAAATACAGGTGTTGCAGTATATTAGTAAGACATATTTTTAAAATTAGTTTAAAATGTACATGGTGTTTGGTTTAATAGTTGAGTGACACCACTGTGTCTTCAATTATAAAAATTTTAACAGTGGAAAAATAAAATTAACTACCACTTGAAATAATGATTAATGAAAATTTGAAAATAATAATTCGTTTTCTTACACAACTACAACCACTCAAACAATATTTCTAACAGAAATATACTTTTACTTACTACTTTACACTCTGTTACCGACAAGCTACTTTAAATTAAACGTTAATTATAGATCTGATTAAGATATGTCAGAGTAGGAAATTGATCCATATCTGAAGGTATATTTTTATATGTTCTAAAAGTTAGTTGATTATTATTGAACTTACTCTTTGTGTTGTTTAACATTTTCTTTAATATTGTGATTTACGCCTCTGCTAATTACTTATTATCCCTCGTAACAGTTCCTAAAAAAAAAAAAAATTTTACTTAACAACTGCAGAATCAGACCAACATTTATTTGAATATATTCAGTCGCAAATCTGATGCTTCATACAATTTTAACATTTATGTCAATAACAGCGTATGAGTATAAGCTCTATGCAATATATTAAATTTACAGTTAAAATAAATGTACAGCAACCTGTAGCTATACTAAGTATACAATAGCTTAAAAATACTACACTGCTCAAGTGAAAATGCAATATTTTCTTTTATAGTCACAAGTAGAATAGCTATGCCGATCGTGCTCCAAAATTCAAGATGGCGGCTGGAGCAGGATCGGCATAGCTTTTCACCGACTATGTGACAGTCCAAGATGGTGGCTGGCTGGTAATATTATTACTACAATTTCGAATTTATCTTGGGTTGACGATCTAGTGAAGAGAAATGGATTAATAAAAGTAGGTGACGCTAAGCCACTTGAATTATTATCTTATTACGGATTGTACTGAACGGAGGTGTCATTTATTGGCGTAGTGGTTAATTGCAATATGCCCGTTCCAGTCAAATATAAGTGTATCAAATGTGGAGGAGATTGCGACCTACCAAACAGAAAATGTTTCCCATGTGAAGCTCAGGAGTTTTTTGAGGATGCAGATAAATCGAAACATATACCTAGCTCTTACTTTGACAAAAAGTGATTCAAAGTATGTTGCAGTTAATACTTTGTTGATTTAATTGAGGAATATCTAAGTAGTGCGTCTTACTTTATGATTATGTTAAATCACATAAAATGGTTTCTATATCAAAATTTAATAATTTCTTTATTATATAAAAAACTGATAAACAATTGTGTTTAAAATATTTTATTAGAAATATATATATATATTACAAACAATAAAATTATTTAATTTATTGTTGTTGATGGTTTTGCAACCAATCATCTACTGGATCAATCCAATCCTGATCATGAAGCCTCCATCCTTCATCATTGTTACTGTTGCTATTGCTGCTATTGTTGTTGTTGTTGCTGCTATTGTTGTTGTTGTTGCTGCTGTTGCTACTGCTGCTATTGTTGTTGTTGTTGTTGTTGTTGCTGCTGGTGCCACTGCTGGTATTGTTGTTGTTGCTGCTGGTGCCACTGCTGGTATTGTTGTTGTTGCTGCTGTTGCAGCTGTTACATGTGTAATATTGCCTCTGTGTTTGTTCGTTTTGTAGACGGAGACTTCGTCTACATTTTACCAGATGGTTTGCCATGCGATGGCTTAACACGCGATGAAACGGTACCAATGGGCAAGTTCTAAATTCTGTAACAATAGATAAGTATATGTAAATTAAAAGTCAAATTAAAAAATTTACTATCACTTACCACTGTGATCCATATTAGCAGAAATATGAAAGAATCAAGTTATGATATTGTTTTAGTGTCAAAACAATGATACATTTATGTGTTTTGTTCAGACTTATATATGCTAACAGCTGGAAATTAGTAGCCCTTCCATTATCCTCCATGTAGGAGGAGTAAACATAAGAAGAGGGAGACTGCTTTGGAGGGAGAGGTATGGGTGGGAATGATATATGTGGTATATATATATCAGACTTATTTGAACAATCAGTTAAATAAAACAATAATTTACAATCAACATGGATCTACAAAAGTTGAACAAAGAAACAGCTTTTAAAGAACTGAAGAACCTGAAAGAGTTGGAAATAAACCGAAGTTATAAAATAGTGAAGTTGAGGTTTAGTAAAACCAAATATGGCGATAGTATTTTGGCTGAAACTGAAGATTTTACCACCTACTTACCCCGAAGATTTTATATGTACTTTGAAAAAGAAGGTATTGACAAATTCAACGATGGGCTAAGAAGTCGACCTGTATATCTGGTTAGTAAGGGAAAAGTTGGGACGACAACGAACGTTATATTTACCGAGGGAGATGCATTATAATTGTGTTGTAGGAAATAAAAATATTTGTATTGAATGGATTTTTTTTTTATTCTACCTCATGTACAGTATAAAAATAAATCCTTGACTATCATGTCTTCTACTCCAAGTAAATGATACAGTGACTATTTTGTCTTCGAATTAATGAAACTTGAACACCCTTAAGAATTTCTTACAATTGGTAAATAATGTTAGGTAAAATTTTTTTCCACTTAATCTAACATTATACAAACATATTCTTGATATTTTGTATCAATGTTTTTGTTTTCAAATTTAAAAAACTTCCATATTTTGTTAATATAAATGTTCAAATTATTATATATATATATATATATATATATATTTGTAATTAAATGAATCATTCATGATTGACTTCAGCTTGGCGCTCAAAAAGTCATACTATTTCTAGAAATATGGCTTCCGAGTAATAGTAGAGAAATAGTTATTAATTTAATTACTATGTACGAAACACGAACAAGCTACCGGGCCTCGTACATGGTAAATATAATTTGCAAGAGAATTTTAGTGTTAAAATATTTGTGTAACAATATACTACTATTTTACTTTTAATCAAAAACTAAATAATGACAAATTACTATCTCATGAATGCTCAAAGCTTTTTATATTTTTGTAATAAAATTGAATAATCTGATTGACTTGCTTGATGTTCAAAAACATACTATTTGTATCAATATGGTTTCCAAGAGATATATAATAATTATTAATTTAATTGCATATTTTTTTATTTTATTTAAATTTTCTAAGTATACAAATTTTTGCTTTGGTTACTACATATTTTCAAAATTTTTGTAATAAAACATATTTAATTTTACTATTTTACTTTTAATCAAAAACTAAATAACAAAAAGTGTTTTATTATCTCATAGATCATCAGGTGGTGATTGGGAAAGAAAACTAAT
The DNA here is from genome assembly GCA_963924545.1 of Pogonocherus hispidulus. Taxonomy (NCBI): domain Eukaryota; kingdom Metazoa; phylum Arthropoda; class Insecta; order Coleoptera; family Cerambycidae; genus Pogonocherus; species Pogonocherus hispidulus. The sequence goes on along the minus strand of OZ004700.1, from coordinate 35,909,405 downwards.
GAGTAGATAATAATACTATATATTTTACGTATAACTAATACTTTACATACCTACAACTAATATTTAACAATAACTAATATTTAATGATAACTAATATTTCTACTACTCTAATATTTCTAACTATAAATCTATTTATATTTACATATTATTTACATATTATTTACATATTCATATCTTTGAATTTGGCTACGACGACCTCGTATCCTCGTAGCGATTCCATCGCGGCGGCCTTTCTCGCTTCTATATTAGCCTCACGTTCTTCGAGAACCCTCAGCTGCTCTCTGAGAGCCTCCTTTTGCCGGCGAATGGAATTTTCCTCGCCCTTCAGCGAGGATACGAGGTCCCGTGCCTTTTGAATTTTCTTTTTGATGGAAGCCAAACCTCCCTGGACACGCAGGAACCATTTTTGCCTTCGGGCTTCTTCAACAGCCCGCCTCCGCTTCTCTTCATTCATTATGGCAACCAAATCTTCCTCTTCAGCAGCGGAGGCAGACGAAGTAGAAGCCTGCGAAGGCGATGGTGATGGTGACGGCAACCTCATGTTTTTGAGGGCCACCATGTTCTTTCCTCTGTAACAAAAAATAAACGATATTAATTTGGAAAAAAAAGGGAAGTGTTTTTTAGATTTTTTTAAAAATTCATTGTAGAATATTTACCCAGAATGAATTCTTTTCCCAGGATTCGGGAACGGCGAATTACTGACGAAGTCGTCCTCGTCATTCGCCACCACCAAGCGCATCCTTTTTGATGACGGGGACGAACCTTGGGGTGGGTAGGGTGCATTTGATGACGGGGACGAACCTTGGGGTGGGTAGGGTGCATTTGATGACGGGGACGAACCTTGGGGTGGGTGGGGTGCATTCTCCTCTTCCCGAATCGCCTCAATGGCAAGATTTAACTCTTCCGTTGTTCTACATGAAAAGAAAATATTATTAAAAACAACAAAATTATTAAGATATTAAAAATCGACATCAAAATAAGTATAGGAAATAAAAAACTTACGTTTCGTTAACAATATCTTCCATTGCTAACTGGTCTTCTCTCAGCTCACAAATTGCTTCCAATGACAAAGACATTTTATTAGTTAAAATATAAACACTTGGCTAAAGTTGTCTTTGCGGTGATTCGTATAAGACTAAATGTATTCAACGAAGGTAGTGTACTTTTATAATCAAATTCTTGCAACTTGCAGATTCCAGAGCAATATGAGCATCCGGTGAATTCCCTTGAACTGTATAGGTCACTTAACTCTAGGTGTTGGATAAAATGACTTATTTCTGGTGTGCGGACGAAATTTGACACCATTTTCTGCTGAGTTAGAAAAAAATGTAATATGACACCTTATTTTGTAATTAGACACCATTTCCTGCTGAGTTAGCGAAAAATGTTATTTGACACTCGTTTTGTAATTTGACACCTCTATATGAAATTTGACACCAACGTGCTGTAATCTGACACCTTGTTTTGTAATTTGACACCTCTATATGAAATTTGACACCAACGTGCTGTAATCTGATACCTTATTTTGAAACTTGACACCAACGTGTTGTAACCTGACACCTTATTTTGAAACTTGACACCAACATGATGTAATCTGACGCCTTATTTTGAAATTTGACACCAACGTGATGTAATCTGACACCTTATTTTGAAATTTGACACCAACATGATGTAATCTGACGCCTTATTTTGAAATTTGACACCAACGTGATGTAATCTGACACCTTATTTTGAAATTTGACACCAACGTGTTGTAACCTGACACCTTATTTTGAAATTTGACACCAACGTGTTGTAACCCGACACCTTATTTTGAAATTTGACACCAACGTGTTGTAACCTGACACCTTATTTTGAAATTTGACACCAATGTGTTGTAATTTGAAACCATATATTGAAACGTGACACATTATATTTGTAACCTGACACCCTTCGTTAGCTTTTCCTTTTCTTTCTTTCTTTTTTTTTTTTTTTTTTTTTGCATTTTTGGAAAACATACTTGCCCTAGACTACGAAAAGTGACATGGAGACCCCTAGTCCTTATGTAAAATTTTGTGCTACCCCCAACCCCAATTTTCTTAATAATTGCGAATACAAATTTTATACCCTCGTTCGATAGCTTTTTATGTCCTCTTTCTAACAAAAAAAAAATCAACTTTCTATCTCTTGTACTAACCGAGTTATAACAAAAATCCGTTTAAGGGATATTTTAATTTTTCACCCCTAGCCCTTGAACGGGACGTCTGACGATGAAGTTTCTATAAACTTTTTTTCTCTACTCAACCTCTACTATCACTTGCTAAAGTTTCAGAAAAATTCAACGATTGCTTTCATTTTTGCATATTTCAATTTTTTCCAAAAATGTTCAAATTTTAGGTATAGATAGGATCTCCGTTGGGGGTTTTATTTCGACATAACCTGATACATGGTCAATTAGGGAATGTCAAATCATGTCGAATTTTTCTATACTTCTCAAAAAAATATGTGACCTTGAGGTATCACCTATTACAATTTTCGGAAAATAGCATTGGACAAATCCAGCAAATCTATGTAACTTTATACTATATTATAGATGCTTTTATTTCATACTAAAAAAAAATCCAAAAAAAATTTCCAAATCCAAAATTTTTTCAAAAAAATATTTTTTTTTCGAGTTACCTCATTTCTGGCCGCGAATTCTGAAAGAGCACCCTCGAAAACATAAAAATCCACATTTTCACATTTTCGACATTTCTAAGTAAATAACTTTAACATTTTCAATTTTTTTTCAATCGTTTCTTAAATGAAGCAAACAATTTTTTTATCATAATATCTTCTGTGTATGTAAAGTTTTCCACCAAGATCTGACCCATAATGCATAATGTTTCACAAATTGCTAATTCTCCTACCATAATTATTAGAACCGCTGACATGCTACCATTTGAAAAGTATATAAGCCATGTCCTACCGTTTGTAACCATATTACAGATATTAGTATCTCGAATAAGCCATTATTTTTTACAATTAAACTTTGAAAATATGGCTTTTGCGAACATGGTTGTTTCCCAGTACGTGATTGACATTCAATGTTTTAAAATTAGTAATAATAGAGAGTGTCAAATTCAAGATCGGTGGGCTGTGAAGGAACTGGGAATATATAACGGAAAAATTTCATACCATTACTTATTTAAACCACCTTTTCCATTCCACCATTTATCAGAGGACCTAAAAAAGGAGGCAAATTGGGTGCTGAAACATCATCATGGTCTTCCATGGAACGAAGGTTTGGAATCCTTGAAAGACCTACCAATTATTCTGCAGGGTGCAACAAGATCAGCAGACATTATTTATGTCAAAGGGCGGGAGAAGGCCATGTTCCTGAGAAAGTACGTGAACAAACCGGTTGTGGAGTTTCTGGAACATCCCAAATTATGCCGGCAGGTTCCTGAATGTTGGCACCATCGACTGGACCACTGCGCATGTGCGTTGGCTAATGCATATAGCCTGTATGATTTTTATTTAAGAATTAAATAAAGTACAATATATTTTTTAATTTTATTTAAGCATAACCTGTAACATTGTTATATATAATTAAAATAAAAAATTAATAAATATATTTTTGGGTTTTATTAATTTCTCTGTAATATAGTGTTGCAAGGCTATAGTTAAAAACATATCTTGTAGTAAACAAAAAGCAAGAGCATACCTACTTCAAAATGAATCACGTTTCACTGTATCTGCGCAAGCTTCTAGCACCATTGTGCATATAAATGACTCGAGGTCTTTAATAAACCACACAGTTTATTTTACACCTCGCATACTAATCTGGTGTACTTGCTATTGTGGTTTTTCTTAACTCAGTGCTATAGTCTAGTGATATTAGAAAACATGAATCCTGAAACCATTTGCTCTATTAGTTCTACAATTGTGAAAACTACTGGCGAAGCTGTAAAATTGGTAAAAAGAGCAGAAGAGATAATCAGTCAAATAAAATTAGTAAAAGGTAATGTGAAATTGTTGGAAACTGTGATAAAAAATAGAATTAACAACCAAGAGGAAGCAGAAAATCCTTTCAAATTGGAAGCAAACTTGGCATTATTAAAATACTATTTAGCTAAATTGCAACACTTAAAACAGTCTTCTGGTAAAGTTGGAGCAGGCTTGGAGGACAATACTAAAAAGAAGCGTAATCGACAGTTAGTTTGGCACTCGATTAATTCTTGCTTCGATGGACGACTGTGTACAGGACTAATTGCAAATTTAAGTATTAAAGATCCATTATGTTTCTTAAATAGGGCCTTCGATAATTTTCAAAGAAAAATTAAAACACATCGTCAGAATTCAATGCTTAAAGTTAATGTTGTATTAGTATGCAATTTTATTAAACCACAAAGTGGTGATGCAGATATGAAAACGTTTTCTACAAAAAATCACATAATCGATATAAATACTAATATAAAAACTTGGTACAAAGATAACGTAATCCATGTTTTAACAAACAAATTGGAAGAATTTAGCGAAAAAGATTCAGGTTGGGCTCTTTCAGAGGTTCTACATTTAAAAGTTAATATTAACAAATTTTCACCTTTAAAAGGGGGAACATCAACTTATGTGAATTTACCGGGTTTTATATCACGTAAACGAGCTGTTGTCAATGTAGAAAATAACGATTCTTTTTGTTTTTTGTGGGCTGTAGTTTCCGCTCTATATCCAGCTAACAACAAACATCCTGAAAGGGTAACAAGTTATCCGCATTTTAAAGATGTTCTAAAATATGATTCTATTGAGTTTCCAATAAAACTTGATGACATAAAGAAATTTGAAAAATTAAATAACTTATCTATTAATTTGTTTTGTATAGAAAAAAAGAACGTGCTCCCTCTTTGTTTAAGCGATAATAAAAATAGTAACAGAGAACCCATTAATTTACTGGTGTTGTCAACAGACAAAAATGATAATTTTACAAGATTTTCAAACGTTAAAGTGTTTTTCCACTTTGCATGGATAAAGAGAATGTCTGCACTACTTTCAAAACAACTGTCTTCTCATGGACATAAAACTTTCATATGCTATAGATGCTTAAATCATTTTAGTTCTGACGATTTACTTAAAAGACATTTAGTTTACTGCAATAATATGAATAAGTGCGCCCTCAAATTTCCAAAGGAGTCGGACAAAATTTTACACTTCAAGCATTTCAGTTACAAAGAAAGAGTACCTTTCGTAATATATGCCGATCTTGAAAGTATTCTTGAACCGTGTGAAACCTTAAGAGTGGAAAATAATTCAGTTAATTATCAAAAGCATACACCATTTAGTGTGGCATATTATTTGAAATGTTCATATGATAATAATTTATCAAGGTTTAAACTATATCGAGGTGATGATTGCATAAAATGGTTTATTTTAGAACTGCAACATATTGCAGTGAATGTTAATAGTATCCTCGAAAATTCGAAAGAAATGGAAACTTTATCGTCCGAGCAAGAAATAAATTATGCTAACGCGACTCACTGTCACATATGCACCAAGCCATTTACATTGAAAGATATCAAAGTTCGTGATCATTGTCACCTTACCTCAAAATACAGAGGTGCTGCTCATCAAGATTGTAATCTAAATTATAAAAATTCATTTAATATACCAGTTGTCTTTCATAATTTAAGCGGCTATGATGCAAATTTTATAATGAAACAATTGGCTACCGGTTTTGCAGGTCCAATCCGGTTACTGCCAGTTAATAAAGAAAAATATATTTCATTCACTAAAACAGTTGAAGGTACTAATGTACATTTACGGTTCATCGACTCATTTCGCTTCATGGCTAGCAGTCTTGATAAATTATCTTCATATTTAGAAAATGAAAAGAAAACTATTGTTAGAGCTTCTTGTAACACTGATCAAGAATTTTATTTATTAACAAGAAAGGGTGTTTTTCCTTACGATTATATAGATTCGTGGGAAAAACTCACTGAGACATGTTTACCTGCAAAAACAAACTTTTATAGTCAATTGCATGATGAAGGTATTAAAGATGAAGATTATCAGCATGCTCTTAATGTTTGGAAAACATTTGACATAAAAACTTTGGGTGACTATTCTGATTTATACTTGAAAAGTGATGTTCTTCTTCTTGCTGACATATTCGAAAATTTTCGAAAAACTTGTTTATTAACATATGAATTGGACCCATTGCATTTTTATACTGCTCCAGGTTTAGCGTTCGATGCTATGCTTAAAACGACTGGAGTACACTTAGAACTTTTAACAGACATCGAAAAGCTCATGTTTATCGAGAGAGGTATCCGTGGTGGAGTGTCTCAGTGTTCTAATAGATACGCAAAAGCAAATAACAAATATATGGGTGATCAGTATGATTCAAATCAAGAGTCTACATATCTAATGTATTTTGATATAAATAATTTATATGGGGCTGCAATGTCTGAATATTTACCATATGGAGAATTTGAATTTCTAGAAGAAAATGAAATTGAAAATTTAGATATAATAAATATTCCAGACAATGCTGATGTTGGCTATATTTTTGATTGTGACTTAGAATATCCCACTCATCTACATGAAGTTCATAGTGATCTACCGCTAGCTCCAGAACATATGACTCCACCAATACCTTCAAGATCAAAGTTAAAGAAATTATTATTAACACTGTATCCAAAACGTAATTACGTTGTTCATTATAGGAATTTAAAAATGTATTTGAAATATGGATTACGTTTAAAGAAAGTTAACAGGGTTCTCAGATTTAAACAAGCTCCATGGTTGAAAAAGTATATTGATTTAAACACCATGTTGCGTCAGCAAGCTAAAAATGATTTTGATAAAAATTTTTATAAATTGATGATAAATGCTGTATATGGCAAATTAATGGAAAACGTAAGGAAATACAGAGATGTCCGTATGATCACTAAGTGGGAAGGGCGCTATGGAGCCCAAAATTGTATTGCAAAACCTAATTTCCATAGTTGTAGTATTTTTGATGATGATTTGATAATCATAGAAATGAATAAATTAGAAATTTTATTTAATAAACCAATATATGCAGGATTTTGTGTCCTAGATATATCTAAAACCTTTCTATATGAATTTCATTATGACTATATCTTAAAAAAATTTAATAATAGCGCAAAACTCCTGTACACAGATACAGATAGCCTAATTTATCAATTTAAAGTGCCCGATATTTATAAGTATATTAAAGAAGATAATCAGAGGTTTGACACATCTGATTATGACTTTCATAATCCATATGGAATAGAACAGAAAAACAAGAAAGTCCCCGGTTTGATGAAGGATGAAAATAATGGAAAAATTATGGTTGAATTTGTTGGCCTTCGAGCAAAAATGTATGCCTATAAAGTTATTAATAATAAGATAGTTAAAAAGTCGAAAGGTTCTACAGCAGCAAGTGTTAGAAAAATTTCATTCCAAGATTATAAAAGAACTCTTTTCGATCACGAAATTATTTATAAACCACAGCATCTTATTAGATCTAAAAAGCATAGTGTCTACACAATTCGACAAAATAAGATGATTCTTAATCCTTACGATGATAAAAGAATTTTAAATTCTAAGAATACAGATACAAAGCCATGGGGTTACAAAAGAATTTCAGACGAGGACAATGATGGTAATATTCCAAATAAAAGAATATGTATTCGAATCTGTAGAAAGAGTGAGAATAGTTTAAATACGCAGGCTTTATTCACGAGTCAGCAAATTACTGATATATAAGTAGCAAGCTAAGCGACAAAAGTCAGTTTGCTTTTGTTTCTTACACAAATAAAATGGATACAAGAAATCTGTGCAAAATTGCTTTACATTATGCAACTGTTGAAGTTTATAGTGACTTTATTAAACGTTGCATCGTCGAAGGTTGTGCTGATGATGAGGAAAGATTCAAGTTATTAAAAGATATCTTGGAAGAAGTGGTAATACCAGATGAAGCTTTTCAGTCGTTAACGGAACATGATATAGAACCCCATTTAGAAACCATAGAATTGTTGATGGATAAGAAAATGGAACTTGACAAATTTATTCATAACTTGTTGGCCATATGTCAAAAAGAAGGATATGAGAATATAACCATTAAGCAGTTGAATGATGTCGTGCTAATATTACATCCTGAAATTAAAATGTCGTTCAGAATATACTTATTTGAATTGTTACTAGATGGTAAATATTATCCCTATCTCTATTGTGGGGACACCAGTTTCCCATTAAAAAATATATCAAGTAATTATAAAACCATTGATAAAACAATCGATGAAGCCATCACTAGAGCAGCATACTATGCCAGAAGCCGGACACTTCGCAAACTGTACACAATACAAAAGTCTAAGAAATTAAACTGGAAATTTCAGCCATCAACAAATGCCCATCACTCTAATGTTCTAAAATGGATTCAGGATAATATAAAGAGAGCTGAACAAAATTCAAATGCTCGCTTAGGATGGAGTTGTGGTCCCGATTCCGGACCATGGCCTTCAACACATTTGCATGATTATAATAGAACCCTTTGCATATTATATGAAATTAAAGAATAAAATGATTTAACACAGTTGAAGGTTTATTATTTATTTATTAAGTTAATATTACAATTATTAATGTAGTTATAATTTATAAAATCCTTACAGCACTAGTAAGAGGACTATATTTAACTAATCGATCATGAAGTATAAGAGCGTAACAACTTGTGCTTGAGGGAACATCTTTGTTAGTTTCGAATTCCAATCGAATATCAACAGAACCAGATTTAAGGCTTTCATTCTGATGAGAACAATCTATAACAATTAGAGGTGCAAATTTCTTGAACTCTGCGGGTGTATAAATAGGTTCATTTTCCTTTTCATAATATGATCGTTGAAACTTTGCATACATGTCATACAAGGTTGCTATCTGATTGTTCTCAAAATTTATATTTAAATTATCATAAGGAAACATCTCAGAATTAAGATACAGCTTCATATTAATCAAATTACAATGATCAAATTGACTAAAATTTTTATTCAATTTATTTTTACGATCAGTATGGAATCCTACAATTACAAATCTAGGTTTCTCAAGTTGTGTTGCCGTCTTAATATTCCAAGTGTGACGTTGGGTTTCTTGTAAGAGAGGATACTCATGCAGTTCCCAACCTCTAAAGGCAACTTCCAGTTCCTTGTTTCTCGCTACATACTCGACCAATTTTAGTCTTTCTACATCTGCCACGGATATATGCGGCATTTTCCACAGTACTTTATTTAATATCACTTTAACTGACTCATTTTCTGTAGAATTTATTATAGCGTTAGTATCTGAATTTGAGCGAATTAACACCAACTCCTGTCGCAAATTTAAAATAATTTTCTTAAAGTCTTCACAAAATCCGAAAACAGTGGGTAAATCGATTATAACATTAAAATTTCCATTATCGTCAACTATATTTGACTGTTCGTTGTTATTAAAAAACCATCCACCATTTTGTAGATATTGAGTATCACTTCTATTGAATGATGCGTATCCCTTTAGAATTGAGGTTAGACCTGGATGACGAATGCGATCTATTACATATCCTCCCATTTCATATCTGATCTCATCAAATAAAAGCATGACACCGTTATTCACAAATGCAGCAGTTTTTGAAGGAGTATTATCAGTTTTCAGTAATTTACCTTCAATATATAACGAGCTTCCACTGGGTAATGTGTAGACATCCTGCTGTTGTATTGGAATACGAATTTCATCATTGTTATTCAAAGACGTAGATGCATAAGGCTGATGAGTATGTTTCTCAGCACTACTAACAGAATTGTCAAAATAAGCCCTCTCATTAACACTTAATATATCCATTTTTTATCACTTCTTAAAAATAACTTTAAAACCAAGAGATTCGAGAAACTTCCGATTTCTTATTGTTATTGGTTTGATGGTTCGTGTAGAACTGTCCAGAGGTTTTATGTTTACACCTCCTATATAGCTTCGACTAGAGCTACCACGTTTGTTGTATCTTATTACCATTGTAATTATTAATTACGCTTCCTTCAAATGTAGTCTTAATGACAATACCTCTCTTCCGAAATTGACGAGCTCGCCGTCTTGACTGACTATATTAACAATAATTTGATCGATAATTCGAGTGTTGATGGGTAGATACACAACGTTACTTGGAGTCTCAACAATTTTGAATCCTGCTGGTACTGTAGGAAAAAATTCATGTATAACGTGAGCTTGTCTGTCATTAATATAGGATCCACTGACAATATTGCATTCTATGCAAATGGTATTTACACTGAAAATATCTACTGGAAAATCTGATTCGTGATTACCATATGCCGCTAATTTTCGTCGTTTAAAACCAAGCCAATGTCCTATCGAATCTTCTTTAGTAAAATCTATATCCTCACTGCATTTGATTCTACACTTCAGAGTGTTATTGTTGGCTTTAATGGAAATGAGCTTTGAATATCCTTTCACAATCCCCTCTTTTGAACTATCATCGTTTTCAAGCCATCTGGGGTCGCCTAAGGCTCGTTGTAGATATTTGTTTACTGAATCAATATCATAGGTTCCTTCTGGAATTTCGATGTATTTACCTTCGGATCCATAATAACATCTGTTGTTCTTATATTTTTCGATATTTGGAATTGAATTGTAGGATTCGAAACTGATTAATCCTAAGACGTAGTCTTTACTATCATCCAAAATAATTGGAGGATTATACCTAGAAGTAAGGGTTGAGCTTCTCCCAGAGAGTAGGAATGAATTCGTCGTCATCTTAGGTGTCGATGAAATATACTATTCAAAAACACCTACTGCATTCTTAATTATATAAAAATTTCAGACACAGATGACCACAGTTGAATGTATTAAATTTTTGTAACTTTTCATGGTTATACAATATTTTACATGGTTCGTTGGTATTAAGGTAATGTATCAATTCTCGTGGAGGTCTTAGGTTACCGTAACTATCAAAATATACTGCTTTTTCTCCATTCTTCTTATATGCAGTCCAATGTGTTCCAGGGCCTTTTTCATTATCGAGATTAATAATGCCGCATTCATTATATTGTACCCGACATGGTAAACTATCTTTCATAAATACACCTCGAAAATGTTGAATATTTAATTTCTTAGCCAATCTCATTAAGTCTAAATTAGTAAGAGCTCGTTTTGGTAATTTTATCGGTAACGCTTGGAGGGTGCTTTTCGTTCTAAAAAAAGACCAAATCCTTGCTTATACGGTCGCATGTATAGTCCTTTACCCATAGCTATTTCTTCCATTGCGACATTGTGACGTTTACTTTCTTCAAGCTTTCGCTTTGCATCTTTGGCATCATTAACGGCCTTTGCAATTCCTGCAGCTCCACCACCTAAAGCACCAAGCGCACTTAAGCCAGCAAATAATGGAATTAGTGGTAGAAATCCTCCTGTTTTAGGTATTGGTATTACTCGAGTGGCTTTAATATGTTTCTTTTTAACTTTATTAACAGCTTTTAATGCAACTTTAATAGCATCTTTCATATCCTTCACATTTTTACCTTTAAGCGCCACTCGTGCTTGCTTTGTTACGTCTTTAAATGGTAATGATCCACCCACCTTTCTAGATTTCACTTTACGTTTACTAGCATTACTTTTTCTTTTCTTAGTTTTTTTGTTACCACATCCCATTCCTAATTTAACTTTAGCTTTCATTGCTGTTGCCACAGCTAAGGCTGCTGCCTTTTCTCCTATGGATGCGTTTGGTGACTTAAGTCTGTCCACCGCCTTCTCACCTAAAATTTGATCTGCCTTATGGCGTTGTTCCAAGTCTTTCTCTCTGCTATAAGCCACGTCGTGTTGTTTACAAGCTTCGTCTAGACCATTAATACCCATATCACCTCTTGCTAACCTCTTCGCAAGTTTTGTACCGGGACCACAAAATTTATATCCCGGAATATGGAGCTCTACTGGTAATTTATTTATAATAGAGTCCAATATACCGCTGCCTGACTTTTTAGCTGTTCTAAGCATTTGGCACTACAAACGATTCACAAATGATATAATATTAGTATCATCATCCTATATATATATATATAGATAATCATAGACTGTGCTTTATTTGAAGTATTGCCTCCGTCATGCGCATTGTAAAACAATCAACAGTTTTACCTATTAACAATAGTGATATCAAAGAAAAGAAAATCTTGAAGAGACATGGAGAACTGTTACCATCCACAATCCGTTGCCTGGTTGTCGGTCCATCGAACTGTGGTAAAACTAATATTATGATTAGTTTGATTGAGCATCCTAATGGATTGAAGTTTGAAAACATTTATATTTTCTCTAAGTCTCTCTATCAGTCAAAATATCAATATTTAGAAGAGCTTCTAAAACCCATAAAAGGAATTGGATACTACTCCTTCAATAATTGTGACAACATTCTGCCTCCTGAAGATGTAAAACAAAATTCAATATTTATTTTTGATGATGTAGCCTGTGATAAACAAAATGTTATGAGAGATTACTTCAGTATGGGACGTCATAAAGAAGTAGATTGTTTTTATCTCTGTCAAACTTATACACGTATTCCAAAACATCTAATACGTGATAACGCAAATATATTGGTAGTCTTCAAACAAGATGACTTAAATTTGAAGCACATATATGAAGATCACATTAATACCGACATGAATTTTAATAAATTTAAAGAAATGTGTTCACTATGCTGGAAAGACAAATATGGTTTTATGGTGATTGATAAGGATAGTGATATAAGTAATGGTAGATATAGAAAGGGATTTGATCATTACATACATATATAAAGAGAGATACGTTCTGTTCACTTTATTCATCATTGTTAGTGTTCATAGAGCTAGACCGGCACTTAGCACTAAGCTGTTTTTTACTACATGGGACCGGGCATCAGACCTGTTTTTTACTGCATCAGACCTGTTTTATACTGCCTGAGACCTGTTTTTTACTGCATCAGACCTGTTTTATACTGCTTGAGACCTGTTTTTTACTGCCTGAGACCTGTTTTTTACTGCCTCAGACCTGTTTTTTACTGCCTGAGACCTGTTTTTACTGCTTTTACTGAGGTTAAGAAGAATTTGTAACTTCAATATGAATAGAAAGGAAGTTGAAGTAAAAAAATTGTTAATACAAAGGAGGAACGTAGTAAAGCAAAAGCTGAATGCTTTGAAAGAAGGAAGTATAATTCAAGAACAATCGTTTCTTCCTATCACGAAGCGTTTACAAACAATTGCCGAGAAACTTGATGGAGAGTCAAACATAAAAAGTGATGAGCCTGTAAAAAAGGAAGTAAAATCTAATTTCTCCTTTAGCTCACCGAAAAAAAGCAAAGCAAAATATAATAGCTCCAGGATTTTTAACGCACCAAGTTTCCTAGATACGTCAATTGTTGCAGAAGGAAATTCAAATGATAATGATATTGCTGATGGAGATAATGTGGAAAGTAATGAAGAACTAGATGAAAATATACAAGAAGCAAAAGATTACATTCAAACCTTAAGTAATGCACCCGACACATTGTACTATTTGGATCAACTTGATCCTTTACCCAGAGAATATGTTCATAAAATGATTGGTGATGTACATAATGAGTTTGACTTTAGGTATGGTGTTAGATATGATCCAGACCTTAATGAGCTAAAAATTGGCAACGCATCTTTACAATTCGATGGTAATGATTTGATTATAGGTGGATTAACTTATAAGGGGACTCCTGGACTATACGAGTTGGTTTTTAAGAAACATCCAGTTGGTTTCACAGAAGGTGATAGAAAAAACTACTTAGACATTGTTAAACGAACGAATGCTAATAAAAGAAACTACTCTGAAAATGAACAAATTCAGGGTAATGGATCTTACAAATATAAGAAAATCATATCCGCTTTGACCATACAACCACTAACACCACGAAGACCTCGTAGCATACAACCTCTAACTCGAAAGAGATTGGGTCTTGGTATGTTACTGGAAGCCTCGAATAGTCCAATAGATTACGTATACTGGGACGATCCTAATGAACTTGTTGATAGATTACGGCTTTTAGTTTCATCTCAAACCGCTGGTCATACAGGTCACACTAACGAGATCGTGTCTATTATCGAAGAGTTGCGTGAATCTAAAATTATTGAGTAATAAGAAGAAACTTATAACTAGCTTAAAAATGACAATCGATAAATTTGGTAGGCACATAAGTCAACCACAACACTCCTTTGAGGATCATGAAGATTTTGATGTAATGTCTACAAACATTGCAGAAAACATAATGAAGGAACTATATTATAATGTTATTTTAACATTTGAGTCCGGGGCCTTTCAAGAAAATAGTAAGAAATATCTAATATCTAATATAAAAACATGCCACGTTTTCTTCTACGAGTCAGCTATGATTGAATATGTACTGGGTTACCCTAATGATATCATAACTATTATAAATGAGAAGGAATTTAACTTGACAGAACTAGTCAACGTACAGTTACGTCGCGGTGACAATATCTCGTTTCGAGAAAAGGATTCGCAAACTACGAATAGTAATTTATTTGTAGAATTCTATATACGAGTTCCTGTGGGATTAAATATATAAGAAGGAGGAATGCATACTATAATATTAGTTGGAATCCAATATGAAATCTCCTGACAAATTGAATAAATATGCAACAAGAAGTGTAAAAGAAGATATTGTCAATGAACTACACAAGCCTGCCAGAATCAATTTCAAAAGACGTAGAACCGTAATAAAAGGCCTGAACGACTTAATACAAGCCGATTTAATTGATTTGATACCATATTCAACAGAAAATAAAGGGTATAAATATGTGCTAATCGTTATTAATTGCTTCTCTAAGTTTATATGGACAGAGCCTCTAAAGAGTAAATCCGCCCAGGATGTTACAAATGCGATGAATAAAATTCTGCGAGACCTTAAGAAGATTCCAAAAAATCTACAAACAGATATGGGAAAAGAATTCTATAATGGGAATTTCAGGAAACTCATGAAAAAGTATAATATTAACCACTACAGCGTTTACAGTACAAAAAAGGCTTCTATGGTGGAACGAGTTATTAGAACTATAAAAAATATGCTTTGGCGCGCTTTTAGTTTAGGTGGGACGTATAATTGGATTCATCTGTTAGATAAAATTGTTGATAAATACAACAATACAGTTCATTCTACAACAAAGTTAAAACCAAACAAAATCACATCAAGGAATGAGAAATCTATATTAAAGTCAACATACTCTCATTTAAAACTAGCTGACAGAATAACAAAATTTAAAGTAGGCGAGCATGTGAGGATTAGCAAATATAGAGAAGCTTTTAAGAAAGGGTATACACCGAATTGGTCTAGTGAAATTTTTATTATTAGGAAAATAAAATTAAGCAATCCCACAACATATTTATTGAAGGATGAGAGTGGTGAAGAAAGAAAAGGAGGGTTCTATGAACTAGAGTTACAAAAAGTAAAACATCCTGACGCCTACTTAGTTGAAAAGGTGTTACGAAAAAAAGGAAATAAAGTATTTGTCAAATGGTTAGGTTATGATGATAAACATAATTCTTGGATTAATAAGAATAATGTATTGTAACACGTTTTATTGTATATGAATTGTAATAAACAAAATAAATGATTTTATATATTGCAGTATTTTATTTAGATCATTAACCCAAGATAAATTCAAATTATGATAATAAATAAGTACAGCTCATCAACATCTACCGAACAGTGTCGAGACGCGATGTGAAGCGTGGCACCTGCCAGCCTACTTAGACTGTGACGTAATCGGTGAAAAGCTATGCCGATCCTGCTCCAGCCGCCATCTTGAATTTTGGAGCACGATCGGCATAGCTATTCTACTGTCACATAATCATCTCCAAATGATGCCAACGTGGTTGGCGAAACGCGCATCGAGTGCAGTATAGTGTTTTGGGGTTATGTGGAAAACTACGTCAGTGATATCTTCACACCAAAGGTTCCAACCCCCTTCAAGTCATACAAACTGCAAAATATACTAGAATAACTACCTCTTAATTAGACATGTTACTGTTGCAACCAAATTTTTTATGTTGTATAGTGCCTTTATTCCATATAATATTTACTTCCTACATATAGTCGGTCCCTAATATAATGTCCCCCCTCCCACTTTAACTTTTGAACGCCTTGAGATATCGACCTTAAATAGAATGTGGGACGAATAGTATAAAAAATACTACTTTCTACCCGTAAACAGAATTTTAAAAAATGATAGAGGGCGCCAGAGTCGCTGTCGGTACATTTTTTTAAATAGCACAGTAGGTCGTGTCGCACATCGTTTGTAAGGTGTTTAAATTCTCTTCACACCAGTTGTTGAAAAATTAAAATCGAGTCAACCGTTTTCGAGTTGCAGTTTGCAGTTTCTGTGTCTCATTCGGCGACTGACTAAATATTTAAATGTTTTAACCGAAAAATATTAATGTAATGTAATCTGACAGGTACATTCTCAGAAAAGATGTAACTATAGGTGTTAAATCAGGAGAATGTGTTGGCTTTCAATTAATTTCTAACAGCAAAAATATGTTTTTCAATAGTACGCATTTTAAATCTAAAACTACGAAAAATAAATAAACAAATAAATACAATAATCAATAAATGGAAACAAATGATCAATAACAAATAAACGATGATAAATGATAAACAACTACTAAATAAACTATAAACAAATTCAAAAAATGTAGCACGCAAAATGACTTAAATGTCAAACTACCGACTTCTCGATGGCAGTTTGTAAATAAAATAATCAATTGTACTTATGTTTAGAATAGGTACAACTTGATTTTTATTTACCAAATACGATTACCTACGTAGATAATTGATACACCTACATTTCAAATATTAAAATGACTGAAAGCCAACACGTTCCTGCGATTTATCACATATACATACATTTTTTATTGAGAATGCTAACAATATCAACAATATGCTGCAACATCAACAAAATCCAAGTTATGTTCTGTTGTTTAATGCCTTAGAACACAACAACGATTTGATGTTCCATTCCCACAAGAAAACAAAATGTCAGGTACAAATGATCAATCTTATTACCTACTTTTAGTAATTAAAAAGATACAAATTCAAGTTGAATCTAAAGGTCCACTGCCAATGCCATACTTTTTGTATATATAGTTGAAACTAAAAGTCAGTGATACACTTTAACATGGTATACAGTGTGGGTGAGTTTGCATTACACACTCAGTAACTTCGTAAATGTCAAGATATTAACATTTTTGAAAAAGTACTTCAATGTGATTTTCTGTGCTCTTTTCAACCCTGTCATTAAAAAAGCTCTCATTAAAAAAACAAAAGAGCAGCGACATGTACAGTGATTTTTTTTAAATGGAACACCCTGTGTTTTAGTTCATAATTTGAAATCCTATCAAATTCTGAATATGACACCGTTTTTATTTTTTCTTAAAAGTGATAATATGTAAGTTACGAACAATACAAGAAATTATAAGTACTAGGCCATGGATTGAACAATTATTGAAAACAAAGCATGCTTGTGAAGACAAAAGTTATGCAAATAACTCATAACTTTGTTAATGATATTATTTTCATTTATTTCTATAAATATTTTGTTTCAATTGTACAATCCATGGCCTAGTACCAAAGTTTACAGAATAAATATTCTGTAAACTTTGCTAGTACCGATAATTTCTTGTATTGTTTCTAACTTACATATTATCATTTTTAAGAAAAAATAAAACGGTGTCATATCCAGAATTTGATAGGATTTCAAATTATGAAATAAAATACAGGGTGTTCCATTTAAAAAAATCACTGTACATGCCGCTGCTCTTTTGTTTTTCTAATGAGAGCGTTTTTAATCAGAGGGTTGAAAATAGCACAAAAAATCACTTAGAAGTACTTTTTTAAAAATTTTAATATGTTGACATTTTCGAAGTTACTGAATGTGTAATGGAAACTCACCCACACTGTATATAAAAAAAGTGTAGCGCCGGCAGTATTGACCTTTAGATTCAAATTGTATTTGTATGTCAAATAAGTAAAATACAATATAAATAAGTGGATCAGAATTCCCAGTTTTCTAGCACTAAATTTGTTTTAATCATTTTTAGCACTGCACCAAAAGATACATAGAAAAGAAAATACATATTCTTACAAACACATTCCTATATAACTTTTTTAAAACGATATATTTGAGGAAATGTGGTCTAATACAGATATATTTCCCAAGTCTTACATTGCTAACTTAAGCAGTGTCAGTGACTTAAAGTTTGAAGAAATTTCGTGGGTCATTCAACCAAATATACTATTTATATTATTTATTATTCCATAAAGGAAAACAATCACTTCAATCAAATCAAACAAACACAAAATTTTTATATTATTGGAAGAAAAGAAGCCGATTAACACAAAAAAAAATAGTCGGGGAAAATGTTTTCAGACAAACAGAACTTTAATTCTGACTTAAAATTATTTTTTCACATGGCGCAGTTTGTGAAAATATAGCTACAGATACTGGGTAAATAAAATATGTGTGTGCTGGAGCCGGAAATTCTACATATCATGCTCTATCACTTTTAATTTTAATTTTTGTATATAAGATGATAAGTTTCTTTCAAGGGTACACACTTCCTAAAATACCAGATTTTATACCCGTATATATTTTGTTATCTACAAACATTTTTACGTTGTGCGGAAGTTTGCCTATCTACTATTATTTTTTATTAATTATTGTAAACATCTTCAAATGGAACAAATAACAAAACAGTTTATTTGCAAAAAAACCCATACCACTTAAAATATATCGATTATTTCATAACCAATTGAACACATTGTAAACACACTTATAAACGTGCCATCTAAGTCATATTTTCTTGATATTTTTTTCAAAATATTTATTTCAAAATATTTACGTATAATGCTTAACAAATAACCTGCTATTGGATAAAAGTTTTGACGTGATTTTAAAAATTTTAAAGTAAATGTTTGTGATCTTGACACATATGCCATTTACAAAACAGAAAATAACTTTTTTTTTAAATAGAGTGACCTATATATTTTTTCACACTTGGATAACGCATTACCTCGTGAATAGAAATAATGTCGTAAGTATAAGTAAGATCCAGTTTATTATCAGACATAGATTTTCTAAGTTGAAGCATTGTAGGTATACGGAATAAAGCTCCTGAAAAAGGGTGTTTTCCTCAATTCTATAGCAAATTTATTTTTGGTATTGTTATTCGATTTTTCTTGAGAACACAAGATTTCGTATTTCAGCTGTTTATTAACTTCAGTCGATTCTCTAAAATATATTTTCTATGCATTCTAAAAAAGATATTTTGTCTTTGGATCAGATAAGACAATTAATTGCAATATAATGCTTAACTAGAAATGGGGGAAAATCGCGATAGCGATTTTCGTTAAAATTTAAAAAAGCAGCTAGAATAATATTGTTTTTAAAAAAATACACATTAAAGAAATTTGAGAATCCCTTGCATATGAAATAATAAATTTAGAGCTAGAAACCTGAAATTTTGTATCTGGAATGATGATGTAATTATACTAAACGATTTTTCTTAATAATACTTTGATGAATTGTAAGGGTACTCTATTCTTGATGGTAAAACATCATAATTTTTTAAGTGCTGAAAGTAGAATTAATTTTTTAGGAAACATTTTTATTAATTTTATCAATGGGGCTCCGTTACGGTTTGGAGCCCCATCCGCCCTTCAAAAAGGTCTAGGGTGACGTTAAAAAATATATTGCTGTCATAATTGTTGCAACAAATTAATGTTCTAGAAGTTATTTACTTTTGTAAGCTAAAATGATGAATTTTACAGAATTCCAAAATGAACTAATTAATTCCAAACTTTAAGAATAAAAAGTATGGACAATAAAACAGAATAACTAAACACTAATAATACTAATAACTAATTGGAATTGAAAAGTAAAATAGGAAAAGTTGCCTCCAGCGGGATTCGAACTTGAAATTCATCATTACGATGTTTCAAATCCTGCGACTTATACCATTACGGCACCGCGACACTCGTTATTGTTTGATGCTAAGACAATTAAGTATGTAAACTGTACGGGTTAACCTGAAAAATTAATTTTTACTGACATTCTAACTGGAAGAACATTTTGCTTCAGTATTTTGGTAGTCATAAGTGTTTGGCAGTTAGTACTATTGATTCCGTTAGCAATATTTCTCAATAGGAAATTTCCTCAATTTTATATTGATATTTTCTCAATTAGGAAACAATTTCTTCAAAAGGAAAATAACCTATCTGAAGTTTATTTAATTTGATAGTTTTCGTGGGAGGTGCTTCTCTCGTTAGTGCAATCTCACATCGGCAGATAAAATGAGAAAGTTGAGACGGACGCGACTCGAGATTTTCGAAGACGAAATAGACGTAGAAGGACTCGACGTACGGTCTCGAAAAAAAACTCAAAGGATTAGATAAAGGACGGAAATTTCGTGTGAAGCGGTTCTCGAAGCCGTATAAATTAGAAAAGGCGTCGAGGGGGTCCCGGGAAAAGTCAGGATTTCGGCAGGGGTTTAGGCTAGGCATAGGAAAAGTGGCTTGGGCGACCTTAGGTCGTCGCGATCCCCGCTCTAAGGTGATAGCTTAGAAACTATGTCGATTTGGCGACGGAATTTAGAGCGAGATAATAATTGGCTGCATAAGAATTGACATTTTAACTAAATCTAATCGTGACGATACACGGTATACGATGAGGATATTTGGGCGATTTCTCCCATATTATACAAATACATTTAATTATCTCGTATTATACAAAATATGCAAAATTCAATATCATAATTACTTAACACCGCATTAATTACTGCACACCTTTTTATAATCGATTTGTTGTATAAATTTTATCCGTATGGCATAGGTTTAGATATTTTCGGTATTTATGATACATTAAGAGTCCATTAACTAGGTCGAAATAAGCCCTAAATCGGCGTTCGTCTCGTGTCTAATTATAAAAAAACTATAAAAGATAGCGACGTTTAGTAAAAAAGTATTGAAAGATAAGACTTTAATCTAAGTCCCTATAGTAGTAATTTTTGGTATTTCTTTTTATTTTTAAAATTCCAGGCAAACAATCTTAATACTAAAATAGCGTATTTTCAAAAATTATTTTCTCCAAAATACATGTATTAAAGAAAAATTTGCTACTATAGGGATCTAGTTTATCTTTTGATCTTTCCGGTGATATATAATTTATAACATTAAAAAGAAATTTTGTTGCAATTATAAGACAAATCCGGTACCCTAACTTTATTTCCATGTGCCTTTTTACTTCGGCTTTACGTGCACCTCCGAAATCTTAATAATTCGATAGTTGGAATATATGTCTCCACCCATCGGCCACCCATCCTCCCAATCCGACCCACCATTCATGCCTGTCAAATCTACAGAGAATGGACCCTTAAAGTAATTGTATAAAAAGCCAAGCAACAAATTCATCCGCCGTAAAATTGTTTCCTTTCTTGCTCACTTTTGATTGTGTTAAAGAAATTTTAAAAGTATCGAAATTATTAAAAAATTATGATTATTATATACTTCTTATAATTTGTATGTTGTTATGTCAAATATGGGTGTTCGTTTAGTTTTACGTATTTCAAAATTTGCTAATTTTATAAGACTTGTCTTGGTCACTTTCGTTTAATCCCTTGCAAATTGAAAATAATTGCAATAGATTATCTACAGAGTTCGTTTATTTAGAACCTGCTGCGGCTGCGACCATTTCGTTCACATAGTATAATTTTATTTGTTTAATAAATTTATAATTTTTAGTGTTTAAAAGTGTTTAAACAATTTGAAAAAAAAATAAGCAAAAGGTGTTACATGTAGCAGATTCCGGTTAATCCACAAATGAATCAACCAAATTATGTTAGGCACTTGATACCATAAGCACCATTTTTATTTATTTATTTATTTATTAGCTACTGCACCCCATAGTACAATACCAATTACGAGGTGAAAAATAAAATTACACAGAATTAGATACAATTACAATAAAACAAGTTGTATAGTTGTATAAAAATAATAATCTTAATTATTACAAAAAAAGTTTTTAACATTTGTAACAGAGCAATGAAATATATCAAGCTGGTTCTGCACAGAGAGGTATATTTCACACATTAAATATAAGGGCGAAAACTTCAGAACATTGGTCCGTGGAGTTGGAAGATAAAGCTTATCACGATTCCATGTTTCAAATGCAGGTGCGTGATAATTCAGCATACTTAGGATATTAAGAGCATCAACAATATTATGAATTATTTTGTATAAAAACAATAGAGAACATAGGTTTCGCCGATCTTGTAAGCTGATAAAAGAAAACCGATTTAGCTACTCCCCCTGCGGGATTTCAACAGCTGGATATACTCCATCTAATTTAAATGACAGAAACTTCAAGTAGCTTCGTTGAACATTTTCAGTGGCATTAGAATATTTAATATAGCCGGGACTCCAGATGAATGAGTCATACTCGAGCTTGGATTTAACCAAAGCATTATACAATCAATTCAATAGCTGAATATCATCAAAACCGGCAGAATTTCTAATTACAAAACCTAAATTTCTAAATGCAGACACAACAGTATTATCAACATATTTGTTGAAGGTCAGTTTAGAATCAAATGGAACACCTAAATCTCTAAACTCAGCTGTTTAAAGCAATTCCATTTAGTTTATAGTTATAAATCACGGAAACGTTCTTCCTGCTGAAAGATAAGACATTGCACTTTGAGACATTTAAAGGAAGGTTTTTTAAATACCACCAATCATTAACAGTATTCAAATTGCCTTAAAGTAATTCACAATCATGGTCATCACTAATGACGTAGAACAGTTTCATATCATCGGCATAAGCAAACAGTTAACGATGACATCGGTAGTTATATCATTTATGTACATAATAAATAATAATGGGCCGAATATCGACCCTTGGGGTACACCGGATGTCACAAGGAATTTATCATACCTAAAACCATGGTACTCTACATATTGTCTTCTCTTAGAAGTAAGAGGCTTAAAAAAAAATCAGTGTGTCTGAAATACCGAAGGTTTTTAATTTTTGCAGAAGGATACCTTGGTCAAATCTGTCAAAGACCTTAATCAGTGTATATCACGTCAACTTGTATGCCTTTATCAATAGCCTCCGAGATGAGTTGCGCAATAGAAAATAAATTTGTGATTGTTGATCGTTCTTTAACAAACCCATGTTGAAAAGAACTTATTTGTCCTTGGATACAGCTATATATGTCATCGTATAAAGAAATTTCAAATATGTTCGCGAAACTACAGATTATTGTAATATGACGATAATTTTCAGCACAACTAGTATCTCCTTTTTTAAAAACTGGACACACTCTAGATAATTTCTAACGGTCGGGGAAAGTACCTACCATATTTCAAACATAAATTAAAAATAATTGTGAGAGGGCGTGCGAATGCACACGCACAATCCTTTTCCATTTTCTGCAGAATATTCATTAATGCCCATGAAAAAGTATGAAAGTGTATGTGATGTAATTGTTTATTTATTGACTAAACGCGAATGATTATAGACTATAATAATAATTCATTAATAAGAATTAAAAGTTAAGAGGCTGTGTTTATAGGCCATAATAACTCCAATGAATACAAATATCTAACGAATCAGCTAATTTATAGGTGCTAACAGATCTAATGAATCATTTATAATTATGTCATTGTAAGTGTATATATGCAAAGCTTTAATCGAGAATAACTGCAGGCTCTCGTAATGATATTAAAAGCACGCCTGCAAAGCTGGTTGTCTACTTCAAGTAAAAACATTATAGTAAATCCTAAAGCTATTCTCACACACAACGATAAAGCCGATGCTGAGATGGACATTCGAATAGGATGCAATAGTTATTGATGAACTTGTTAGTATTGCTTACTGGAAATGCGTAATATATTAACTTGGAAAGTGTTCTCTATATTTACAAAGAAATATATCTACCACTCTTAAATCCCTTTATCTAAAGGTATGTCATGTTGTTACTCTCTTTTCAAAGATTGTTTAATATGGTTTTCTAAATCGTCTCCTGGCATTTTTAAATAAATTTAATATAATAACAAACAAGCAGTTTGTTAATACAAATTTATAAATTGCATTGTTGTTAGTAATCTCCGCAAGTTTCTGAATAAATACGAAATAGTCTGGAGCAAAGACTTGAACTATGTTGTTTTCATGATAAATTTTTATCAAACTAAGCCCCTGAAAACCTGACTTTAGATTGAATATCTATAGAATTATTACAATAACTAAATCTAAAATTATATCCATCCTCTGGTGCCACTAAAATATAACCAAATAAGTTTTATCTACATTAAAATAGAGATTATTATCCTTAAACTACATATTCAATTTTAAGCAGGACGTTTATTCTCAAAGATATCCAAAAATTTATCACGAATTTGAACTGAAGTATCGTATGCATAAATTGTAAAAGGGATATTAGATGCAATAGTGTCTATACCTTTATATATACGAGCCCTAACAACTAAATGTTGGGACAAGGTATTATTTTGGATATAATACAATGGCTCATCAAAACTACTGAATTATTTTGTTTATTTTTTTAAATACAAACATAACAATATACCCTAGACTATTTGAACACATTTTCGTGCCATGGTGAAGCAATCGGTAGTAATCATAGCGTATTTAGTCATTGGAAGACCAAATTGGCTGACAACTAAATGTTGGGACAAGCACAAATCTCACATTTAAAATGTTTAAAAAACGCTATATAAACATCAGAAAAACGTTTTATTTATTCATTGACAGTTTGTAAGTGACGTAAATAGTTATAAGTAGTAGTATTTGTTGAAATATTTAAATTTTGTTAATTTAAATTGGATTAATGGGTCGTGGAAAAGCTACCGAACAGAAATTACGTGAAATTATCATTCACCAATACAGTACGGGCAAGACAATGCGTAAAATTTCTAGTAATTTACCTATTCTAAAGACCACAGTCTATAATATAGTGAAAAAAATATGGTGAGTCTGCCAATGTGGATGTTCGAGGTAAAAGTTTGGGGAGACCAAAAGTTGTTTCACAAAGAGATTTACGAAATTTAGTTAAATTATGCAAATCAACGAGAAGAAGTACCGTTCGAGACATAACTGCTCAATGGAACAGGGCAAGTGGATTAAATATATCTAGAGAATGTTGCTGAAAATACATTCATAAATGCGGTTTGGGATTTTACAAGGTAAGTTCAGTTTTGTATGGTTCATCCATTAGCAAAAAGTTGATACAAATTCGTATTTAGGCCGAAGAAAAACCGCTATTGACAGAGATTCAAAATAAGAACATAAGAACCGTTACAATTGGGCAAAATCTAAACTTCAGTGGACAGAAAATGACTGGAATAAAATAATATTTAGTGATGAGGCGAAATTTGATGTTTGCGTTGGAGATCACCGTAAACGGAAAATACGTAATAAAGCAGAAGCTTTTCATAAAGACTGCTTAAAAAGGGTTGTGAAGTTTCCAAAGGGAATTATGGTTTGGAGCTGCATGTCGGCAAGGGACTTATGCATTTTAAAATTTATAGATGGTACTGTAAATGCTTAAAAATAACAAGAGATACTTCAGACCTCACTTTTACCTAGCGCGCATAATTGTTTCCTAATGAGGATTTCATCTTCCAACAAGATGGAGCATCATGTCATTCAGCAAAATCTACCAAAAAATGGTTTGGTGATAATAATATAAAGGTTATATCTCATCTAGCCAGCACTCCGGATCTATATGTGATAGAAACTGTGTGGCATAAAATGAAGCAGTATTTAAGAAACCATCCTCAACACACTATTTCTGATTTGCGGACAAAACTACAAGAGATTTGTGATAATTTTTCTCCTCAAACGTGTCAGTCCTTGGTTAATACAATGCCTGCAAGAGTTCAAGCAGTCGTTAAAGCTAAGGGCGATGTGACCCCATATTAAATTAAAGTTGCTTCTTGTTTGTCCCAACATTTAGTTGTCAGCAAATTTGACCTTCCAATGACAAAGTACGCTATGATTAATGCCTATTCCTTTACCATGGCACGAAAATGTTTTCCAATAGTCTAGAATATATTGTTATGTTTGTATTTAAAAAAATAAACAAAATAATTCAGTCGTTTTGATAAGCCATTGTATTATTTCCAAAATATTATGTTGTCCCAACATTTAGTTGTTAGGGCTCGTAATAAGAACAACACAGGACCCAATACTGGTTCTGTGATCTCATCAAGGCAAGTTATGATTGCTACAGTCATCAATCATAACTTATTCCTCTCCAAATTACATGAATATGATTTTAGAGGTCCATCTTTAGAGTGGGTCACTTCATATGTTAAATTTCGTAACAATTTGTGTCTATTTGGCACCTTACAGAAAACTATTTATTATCTTATGTCAACTCAGAGATCAAAAGTCAAGTCAGGGGTACCGCTAGGCTCGATTCTGAGTGCCATTTGGTTTATTTTATATGTGAGTTTAGAGTTTGTAAAGAGTTGGAACTGGATAAAGGAACCAATTTTTGGATATTAAAAATTACCTTACCTTAGGAGGTACCTTATTAAATTACTAGATCTTAGACTGGGTTAGATTTCCAGTTGGGTAAGACTTAAGAATTTTAGAAATAAGATTTTGTGATTCGTAAATCTAAGAAAATAGCATCTATTTCTGGTCAAGATTTGTTAAAACGTTTATATTAGTATAGAATACACCATGTATAAACACATCCTGAGAAATTACAAGTTCCATTGTTTGTAAAATAATTTATATATAAACCCTTAGAGCTACGAACAAACTTTATTGCTATTATTGAACTTTAGAAGTGGTTATTAGGACACATTCAAGCATTTTAATTTTTCTAATCCTGTTAAAATTTATAGTCAATAAGAAATTAAAAAAGTGATCTATAACTGAATAACATTAACAACAAACATTTCACTTACTTAACTAACACTTAACTAACAACTTGACAATTCTTCTCAGATTAGAACCCACTCTAACCAAAAAACTTTTATCAAAATCCCCACGTGTGAAAATGTGATTTACTTCATATTTTCTCAACAGAACAATTACAGGAAAACCTATTTTTAAAATCGAAATAAATTTTTCGAGAACAGCTTATTTTCATAGAATATAAAGAATGTAAATAAGTTCAAGGCGCACCAGTTGTACTTAAATAAAACACTATTATTTTTAAAATAAAATAGACCAGATAAATTGACCGACGCCCTTAAGGTGTGTTTGATTTGTATTAACAATATAACAAATGCCATAGGATCAGCATCAACAACTTTCAATTTCCATGCACGGCCTTGGCTTTGGCTTTGAAATATTATATAGTTAGTGCTTGCAGAATTTTTAATCTCTAAGGTTATTGTTAATTCAGGTCAAGAGTCTACTGGCTAAAAACGATACATTTGTTGGAATTAATTAAAGTGACAGATAATTATTTACTTAAT
This sequence comes from Pogonocherus hispidulus, assembly GCA_963924545.1. Classification (NCBI taxonomy): domain Eukaryota; kingdom Metazoa; phylum Arthropoda; class Insecta; order Coleoptera; family Cerambycidae; genus Pogonocherus; species Pogonocherus hispidulus. The sequence continues at coordinate 35,881,894 of OZ004700.1, read as the reverse complement.
CTGGGAACTGGTAGTTTGTGGTGTAATGTTTATTTAGAATTGACATAACGGTCTACTAGAATTTACAAATTTTTAATATACAGGCTGTTTCCTAAATAGAGGTCAGAAATCCTGCGGCGTATCTATGGCCAAAAATAAAGATTTTTTTGTTATATAAACCCGGCGTCTTACAGCAGCCGTTATCAACCTACAGGGCATCAAAAATAAAAAAAAGTAGCCATTTTTTTATTTCTAAACCGTTTGAGATAATTTAACCAAATTCAATGTATATACAGGGTGTTTCAGTTTTAAATTCACAAACTTTAGGAACCAATAGAACTTTGGAAAATAATGTCACTTCCTCCTATAAAATTTATCCATTTGGAGCTCCCTAAGGAAGTTAGAGGGTATTAAAATTCACAAAAAAATAAAGATATTTTTTAATATCTCTAAAACGAAAAAAGCTATGCAAACCAAATTTAGTACAGTTGCAACTGATATCGGTTGCCACAAAATAGTGAAGTATCCATCTGATCGAAAAACCAGTGGCGGGGATGTGGGTAATTAGTGATGTTAATTTAAGAAAAAAGTAGCCCGGCCCTGTGCAAAGTCGAAAGCGGCAATAATTTCCAATGTCCCCTTTTAATTTCCACAAAAAAGTTTTCTCCGATCATTTATCTCCGATATTTACCGACCAGCTAAAGAATTTTTAACTGACGTTTTTCAAAATCGTGTTATAAACAAATTTTGTAAATTCATTGCCTCCAAGATCGGCTGATCTTAACCCAGCGGATTACTGGCTGTGAAGTTATTTAAAAAATTTGGTATTTAGAACACGACTAACACCGCTGGAAGAATTAAGACTCTATTAGGGAACAAATTGCTGCAATTCTACCAGAAATGATGAATAATGCTGTGTACAATTTGAAGGAACGGTTGGTGATTGTACCGGGTGGCCAAATTTGCTTGCTATTATAGGACAACTCGAGAACTAAGAGAGATACAAAAAAATTAACCCCCCTTTCTCTAGCTCTTTTTCTGAAACAAACTTAATGCCGAAATGCAAAATGGCCCATCTTCTTTTGTTTTTGAGATATTAGCGAATATTCGATTTTTCAAATTTTCGATGCCTGAGCATATCTCGGTTATTTTAGATATTAGAAAAAAAACATCTTATATGTTCTTCAGACACTTTTTTAAAAGAAATGCAGTGGCGTAGGCAATATTTTAATAAGTTGATAAAATTTCGAGTTATGACATAAACTTGTATTTTTTAAATGCAAATCGTAGTCGGCTATGATTTAGTTAGAAAGATATTTTTTTTCTCTTTTCAGTGATATATAATATGTGTGGTTAATTTATTCGCTTGACTATTTTTTAAGGAATCTTAGAATTTTTAAGGTTATTAATAGCTGCCATTTTGTTTTGGCATAGTGGGCGTAACTTCACAGTAATAATTGTTTCTTATATAATATTCCAGCATGTCGAATTTTTCATAATTTTGAAATACCATTAAAAGTATTCTAAAATTTCTAGGAAACAACTATTCGCAGACCAATTATTATAAGAGGTATAAATTACAGACACAAATTGATAAATGCAGTTAGAACTGTCAATAACTTAAATTTCAAACAAAAAATATACGTCTACTACGCGAAAACGAAGTGAGAGCTATTAATAACCTTAAAAAGTCAAAGATTCTATAAAAAATAGTTAAGTCGAATAAATCAACCACACATATTATATATCGCTGAAAAGAGAAAAAAATTATCTTTCTAACTAAATCATAGCCGACTACGATTTTCATTTAAAAAAATACAAGTTTATGTCATAACTCGAAATTTTATCAACTTATTAAAATATTGCCTACGCCACTGCATTCCTTTTTAAAAAATGTCTGAAGAACATATAAGTTGTTTTTTTCCAATATCTAAAATAACCGAGATATGCGCAGGCATCGAAAATTTTAAAAATCGAATATTCGCTAATATCTCAAAAACAAAAGAAGATGGGCCATTTTGCCCAAATGCAGCTTGCAAAATAATAATATATCGCTCCTTCTCCCACACAAGTCTCACATTTCTGGGGCTAATCCTTGTGATTATAGAATTAAGGGTAGAAATATTATTATTATTATTTATTATTATCTTCACGTTATTGTTTGCCAAGAAAGGAATTACCGAATTAACATTGTCATTATCACGGAAATTCACTTTGAAACATAAGATATACTATGATTTCGTGAATCACAATCAGTAACAAGATGTATATCTAAACGATTTTTCAATTAAAACACCAAAGACCTTTTTATTATTTTTTTATTTTTAATGTCACCAAATTTCTCAAAAATTATCAATGGAAATTCGAATTATTCGAAATTATTTTTTATGATTCCTTTTTTAGAAATATTTAATTGATATTGGCGGAACTGGAATCGTTATAAAAATTTATCAAAAATAAATTATTAGGTATATGGTAACCGAATATTTTCGTGAAATTGAATATGTTTTCAACTATTTCGTAAACATTATGAAAAAAGTTGAGTGAAAGTATCAAATTCACAATGGACACCAACTATTTAAGCCAATAATCTTATTACAGTCTATACAGAACGATGCTTAACTTATGTTGGAAATTTATAGACGGGGTTCCTGAAACCAAATTAAGTTGTTCATGTGTTATGAACACGAGAGTAAATGCCTCGTTACGGTACGGAGATATTGAGTGCAAAAGTTTTATTTGTTAATTCTCTTTCCACATATCTATAATAATTTTTTTTTTTTTTATATATTTATTTTTTTTTTTATTTATTGATCCAAGAGACCATAGCATGGCATAGGATAAGTCAAGGAACACAATATACAAAGTAAAATATACACAAAGATACAAAAATCAAAGTGAACAAAAGAAAAACATAACAAATACATAACAAATAAAAACAAGTACAATAATGTTACAAATAAATATGTCTTCTAATTATTAAAGTATTCAGCTAAACTGTAAAAGCAGTGATGAACAAGATAATCTTTGACTCTCTTCTTATAAGAATCAAAATTTGTTATCTGTCTGATCTGAAGTGGCAGCTTATTATACAGTTGAATGCCCATATAGCAAGAATTTCTCTCGGTTAACGTTAAGTTATGAATTGGAAAACACAGAGTGTTATCTCCTCTAGTATTATATGTATGAAACGATTTAATAGTGACATATTTACTTGGATTTTTCCTAACCGATAAGAGGATTTTATAAATATATACACAAGGCACTGTCAGCAACCTAAGCATCTTAAAGTGCTGTCTACATGAAGTCATCATCGATATACCCACAATTAATCTGATAGCTCTTTTTTGCATATGAAAAACCCTGTAGGACATATGCGAGGCACCCCAAAACTCTATAGAGTATTGAATTCTTGAGTATATTTGCGCATAGTAAAATGATAATAAAATCTCCTTGCTACTCACTCTCTTTAATCTATACAAACAATAGCATTTAGATGACAGCTTATTGCAGATGTCTTCAATATGCGTAGTCCATCGAATATCATTGTCAAGGTGTACACCCAGAAACTTTACATTATTCACCTGTTTAATTGATGTACCATTCACTTTAACAAGGAAAGATTCATTTATTTCTCTAGTTTTAGGGGTAAAATTAATAAAAACAGTTTTACTTTTATTTAGAAACAACTTGTTATGCATAAACCAACTGTTGAAAATAGACAGCTTATTCTGAACATCATTGATAGATTGCATTATACTATTTTCTGCACATATATAACTGTTGTCATCTGCATACATAAATAGCTCTCGATTGTCAACATATAACGGCAAGTCGTTCACAAAAAGCAAGAATAATAATGGTCCCAGTACAGAGCCTTGTGGGACTCCGGAGTTAATTTTTAGTTTATTTGATTTTGCACTATCTATTTGAACTAACTGAAATCGATTGTCAAGATAACTATTGATAAGTTCATTAACAATTCCCCTCATACCATAATCATTCAGTTTTGACAACAAGAGTTTGTGATTAACTAAGTCAAAGGCCTTACTCAAATCCATAAACAGGCCAACCGCCTTTTTACCGGCATCCAATTTATTATGCAATTGATCCAAAAAATTTTGTATAGCTGTCTCTGTACTTCTTGAACTCCTAAACCCGTGTTGAGAATTATGTAATATATTATATCTTGATACAAATGATATAATTCTGGAATAAATAACCTTCTCCAAAATTTTGGAAAGTGTAGACAGGAGAGATACAGGTCTATAGTTTTCAACTTTCATACGCTCATTATTTTTAAAAAGAGGCTTAATTTTTGAAATTTTCAATATATCTGGAAAAATGCCCTGAGATACTGACAAATTTACTAGATATGTCAATGGCGGCACTATATAGTCAATACCACATTTTAAAACATTAGAAGTAATACCGTCTTCACCTGCGGAATTCGATCTTTTTAAATTCGATATTATATTATATATTTCAGATTCAGTTGTAGGTCTCATGAAGAGTGTAGGAAACTTTATATTCAAGTTAAAATGTGTATAATCTGAACTATCATTAGCTGAGTTTGCATTGAAATTTTTAGAAACGTCATTAAAATATGTATTAAAAATAGATGCAATTTCTCTCCTGTCTATAACCGAATTTTCATGTTTTATATTAACAATAGAAATATGATCTTTTTTTCTGTTATATATATTATTATTTATTATTTGCCAGGCTGCTTTTGATTTATTTTCAGATTCCAAATATATTTTGTCATATCTTTTTTTAGCCATCACTATGACAGATCTATAGATCTGTTTGTACTTTTTATAATTAGCTACCACTTCAGGATCCTCTGATTGTATCCCAGTTTTATAAAGTATTTTTAATGTCTGGCTTGAAATATATATTTCTTTCGTAATCCAAGCCTTTTTAGAAGATATTTCATTACTAGATATCCCCTGTTTAACAAATGAAACATTCATGTAGTACTGAACACTATTAATAAATCTGTTAAATCCTTCATTCACATTTTCAATCTCATAAATATCACCCCATAATTCTCTACTAACATATGATAAAAATGTATTAAAATTATGTTCATTAAACACTTTACGATATACCTTCCTTTCAGCGATGTTCAATGAAATATCAAGTAACATAACTTGGGCAGAATGATCCGCTAAGCCATTATGTTTTACAACACAACTAACATTCTTAATTCTACAACAATTCTCCACATCAGAACATATATAATCAATGCAACTGGATGAATTTCCATAAATTCTTGTAGGTTCATTAATTAACAACTTAATATTATATGACAGCAGTATATCTCTAACTCTATCTTTTGCGGGCAATGCATCTGACTGATCAATATTAAAATCTCCGCAAATAACTATAGGTAAATTACGTTTGCATATTGTATTTAACACATCTTCTAGTTTTATAAAAAAATTGTCCAAATCGGCAGATGGAGACCTATAAATAACTATTACAATAATACTCAAATCAGCCCTCGTCAACTCTATACCGCATATTTCAAATGTTTTTTCTACAGAGTATTTTTTTAAATCATTAATTTCTCTTATACAATTTTTAAGATATGTCTTACAACAAATTGCTGTACCTCCATTTTTAAATAAAGATCTACAATATATACTACATAAATTATAATCCTCTATGCTAATACCATCTAATTCTAGTTGTTGAAGCCAATGTTCAGTAATACAAAATATATCTATATTATCAGTCTTTAACAATATTTCAATATGTTCAATTTTATTTTTTATGCATTGCACATTTTGATGCATGATAGATAAATGCCAAGTATCTGAATCATTTACTTCATTATTATTTAATTGCTATCTATCTTGATTACTTTTTAGTCTTTGTTTTAACGACTGTACCTTCCTAGTATAAACAGGACATTTAGACAAATAGAATAGCACTCAGTAAATACATCTTCCGGTAAGCTGCATAACTAATTCATACCGTTTCTCTGAAATATATTTAAGAGTATATCATTTTCAAGTTTACTGATTACTCAATCGTCCTAGAACTACTTTTCTGCTACATCAATGACTTTTTGCAACATTAAAATTTCTAAAATATTGTTAACATCGACTTCAGAATTCTATTCTACATAAGAACTCAAGAGCAAACTCAAGAACTAGAGAAAATTCAACGGCGATTTCTGAAACTGGAAGTCTATATTATTGATGGTGTGTAGGGATATCAAGGCTTGACTTGATATTTAATCTACTTGACTTAACATGAGATCAAGTCAAGTCAAATCAAGTAGTTAAGACTACTTGATTAGCTCAAAGAAATCAAGAAATTACAATGCAATGAACTTTGAGATAAATACTTTAATTTACAAGACTGTTGTATTACCAAAAAAATTATATATAAAAGCAAGGAAATACAATAAACTGTTTATAGTGCATAACAAGGAAATATACATATTGTCCAGTCTCCATAAAAAATAAAAGCGATTCTCCAATACACGCGTTGTCTTCTTCCTTACTGTTATGGTGTAAGGCAGTCCTTACTATCATGTTTTGCCAATCGTCGCCATTTTATAATTTGTTTAAAAATTATGGCAATCTTGAGAATAGCCTTGATTCATTTTACACAAATTCTACTGAAGTAAAAAAAGTGGTAATGAGTTTATAAGATTATAAGTAAATAAGTAGTATTTTAAAAAAAGCGTTAAATGTTTAACTTTTTTTTAACTAATACTTCATGTCTCTAATATTTTATTTTAGATGATTTTGTTTTGTTTGCACCTATTTGTTAATGTATTGAATTTTTTACTATATTTTTATAGTTATGTATTCTTTCAAATTATTCAAATTACTTACACTTGAAAGGACTTTATCCGGTAATGGACAAGTAGCCTGTTAAGTAGCTTGTAATAAATAAATAAACAAATAAATACATAAAAACTTATGAGAACATATCCATATGAACATACCTGCCACATGGGTAAATTTTGAGTACTAGTGTTAAAATTACTGGTTCTAAAACAAATGTCCTTCATTAGTGCATAATAGCTAACTAATATTATTTAAAAATATCAAAAATATGAACAGCCAATATAAACATTCTTCCATTTCATAAACTTCTAAAAACATATCAGCATCTGTTACATAACTATGAAACGCAAAACAATAAATAAAACTTGTTTCCCATGAAATATTAATACAAGATATTTTAAAAACCGCGATAGTGCTTGACAAGTGTCGAAAAGACGCCATATTATAGGTTAGATAAACAAAAACAGCCTCGGAGCTTCTAATCTAGCGCCGGAGACGTAATTTAAGAAAAAAATAAATATCAATTTACATACTATAATAATAAATAAGCAGTAACCTAATACTTATGTGCTGACACTACCAGTAACTGTTTCATGTCGATTTTTTTAGCTTAGATTCGCGTTAAGGCAGCTTCACACGAAAATTCTAAGGGAGAAGAATGTGGAGTTTGACAAATATTTACTGAACTTAGGCCGATTTGTTCACTGACGAACGTGATACAAACATGGTACTTCTATTACCGGAAGAGACGAGCCGTGTTAATTTGTAATCAGTATTCCGATATAATTTTACCGATACCAGCTGCATGATTATTGTAGTCATCAAGGACGAAGATAACGCATCGTATCATAGTTTTAATATCATTTGTGTACACTTCTAGTTACTGTTTTGGCAATATCTAGAGTGCGTGACATGCTTATAGTGCGTGGTGGATGCTTTCGAATGGATTTTAAACTAACGAAAATCATTTTATAACAATCATGCAATTTTATAATTTACCTATACGCTTAAAGATATAGAAGGTTTTTAAAAAAATAATATATTGTTTCATTCTGCTGGATTTCATGCAAATACAAAGTCCCTAATAATTTAAAATATGATTCATATAGAAAATCAGGTAGGTATAATGAGAAACGCTATTTTAAATTTGAATAATTTTTATTTTGAATGCCTCTGGTTTCCCATTTTTGTTATTTTACATGTGGAGTAATCCCAAAAGGAGCATTACAGGAGTATTTTCATTCAATCCTGAAATATGTTTTTAAGCTGATAAGCTAAATAAATAAATACGCAGAGTAAACATATACCAACCTGAACTTATTCTTCGTTTAAAGACTTTGACATATATATTCCACAATAAATAAACAATAAGTTATAACCACTCCCTTCAAATAGATATATTTTATAAAATGGACTGTATTATATAAATCAGGTGCTCAATAAACTTCTAATAAAATTCACTCTTAACAAAAAATTGTAAAATTATGTTTTACAGAAACAAAGGTATTATACTCTGAATGTGGTCCTCTTTACTAGGATGCAACGAAAAAATACGGTCAAATTCTTAAAGTTATCCTAGACGAAAAGTTGTCATAGGTACCCCATAGACACATTGCTGCACTGGCTATACGTTACGGTAATTAGACCGAGGATCCAATACGGTGCCCTGGTCTGGTGGCCAAGCGTCGGCCGGGTAACGGTGTCCAAAAAACTAACAAAGGTCCAAAGACTTGCCTGCATAGGAATTACAGGTGCTATGAGGACTACACCTACAGCTGCCCTGGAAGTCCTGCTAGGGCTGCCAAGCCTACCCACATGGATAATGAGGGAGGCAATGGCGGCCTACTTAAGAATGCGGGACTCGGAAAGCTGGCAGGCGGGAGGAATAAATAACGGTCACGCGGCAATTGCACAGATGGCGGAGAATACCCATATCTGCCATCAGAGTAACTGAAGCGAAAGACCGTCTCAGATTAAAGAGGAAATATGCCGTTATATTCCCAGAGAGGGAGGAATGGAGGCAGGATCAGTTTAAATTCCCCCCTGATTCTCTGGTCTGCTACACAGATGGTTCTCGTGTGGCGGACAGGTCCTCGGGGCAGGAATTTATGTGGAGGATAGGGGCGTGCAGCAAAGTTTTGCACTGGGTTCGTATGCCACAGTCTTCCAGGCTGAAGTCTTCTATCCTAATGGCAGCAAACAAGGAGGAAGTAAGGAGCTGTCCGGAGCAAAATATTTACTTCTGCTCCGACAGTCAGGCAGCCTTAAAGGCTTTAGCATCTCCAAGGACAAGATCCGCCCTTGTCCAAGAGTGCGGAGATACCCTGGAGGAGCTGGCCAGAGGAAAAGAGGTCAAATTGGTATGGGTACCAGGTCATAGTGGAATCCCGGGGAACGAAAGGGCCGATGAACTGGCTCGCCTCGGATCTCAGGGACCCGGCCAGGGACCAGAACCGGTTTTAGGCATTACACGGAGGCAGGTCAATATAGCTCTTAACGATTGGGCTCATGAGACACTAAGTAAACAGTGGAGAAGGAGTGGGGGCTGTAGACAGGCTCGCAACTTTATAGTGGAGCCAAGCAAGACCAAGACGGCCTGGCTGTTAAGTCGTAGCCGGAAGGCTCTAAACCAGTTGGTGGGAGTTTTAACGGGTCATTGTAGGCTTAGAAGACATCTACCATTGATGGGTGTTGAGGGAGACCCTATCTGCCCAAAGTGTGGGGAGGGCGATGAAACGCCTTCCCACTTCTTGGCAGAGTGCCCGGCTTTCGGCAGACTGAGACACGACGTCTGGGGGGCCGGGGAGTTGCAAGGGGAAGAGGTTAGTTCCCTTGAATGGACCGACATTCTGACCTACATTAGAAGGTCGGGTAGGTTCAATGAGGGAAGAGGTGATGAAGCTAGGTAGGGACGACAGGGGTAGGTAAAAAGGGCCCGCTTGCCAGGTCTTGGCCGCCCCACTGCTACTACTACTACTACCCCATAGACACATAAATACAGAGAGCCACCGCATCCTTTTGGATATGCAAGAGGCTCTTTGGCAAAATGTGGGGGCTTAATCCTAAAACCAATTTATGGCTCTACACTCCTGTGATCAGGTCTGGTAAGCCACCATCAAGTAACGGCTAAATCAACTACAACTTTTAATGTATAGCTCCCACATACTCCTACAAGCTCTTGAAGCTCTCCTATCACTTCCAAAGCTGCATATCGTAGTCGAGGGGGCGGCAAGGAGGGCTTATTAAAGGGTCAACCACTGGGCGGTGGCTAGGTAGAAGCCACGATGGGTGGACATACAAGTATCTTTAAAGAACTCGTGAGAGCAGACAACAAGCTACCCAGCGGTAACATATCTACAATTTATGTGTTTCATAAACCATAAGATGCTCGGATCCTCGAATGAGCTCGTCTGGTTCACAGATGCATCTAAGACATATCAGGACTTGGGAGGAAGTTCCGGGCATACACCTAGGGGCGAAATTATCCTCTTTGGTCTTTTAGGCGGAAGTGTTTGCTATCTCTGTATATGTTATCTCAAAAGATATTCCACCCAGCATATCAAGATATACACTTAAAGTCAGGATCGTTTGTATACCCTGATCTCCTCCAAGGTCACCTCCAGGGCAGTAGTGAAGTGTATACCCGGTCTAGCTGTATTATACCATAACAATAAAGTAAAATTGGAATGAGAAGGCTGATGCACTGGCTAGAAGAGGTTGGAGTATTCAATTTATGGAACATGGACCATAGCTTGGACTTCCGCCGAGTTATGTAGCAAGATCCATTGAGAATTTGAGGAAGGATAGTGTTTGGGACTTCATGGCCGTTATTGTTGGCGCCAAGTGCCCCACCACCTTTAAATCTAGGAAACCGCCCGCAAGGGTGCATAAGCAACTTTTTTGTATAGTTTAAGACAGTACAGTTTTAAGGGAGTTACGCATAGCACGTAACCCCAATTATTGTCACTCACGCATTAGTTTTAAGGTGTTGTAAGTACAGTGTAAATAGTGGCTAATAAATCAAGTGTACATAGTTACCACCTGTTTACATCATTCACACCTACATACCAGAAAAGAGGGCCAGTCAGCAATAAAATACAGTCCACTAAATATCGTAAGGCCCTAACATTGGTACCATCGAGCCGTATTATCAGGTCAGATAATACAAGTGCAACACGTGTTAACCATCAATACAAGTGGGCCACAGTCTAGGCGCCACTTTTTAAAAGTGCATGCAATCGCCCAAATCAGGATTGTGGTAAAAGCAGCATCCAGAAGATAAAGGCAGCATTGTCCAGACGTCAGCAACATTACGTTGGGCCACCTACAGGAAAGAAAAGGAACAAGCGGTGAGCCATTCCCTCTTCCTTTTTTTATACACTTTCTATTTTCCATTTAAAATAGGGATCCCATAATTGCCTTTATTTGTAAGCTTGCTTTATTTGTAACCAGTAAATAATTTTACACCAGTAATACTATCAAAATATATATAAAATGGATTTAGCACTATTAGTAAAAAAGAGGAGTTCATTAAAGGCTAGGTTAACTCATTTCAAAAAATATTTAAACAAAATTGAAGGTGAACATGATAATGAACACCCTTTAAATGATACTGAAATCCATGAAATGCAATTTAAAATTTCGCGATTTAACCAAGTAATTGTGGAGTTTGATGAAGTTCAAAATAACATTGAATGTTTAGCGGAAAATTCAGATGAACAGTATGATGAAAGAGATAAATTTGAACAGGAGTTTTCTAAATCATTGTCTCAAGCAAAGAGTTTGCTGAATGGTACCGCAAATAATCAAAAGGAAGCATCACTTCATTCAAGCAACGGTGGCGAGACCAGTTCTCGCAGATCAGGCAGCATTCGGTCACATACGAGTGCATCTAGAAATATTTTAGATAATATAAAATTACCCACAATTAGATTACCTGCTTTCGACGGATCGTACGAAAATTGGTTTGAATTTAAAGAAACATACGAATCGTTGATTCACAATAATCAAGGTTTAACGTTAATTCAAAAATTTCACTACCTCAGGGCTTCTCTAATAGGTAAAGCGGCGCAAGTCATAAAATCTTTAGAATTCCAGGAAAAAAATTACCAAGTAGCCTATGACAGATTAACTGAAAGGTATAATAATACACGGTTAATGCTCAATAATCATGTCAAAGCTTTATTTAGATTAGAGTCAATTAGAGAGTCTTCCTCAGAGAAGCTCCGACAATTAGGTGAGGACGTAGCAGAACATTTGTACGCTTTGGAACAATTAAAAGGCCGAAACGATAACTTAGATTTAGGTGAAATTTTGGTTGTAAATCTAGTAGTTAGCAAATTTGACAGGGATACGTACAGTGAGTGGGAACGATTCAGATCGGACACGGACGTCCCTAGTTTAGATTTACTAAAACGATTTTTGAAAAAACGTTCAGACTACCTAGAAACATTAGAGGAAAAGGAATCTGAACATAACCAGTTCAAAAAACAGTTAAAGACAAATTTCAAAACGCAGGAAAAGCGTACACGCGGGTTGCACGTAAGCAAACTTGCATGCGCTTTCTGTAAGGGCAGTCATTACATTTTCAATTGCTCTGAGTTTTTGAAATTAAGTACACACGAAAAAATCGAAGCCACAAAGCGGTTAAAATTATGCATAAATTGCCTGAAATCGGGACATTTTACCAAAGAATGCAAATATGGTTCTTGTAAATTGTGTCAAGCCAAACACAACACCCTGTTGCACATCAACCGCGATCAAGAATCTGTTAATGAGGCAGCAGGTTCGAGTAGAAACGAAAACGATTCCCAAGTTGTATCATTGTCATCCTCAAGCAAAACAGAGGAATCACAAACATTATTGTCCACCGCGTTAATCAAATTAACTGACTCGGTGGGGAAGGCACACACAGTGCACGCGCTTTTAGATAGCGGTTCTCAATCTAGCTTTATCTCAGAAAGCATTTGTCAAAAATTAGGTTTACGTAAAGAAAGGATTGATATACAGGTCTCAGGCATAAATCACACGATATCACAGTTAAAGTACAAATGCACAAGTAAAATCCAGTCTTTGCATAATACGTATGAGGCGCAGTTAACGTTCTTTGTTTTACCCGAAATTACAAACAATATACCGGGGTCAAAGATAAATTCCACTCATTTGGAAATACCGCCAACTATTAAATTAGCAAATCCGACGTTTGACAAACCAAGTAAAGTCGATGTTTTGATAGGCGCGGACTTGTTTTGGGATTTACTTTGTGTTGGTCGAATCTCGTTAGGCGCAGGTAAGCCTATTTTGCAGAAAACACGTTTGGGTTGGATCATTGGGGGTCCAATAAGCAATCATTTTTCAAAAGGGGCAATTTGCAATTTCAGTCAAAACTCAGAAATATCGCAAATTCAAACCCAATTAACAAAATTCTGGGAAATTGAAGAATGTTCACAGGGTTCTCCTAGGTCACGAGAAGAAAATGCATGTGAAATTCATTTCACGAAAACAATGCGTCGCGCAGATGACGGCAAATTTATCGTGTCAATACCATTCAAAGAGGATCCTCAAAATTTAGGTGCATCAAAGGCACACGCGCTGCAACGATTCACAAATTTAGAAAGAAAATTGCACCGAAATGCAGCGCTGCATGAAATGTATACCGACTTTTTGTCAGAGTACGAAAATCTGCACCATATGACCCATGTCGGGCGGGCGGCAGATATCATAGAGGGCTACTTTATGCCTCACCATGGGGTAATACGAGAAGACAGTACCTCGACAAGGCTGCGCGTCGTATTCGATGCCTCAGCTGTTACAACGTCAGGTAAATCTCTAAACAATTTGCAAATGGTAGGGCCTACGATTCAAAACGACTTGCACTCCATATTAACGCGATTTCGAAAACACGCCGTCGTAATTTCAGGTGACATTACGAAAATGTATCGTATGGTTTTCGTTGAACAACAACAACGTAAATTCCAAAGAATTTTATGGCGTGCGGATCCTCGTGAGGAAATACAAGTGTATGAGTTAAATACGGTAACTTATGGCACCGCGGCCGCGTCATATTTGGCCATAAGGTGCTTATTTGAATTAGCGAAAATATGCAGAGAAGGCTCGCCGAAAATTGCGCAAATAATAGAGAACGATTTTTACGTTGACGATCTTCTTACGGGCTCAGACACTGTACAGGGTGCATCGGAAATTTGTGGGCAAATATCAAATATCCTACAGGCAGGGGGATTTGTTTTGCGCAAATGGAAGTCCAACGTGCCCGAAGCAATTAGAGGGGTTGCAGATCCCGATTCAACTGAAGTTACCTTTGGGTCAAATGAGGAATCAAAAACTTTAGGTTTAATTTGGTCGAACAAAACGGACGAGTTATCATACAAGATAGGTAAATTCTTACAATCGGAAAGAATTACGAAGCGATCGATTCTTTCTACAATTTCACAAATATTTGATCCATTGGGGTTGCTTAGTCCTTGTACGATTCTCGCAAAAATTATGCTGCAAAACCTTTGGAAGTCAAATATTTCTTGGGATGAAACAGTTCCATTAGATTTGCATAATTCGTGGCAAAGCTTCAAGCAAGAACTTTCTCATTTAAATCACCTACGAATTCCACGGCACGCCATATGTTTGCAGCCAATAATATTAGAAATGCACGGGTTCTCCGACGCTTCGCAAAATGCTTACGGTGCATGCATTTATGTCAGGTCAGTCAATGAAGGTGGAAAGGTTCACGTCAAGCTTTTGTGTGCGAAATTCAAGGTGGCACCCTTAAAATCCTTGACCATACCGAGATTAGAACTTTGCGGCGCTTTGCTGTTAGCGCGATTAACACAAAAGGCGGTTTCATCTTTGAAATTACAATTTTCACGAACTACGTTATGGAGTGACTCTACCATAGTCCTAGGTTGGTTGCGCACCTCACCTAATATTCTAAAAACTTTCGTGAATAATCGTGTTGCTGAAATTCAAACCATCACAGAAAACTATGAATGGCGACACGTACCGTCAAAGGACAACCCAGCTGATTTAATTTCTCGGGGAGTCAGTCCCAGTTCTATTCATACAAATAACTTGTGGTGGTACGGACCATCTTATTTACAAAGGACTGAGGCACAATGGCCTGTCATAAACATGTACTTAACAGAGCAATTGCCGGAGTTAAAAACCACAAGTCTGACATCCATAAATTATAAGAATGAATTTCCGAAATTTGATAGGTTCGACAAAATTTCGAATTACAGCCGTTTAATACGATCAGTGGCGTACGCGCTGAGATTTGTTAATAACTGTAAAAATTCGTTACAATTAAGACAATTACGAGTATTAAGTGTAAATGAAATTGATGAGAGCTTTACTTACTTAATTCGAGCGGCACAAGCCGAGTCGTTTTCCGAAGATATCCATCGGCTAATACAAAATAAAAATGTCAAATCAAGCAGCAAATTAGCTAATTTAAATCCTTTCATGGACTCCCGCAACATTTTGAGAGTGGGAGGAAGACTAAGTCATTCAGACTATAGTTTTGACAAAAAACACCCGATAATATTAGCATCAAATCACGCGTTCACTAAATTATTGTTTAGATACAAACATGAGAATTTATTACATATAGGACCACAAGCACTCTTAGCCGCGATCAGAGAACAGTTTTGGCCAATTTCAGCCAGAAATTTAGCTAAGCAAACATACCGAAATTGTGTGAAGTGCTTTAGATTTAATACCAAAAACATTTACCCAATCATGGGAAACTTGCCTAGTTCACGCATCACGCCGGCACCACCATTTTATTCCACTGGAGTAGATTATGCCGGACCCTTTAATATCACAGACCGGAAGGGGCGGGGATGCAAAATCACAAAATGTTGGGTATGCTTATTCGTATGCTTTGCAACAAAGGCAGTGCACATTGAACTGGTCTCGTCATTAACTACCGAGTGTTTCATTTTGACTATGCGCAGATTCATAGCAAGACGTGGTTTGCCCGCACATGTGTATTCTGACAATGCCACCACATTTGTTGGTGCTAACACAGAAATTGCAAAATTGTCAATATTTCTCAAGGAAAATCAAAATTTTATTGAAAACTCCTTTTCAAATGATGGTATCGTTTGGCATTTCATACCCGCTTACTCTCCTCATTTTGGAGGAATTTGGGAAGCCGGGATAAAGTCGGTTAAGCATCATTTAAAGAGGGTTATGGGCGAAACCCATCTCACTTTTGAGGAGTTCTCCACGCTACTAGCGCAAATAGAGGCAATACTCAATTCCCGTCCATTACATCCTATGTCATCCAATCCTCAAGATCTAAATCCAATTACACCGGCTCATTTCTTGGTTGGAAGGCAACTTACAGCGCTACCAGATCACGATTTGAAGGACGTTGTGTGTTCAAGACTCAGCAGATACCAATTCATCCAGCAACTAGCTCAGAACCTGTGGGAACGTTGGAGCAAAGAATACATATCTGAGCTGCAGCAACGTACCCGGTGGAAGCAGTCTCAAGGTAAACTAGAACTAGGAAGTTTGGTTCTGTTGAAAGAGGACAATCAGCCACCCATGTGTTGGCGCTTAGGGCGCGTCATACAGCTTCACCCCGGAGTCGACGATGTAACGAGAGTGGCAAGTGTTTGGACCGCGAGTGGTATTGTGAAACGTACGCTATCAAAAATGTGTCCGTTACCTATCAATAGTTAAGTTTTGAAAGACATCCTTTCAAGGAGGGGGGCATCATGGCCGTTATTGTTGGCGCCAAGTGCCCCACCACCTTTAAATCTAGGAAACCGCCCTCAAGGGTGCATAAGCAACTTTTTTGTATAGTTTAAGACAGTACAGTTTTAAGGGAGTTACGCATAGCACGTAACCCCAATTATTGTCACTCACGCATTAGTTTTAAGGTGTTGTAAGTACAGTGTAAATAGTGGCTAATAAATCAAGTGTACATAGTTACCACCTGTTTACATCATTCACACCTACATACCAGAAAAGAGGGCCAGTCAGCAATAAAATACAGTCCACTAAATATCGTAAGGCCCTAACAGATAGTCAAACGAGACTAGGCTGCGGCGACATAATTGAGGAACCTGGTCTGATTCAACTCGATAAAAACTTGTGCCAAGTCGTAACAGCATAACACACAATACGAATCACAAGAATATTAACAGGTCATGGACATCTCAACAAGGATCTTAATATCATTGGCCTTAGCACCACTAGAAGGTTTAGGTTCTGTGGACACGATGACGAGGCCTCTTTACACATCCTCTGCTGCTGTACCTTCCTTATTGTCAAGAGACACAAATACCTGGACGCGGCTTGTCTCCTGTCTCAGGACATTAGAAAGTTTCAAGTGGAACTGGTGCTGGGCTGTGCTCATAGTACTGGTATCTTCTAAATTCCAACTAGCGACAACAATGGGTCGAAAGTTGTTGTTGGTAATCGCGCCGCGTTACAACAACAATAATATACTGTCAATGGGTATCAACTTGTTTTCAATCTGTTTTTTTGAAACTGAGTATGCCTCAGATCTATTTAGAAATTCAGGAATTATGTACAACTTTCAATTTACTAGCTCCTTTAAGTTCTAATACACCTTGGATAACAAATGGAAATATGCTAGTATCTTCAGTAAATTGTTCATCATGATACTAATTAATGCATGTATTTTTATAAATAATCATGGCGAACCGGTGGTTCAAGGTTTAGTATCTCGATCGCTCAACCCAGAGTTCGTGTGTTCGAATCTCCACTCGGCCAAACAATTTTTAATTAAATTGTTTACTCCTGGATCAAGGATTGTTTACAGGGATGGCCTAGAATGGGAAGAATGTCAACTTGATTGTCCTCCTATGAGGCCGCTCCCTCTCCCACACAAGTTTCAGGCTTTCAGGATAATCCTTGTGATTAGAATGAGGATTAGAGATATTATTATTATTATTATTATTATTATTATTATCATTATAGTTTAAAGAAAAAGTTGTAAGTGACAAGGAAATGGAAGGCTCCTCGTACAATATTGTAGAGCCTATGTAAAGCAACATAATTGTTATTTAACTACACTGGTTCTCATCTAAACTAATGAAATGCGCATTTTACACTGATTAATTAAATAAGAATTTTAGGGCAAGTAAAAATTTCATTTAAACATAAATAAAAACATTAGCTAAATCCATCTATGACATGAGTGATCCAATTAGAAGAAAGCTATCTCAAACTCAACGAAAATAAGTGAATCATAGTGGCCATTGTCTTAAAAAATTACTTTGTTAGTTCAGTGATGTGTGAAGTAAGTTTCGTCTCACCAATTAAAACTATTTAAGATGAACATTAATTGAGACCTGCTCGTTATGTCAATAGTTTGCTTTTAATTTAGCTTCGCACATTATTTGCATAGATAATTTGTTTCATAGGCGATAACTGACTGCTAATCAGCATTAATTTCTAAGTTCATATATTCATAGGCGATAGCACAACATCCATGGCCGTACAGAACAGGACTAACTTCCTAACAAACCTAAAATCAATAACAACTAAGCATAGGCTAAGTAGGCATAAAAGGGCTCAACTGAATTATCTAACCAATCCCCTCAAATCTTAGGAAGCTTAATTTCTAGGTCACTCGAAAAGTTTCTCAAAACAAATTGATATATCGGTATCCTTTTTCATTTTCTGAATTAATAGACTATTAATAAAAAAACGTAGAAGTGAAGTTGCAAAAATATTATCTAATTTTAATATACAGTGTATTTCAAGTTGGATGCAATAGAATTGGTTTCTTGAAAACCGGCAAAGTTGCGTAATTTCGTGACCAATATTATACCCCAAAAAATCAAGGCTAACTAACATGATTACTTTTTGAGATATTTGAAAAAATCGAAGTTCAGGCTTGTTGAAGACTTGAAAAAAGGACACCTTCTCATAACAGCTTTTTACGCTTCATCGAATGACGTAAACAGATTCTTTTTAAGTAAAATTTTATCTCTTCGGAACCATCGTCAACTTCATTTTTTTCTAATACGATCCCATTAATATTTTTACGCCACTCGACAGCATTTTTCCTTGTGAGTTCAATGATTTATTATATGCTATAGTTTGTTTACTGTTTCATTAATTGTACATTATTATTGTTTAATTTATTGTTGTTTTGTTAATTGTTCGTTATTGTTGTTAATTAATTATTATTTATTGTTAATGATTTGTTAACTTCTCTTTATTTTTTTTTTTTTGTTAATACATACAGACAGACGCAGGTGCGTTTGATGATGGTTTTCACATTCAAAACGTGATAAAACTACACAGTGTCCCACCGAGAAGGGCCGCGATCGATATATAGAAAAGTACTTACAGGGTGATTTTAAGAAATTGGTCTTCAACTGTTTTTGAAATATTGACAGGTGTATATTAACATTTTATAACTTTGACAACCTGTAAAATCTAAACGGTTTGAGATGAAGAAAAACAGTCTACACATTCCTATCTTAACTTTTCATAAGCTATCGTTTGACACTAATTTCAGATTTAGCCAGAAATTAAAAGTTTTCGATTACATTTAATCTCTGGGTTAAATCTGAAATTAGTGTTAAACGAAAGCTTATGAAAAGTTAAGATAGGAATGTGCAAACCATTTTATTTACCTGTCAATATTTCAAAAACAGTTGGAGATAGGTATAGGACATCCTACATAAAATGTGTTTACAATGAATGTTTGTAGTGACGAGATTCAGTGAAATACACCGTAGTGCCCTCTTTGGGACTTTGCTACTACCTGTCTGACAATGATTGTCTAATTGACAGACAGATAACAATCTGCTTTTCTGCAGATGTCATTACAGCGACCTCTATTGTCTTTGAGGAAGACAATCCTACTTATTTATTTATTTGGAGATGCCGAAAACAACTACTCCACGGAAAAATATGCCCCGACTAGCGTTGCATTACATCCATGGATATGTTGATGTAATGCAACGCCAGTAGGGGGCATATTGTCCGTGGAGTAGTTGTTTTCGGCATCTCCAAATAAATAAATGTGTTTACAATGTTACATAGAATCCAGAAATGAAATAACATGTACGGTGTTCCATTTCAGTCTTATTCCTATAAACAAAGACACACATTTCATACATAAATACATTTACCAAAGGCATAATTTTCATGTTTTCAAACAAGTTTTGACAGGAAAATCGATCAGATACACCAGCTATACATCTTATAATACGCTTTTGTACCTTAAAAACATCCAATGCCTGAGTGGACCGTCCCCAAAAACAGACCCCATATCTCAGTCTAGAAGACACTTGCGCATGGTAAACCATGATAAGCTGTTCATGTGACAAAACAGTAAGTAAGTTTCGTAAAAGGAAACAAATTGAATTCAATTTCGAAATTAACTGTGCACATTGTACCTTCCAGTCGAGACACGCATCCATTGTAATCCCCAAAAACTTTACTTCATTACTAAACGTGAGTACATCTGACCCTTCTAAGGAGATATTTAATGTCGAACAGGTTTTCTGTCGATTATGGAACCTTACAATTTGAGTTTTCTCTGTATTAAAACACAGGGAGTTCGCTTTATACCACTCATTTATGAGTTGTAAAACACCATTACATTTTTGTACTAGTTGTTCATCTATAGGATCAGAAATCAGAGCAGTGATCATCTGCATACATTACAAAAAATTCTCTGGTAAAAGAGTCCAGTTCATTTGTATAAAACAAAAACAAAATGAGACCTAACACTGAGCCCTGAGGCACTCCCATGTCTATATTTCTACATTCTGATTTAACCACCCGTATATTATACTGCTCCTTGTATGTTAAGTTCACATATTGTTTACGGTGACTTAAAAATGATCTTATCCAGTTCAGTGCTACTCCACGTATACCATATGAATCAAGCTTGCTCAAAAGTTTATTATGATTAACACAGTCGAATGCCCTGCTGAGATCACAAAATATCCCAACAGGGCACTCGCCTGCTTCCAAATATTCTAAAAGTTTAAAATAAAATGAGTGCATGGCAGATTGTGTAGATCTATTAGCCCTAAAGCCATGTTGGTTTTTAGTAAATAAATTATGTTTATCTACAAATCTTAATAGTCGATCTAAGTAACAATATTCAAACACTTTAGAAAATGCCGATGATATAGTTACTGGCCTGTAGTTATTCATTTGCAGAGGACCATGTTTTTTATAAATCTATTATCTTATATATTCTATTTATATTATTATTTTATTGCTTTATTATTTTACTAATTTATTATTTTATGATTTCATTTCGGTGTTAGCATAAGTTTGCTGTTAATGTGATGTGAGATATTAACATCAGTTTACTGTTGATGCAGATGTTTACTGCCTCCGCTAACTAATAAAGTTTGCACACCAGAATTCCAGATTTCCCACATTCCAGCACCGAATAAAGGTTAATGCTTATGAACCTATGTTCTTCCTGAGACCCAATTTCGGCCTATCGAATAATAATATTTTAACCCTTCTCCCACACAAGTCAGACTTCAGACACAGACTCAAACTTCTGGGCTAATCCTTGTGACTAGGGTGAGGTAAGTATTATTGTTACTGTTATCCGTATTTTTACGCATTATCCACTTTTCAGTTATTTGCTGATTTGTTTCTGTAGATGGGTCTACCAAGTCTAACAAGAAATTATTTTTAGTTTAGAAACGATCTTACTATATTGCGTCACCCGAGGATTATAGTGTTCTATATCCGTTTTTAATAATTTTACAGCAGAGCTAATAAAAGGTTTTTTCATTGTTTTTGAATTATGGCAATAAAAGTGATGTATTTTAATATTTCCATAGAAGCAAATATAATAAAAATCTCATATTTTGTTAATTTTTTTGTATCCGATGTAATAACTATTAAGATAACTGATTAAATTCATAAAACAAATTGGATATAGGTTACGAATAACTAGTTTTTTGTTTCTTGCTGGATATAGAACAAGTTTCTTGGATATAGGATATTATCTCATTTCTTTTTCATGGTTATGGAATACAAATGAAACAGGTGTGCATTCAAAAATATAAAATGTAATTAAATCAAAACGAAACATTAAAAATACATTTAACCAAAACAGTACCTACATTCTTTGGCATAAACTCTTTGATTTAAAAAATGTGTGGAACATTGCAAAACGCATTAAATAATAGGTATAGAAAAAACTAGACATACACATCTTCTGGTATAAGGTACCTTACATAAAGAAAATATTTAAAAAATAACCACAATTAAACATTTCTGGCATTCTTCTTAGGTTTCGAGTTTCGATCTATAAGAAAACTGTAGAATCCTTTTGCCTC
The DNA here is from genome assembly GCA_963924545.1 of Pogonocherus hispidulus. Classification (NCBI taxonomy): domain Eukaryota; kingdom Metazoa; phylum Arthropoda; class Insecta; order Coleoptera; family Cerambycidae; genus Pogonocherus; species Pogonocherus hispidulus. The sequence goes on along the minus strand of OZ004700.1, from coordinate 35,859,774 downwards.
TTCCGGCATTTGGGGAAGCATTGCTTTGAAACATGTTTTTTTTTCTTCGGATACCCCAACTGTCTGATAAAGTTTTTCTATTTTAGGAAAATCGCACTTTGGCCTTTCTTCTTTAACACACTTCCTTCTTTTCTGCTTCAAAGCTCAGTCACTTGCTCAGTCACTTCCATAACAGCTTCATGACTATCAATGTTATCACAAATTTCAAATAGTTCACTAAAATTGAACATAATAACAATTTATTAATTATAAAAGCATTACCATGAAAACTTACTCCCAGACTTCAGTAGGACACTCATTTGGCTTTGATGGCACAGATGATTCACTTTTATTACTCATTTTACATTATAACTAAAATGAGTATTATTTAGAGAAAAATCACACAATACTCTCATGTAAACAGGTGATTATTTTAGGTTATGTTTGGATATAGAACAGGTTCGCTGGAGTGCAGAGTATGTACCTATCTCTATATGATGTGGATATAGGACAATATGGATATAGAACAAAAATAACAATGCACGAGGAGTGTTCCCTATAGAATAATATGTATACTGTAGGATATAAAACAAAACTGACATTGGAATATGAAACGCTATGCTTTCAACGGATATAGAATAAATTAATACCATGGAATAGAATTGCTTTAAGCAAACTTGGTTTGTAGCGGATAAAGAACAATTTTGTCACTCAAATCTTGGATATTTACCAACTTAGCTTTTAAATTTCACTGGATATAGAATCATCTGGTAAAAATAAAAATAATGATGTATAAAACTCAATTTCGCCCAAAAATGGATATAGAACACTATAATCCTTGGGTGACGATTGCATGTATGAAGCATGGCTGGTTTCTGTTACTGGGCATACGAGTATACACTTTCTTTCAGGACAAGTTGAATGAGGTGATGTTTGAATGTGTACGGATGATACTCCTCGCTGATACGGAATGGAATGATATGAAGTTGTTTCTACTTCTATATCATATTTTCCATAAATATGTGTCTATTTTTTAGTTATATTTTGGCAGGATGGTAAGTTATTATCTGGTCTATTATGGGCTCCCGTGTTATCAGTGTGTATGCCAGTGTCCCTGTATTATTTTTAATATTTGTTCTCTATTATAGTTGCTGGTGAATATTGATAGATGCTTGAAGCTTGGATTGCAGATGATATCGCAGGTCTATTGCCTGGTGAATAATTTTTGCCACTCTATTATGTCTGTTGATATATTGCACACCTGCTACTAGTTTACATCCGGATGTTATATATTATTGTTTCAGGAAATTAGTGGCAGTTTCTGCACCTATCGTTTTTAATTGAGATATCCTTTATTTCTTGCTATAACTTGGTCTTGTATTGCATGTATAAATCCCGCTGTTTCTGGATATTGGTCTATAAGAACTTTAATATGAAAATTCATTGTTTAATATGATCTTGATTGACTGACACTATTATAATATATGCCGTGTAATGCTTTAGACGATTACACGTTTCATTTCATTCTGTTTCATTCATTGATAGGTTTAAGGATGTGCCACCCTTATCAGTTTATACTATTGTCGTATCTAATGGATAGTCTTCGTTTTGGAAATTAGTTTTTAATGAATTTATCTGTTTAGAGTGTATCTGTGTATGTCTATACTTTTCCTTCCCCTTCCCCTTCTTTTCTACTTCTATTTATTCTATCCTTACATGCATTTGGGGTACACCATTGTATTCTGTGTTAATTGTGCTCTTGTTAACCGGTGTGAAAACAGCAACGGTTTTTCCAGCAACGGTTTTTATATTTTCTAATAATCAGTATTTTTGCAAATCGTAAAGATTTTCAACGACAATCACTTCAAACGATCTTACTTAAAGTAGGTATAAGCGTTTTTATATATTTTTGTATAATAGTAGGGGTAGAAACTACCCCTAAATATCCAGAAATTAGTTGGAGAATACTGGAGTAGATGTCAGTTAAATTTTTCAACGTCAGCAGATTCATGTGATGCTACTGAAAAGGAAATAAGCGTTGTTATATATTTCCGGGCGTTACTAAGGGCGGAAACCACCCTTAAGTATCGAAAATACTGATTGAACATGTCAGTTGAATTTTTCGATGCCAACCGCTTTGAATACTGTTACTGAAGTAGAAATAAGTGTTGGTATATTTTTTCCGGGTATTAATAAGGGAGGAAACTACCCCTAAATATTCGAAATTGCCATGGAAGGCAGTCCAGCAGATGTCAGTTAAATTTTTCGACGCAAGCAGTTTCATGTGATGCTACTCAATAGGAAATAAGCGTTGTTATATATTTCCGGGCGTTACTAAGGGCGGAAACCACCCTTAAGTATCGAAAATGTTGATTGAACATGTCAGTTGAATTTTTCGATGCCAACCGCTCTGAAGAGTGTTACTAAAGTAGAAATAAGTGTTGGTATATTTTTCCGGGTATTAATAAGGGAGGAAACTACCCCTAAATATTCGAAATTGCCATGGAAGGCAGTCCAGCAGATGTCAGTTAAATTTTTCGATGCCAGCAGTTTCATGTGATGCTACTCAATAAGAAATAAGCATTGTTATATATTTCCGGGCGTTACTAAGGGCGGAAACTACCCTTAAGTATCGAAAAAATTGATTGAACATGTCAGTTGAATTTTTCGATGCCAACCGCTCTGAAAAGTGTTCCTAAAGTAGAAATAAGTGTTGGTATATTTTTCCGGGTATTAATAAGGGAGGAAACTACCCCTAAATATTCGAAATTGCCCTAGAATCCAGTCCAGCAGATGTCAGTTAAATTTTTCGATGCCAGCAGTTTCATGTGATGCTACTCAATAGGAAATAAGCGTTGTTATATATTTCCGGGCGTTACTAAGGGCGGAAACTACCCTTAAGTATCGAAAAAATTGATTGAACATGTCAGTTGAATTTTTCGATGCCAACCGCTCTGAATAGTTTTACTGAAGTAGAAATAAGTGTTGGTATATTTTTCCGGGTATTAATAAGGGAGGAAACTACCCCTAAATATTCGAAATTGCCCTAGAATCCAGTCCAGCAGATGTCAGTTAAATTTTTCGATGCCAGCAGTTTCATGTGATGCTACTCAATAGGAAATAAGCGTTGTTATATATTTCCGGGCGTTACTAAGGGCGGAAACCACCCTTAAGTATCGAAAATATTGATTGAACATGTCAGTTGAATTTTTCGATGCCAACCGCTTTAAATACTGTTACTGAAGTAGAAATATGTGTTGGTATATTTTTCCGGGTATTAATAAGGGAGGAAACTACCCCTAAATATTCGAAATTGCCATGGAAGGCAGTCCAGCAGATGTCAGTTAAATTTTTCGATGCCAGCAGTTTCATGTGATGCTACTCAATAAGAAATAAGCGTTGTTATATATTTCAGAGCGTTACTAAGGGCGGAAACTACCCTTAAGTATCGAAAAAATTGATTGAACATGTCAGTTGAATTTTTCGATGCCAACCGCTCTGAAGAGTGTTACTGAAGTAGAAATAAGTGTTGGTATATTTTTTCCGGGTATTAATAAGGAAGGAAACTACCCCTAAATATTCGAAATTGCCCTAGAATCCAATCCAGCAGATGTCAGTTAAATTTTTCAATGCCAGCATTTTCATGTGATGCTACTCAATAGGAAATAAGCGTTGTTATATATTTCCGGGCGTTACTAAGGGCGGAAACCACCCTTAAGTATCGAAAATATTGATTGAACATGTCAGTTGAATTTTTTGATGCCAACCGCTTTGAATACTGTTACTGAAGTAGAAATAAGTGTTGGCATATTTTTCCGGGTATTAATAAGGGAGGAAACTACCCCTAAATATTCGAAATTGCCATGGAAGGCAGTCCAGCAGATGTCAGTTAAATTTTTCGATGCCAGCAGTTTCATGTGATGCTACTCAATAGGAAATAAGCGTTGTTATATATTTCCGGGCGTTACTAAGGGCGGAAACTACCCTTAAATAGCGAAAAAATTGATTGAACATGTCAGTTGAATTTTTCGATGCCAACCGCTCTGAAGAGTGTTACTAAAGTAGAAATAAGTGTTGGTATATTTTTCCGGGTATTAATAAGGGAGGAAACTACCCCTAAATATTCGAAATTGCCCTAGAATCCAGTCCAGCAGATGTCAGTTAAATTTTTCGATGCCAGCAGTTTCATGTGATGCTACTCAATAGGAAATTAGCGTTGTTATATATTTCCGGGCGTTACTAAGGGCGGAAACTACCCTTAAGTATCGAAAAAATTGATTGAACATGTCAGTTGAATTTTTCGATGCCAACCGCTCTGAAGAGTGTTACTGAAGTAGAAATAAGTGTTGGTATATTTTTCCGGGTATTAATAAGGGAGGAAACTACCCCTAAATATTCGAAATTGCCCTAGAATCCAGTCCAGCAGATGTCAGTTAAATTTTTCGATGCCAGCAGTTTCATGTGATGCTACTCAATAGGAAATAAGCGTTGTTATATATTTCCGGGCGTTACTAAGGGCGGAAACCACCCTTAAGTATCGAAAATGTTGATTGAACATGTCAGTTGAATTTTTCGATGCCAACTGCTTTGAATAGTATTACTGAAGGAGAATTAAGCGTTGGTATATTTTTCCGGGCATTAATAAGGGAGGAAACTACCCCTAAATATTCGAAATTGCCCTGGAAGGAAGTCCAGCAGATGTCAGTTAAATTTGTTAATGTCAGCAGTTTCATGTGATGCTACTCAAAAGGAAACAAGCGTTGTTATATATTTCCGGGCGTTCCTAAGGGCAGAAACCACCCTTAAGTATCGAAAATGTTGATTGAACATGTCAGTTGAATTTTTCGATGCCAACTGCTTTGAATAGTATTACTGAAGGAGAATTAAGCGTTGGTATATTTTTCCGGGCATTAATAAGGGAGGAAACTACCCCTAAATATTCGAAATTGCCCTGGAAGGAAGTCCAGCAGATGTCAGTTAAATTTGTTAATGTCAGCAGTTTCATGTGATGCTACTCAAAAGGAAATAAGCGTTGTTATATATTTCCGGGCGTTCCTAAGGGCAGAAACCACCCTTAAGTATCGAAAATGTTGATTGAACATGTCAGTTGAATTTTTCGATGCCAACTGCTTTGAATAGTGTTACTGAAGTAGAAATAAGTGTTGGCATATTTTTCCGGGTATTAATAAGGGAGGAAACTACCCCTAAATATTCGAAATTACCTTAGAAGGTGGATGTCAGTGAAATTTTTCGATGTTGGCAGTTTCATGTGATCCTATTCAAAAGGAAATAAGCGTTGTTATTTGTTTGCGGGCGTTACTTATAGCCTCCCTTAAATATCGAAAATATTTATTGAACGTGTCTTAAATTTTTCTAGATAAAGATATTATTTATATGCCCTTAGTTAAGTAGAAAGGAACATTGTTATTAATTTTAGGGCGTTACTAAACAGCCAGTAAGTATCCTAAATATTTTTTGAGGATGTCTATTAAACTTTTCGTTCCCAATCGCTTTCAGTGATGTTACTTAAATAGAAGAAGTGTTGTTATATATTGCTTGGCGGTAATAAGGTAGAATATTAAACTGCCTAAAGTCTGCTCAAAAACACATTTTTAGGTTGTCAGAATAGTATCCGGTTGCTTTTTACTGTTTAAAATTTAGAAAAAGAAATACACAGTGCGCATCTATTTTGAAATCCAACGTGGCAGATCTTATGTAGAAATCGATGGCATAAATTGCATTTTTCGCATTCATCGGTGCAAATTAATCCACATTTGAGACATTTCTTTTTCATGTCGTCCGAATGGAATAATATCAACTTTTTCAATTCTTTTCTGTATGTGTTCATGTCTTTAGGAGCATTTAGTGGTTTACTCGTAACATATAGATTTAAAAAATATGCTACGAATACACCACAGTTATATGTGTCATTTTGAAATATATGAGATATTTGACTGGAGCTCCACTCTCTTTTAATGTTCAGGTCAACTTGCTTTTCTTTTGTGTATTGTGTCAAGAACTGGTACATTACATTTTTGAACTGCTCTGTACTTCGTTGATTATCTCCTCGAGGATCTATATAGGTGGTCGTTAAAGAACCAAAGTCAACAATACCTAGACACCAGTGGTTTCTGTCCCTAGATATTGGTAAAACTAAAATACTATCTGGTAAAATAGTTGGCATTGTATAAAAAAATTCTGGCTGTAATATGACTGTAATTGATCTGTCAAATATATCGCCGCATAGGCTTGGTCTACAGTAAGTAAAATATATCTGCAGCATTATAATGCATTATATGGCATGTTCTCCCCATGGTCTAATCGGAAAGGGGGCTATTGAGATTAAATGCCCTCTTGAGATAAAAAATATGCATCCCATGGAAGCAATTCGTCGGCAAATATTGACTTACTTAAAAAAAGAGGGCCAGCTCATTAAAGAGCATGATTGTTATTTCCATATTCAAGGAATTTTACATATTACTAAACGACAGTGGTGTGATTTTGTGATTTGGACATATGAAGGTATCAACGTTCAAAGAATCTACAGAGACGATATTTTTTATCAAGAAAGAATTGCTACCCCAATATACCAATTTTATATGTTTTTCTTATTGCCCGAAATTGTTAGCCCGAAATATCCAAATGACCAAATTCAAATGAATATGTGGAAGCATGAATCAATCAATTTAAGCAGTCAGCCGGAGAAATCGCTCCTCACTTTATTTGATAACGGCCTAGTTGCTGATGTCGACTATTATGTAAAAAGTAAAGAATACCATAATTATGTTATTAGTTATTTGAATCGGCATATTGGTCAGAACTAAAATATGATGATTTTGACAGCATTAACGGAAAACAATGGTTGACAGATTTCGCGTTAAATTGCTGTTTACACTGCATCATTAAAGCTGCAGATCATAACAGATATATTTTACTTACTGTAGACCAAGCCTATGCGGCGATATATTTGACAGATCAATTACAGCCAGAATTTTTTTATACAATGCCAACTATTTTACCAGATAGTATTTTAGTTTTACCAATATCTAGGGACAGAAAGCACTGGTGTCTAGGTATTGTTGACTTTGGTTCTTTAACGACCATCTATATAGATCCTCGAGGAGAGAATCAACGAAGTACGGAGCAGTTCAAAAATGTAATGTACCAGTTCTTGACACAATACACAAAAGAAAAGCAAGTTGACCTGAACATTAAAAGAGAGTGGAGCTCCAGTCAAATATTTCATATATTTGAAAATGACACATATAACTGTGGTGTATTCGTAGCATATTTTTTAAATCAATATGTTACGAATAAGCCACTAAATGCTCCTAAAGACATGAACACATACAGAAAAGAATTGAAAAAGTTGATATTATTCTATTCGGACGACATGAAAAAGAAATGTCTAAAATGTGGATTAATTTGCACCGATGAATGCGAAAAATGCAATTTATGCCATCGATTTCTACATAAGATCTGCCACGTTGGATTTCAAAATAGATGCGCACTGTGTATTTCTTTTTCTAAATTTTAAACAGTAAAAAGCAACCGGATACTATTCTGACAACCTAAAAAAGGTGTTTTTGAGCAGACTTGAGGCAGTTTAATATTCTACCTTATTACCGCCAAGAAATATATAACAACACTTCTTCTATTTAAGTAACATCACTGAAAGCGATTGGAAACGAAAAGTTTAATAGACATCCTCAAAAAATATTTAGGATACTTATGGGCTGTTTAGTAACGCCCTAAAATTAATAACAATGTCCCTTTCTACTTAACTAAGGGCATATAAATAATATCTTTATCTAGAAAAATTTAACAGACACTTTCAATAAATATTTACGATATTTAAGGGAGGTTATAAGTAACGCCCGCAAACAAATAACAACGCTTATTTCCTTTTGAATAGGATCACATGAAACTGCCGACATCGAAAAATTTCACTGACATCCACCTTCTGAGGTAATTTCGAATGTTTAGGGGTAGTTTCCTCCCTTATTAATACCCGGAAAAATATGAAAACACTTATTTCTACTTCAGTAACAGTATTCAAAGCGGTTGGCATCGAAAAATTCAACTGACATATTCAATAAATATTTTCGATATTTAAGGGTGGTTTCAGCCCTTATTAACGCCCGGAAATATATAACAACGCTTATTTCCTATTGAGTAGCATCACATGAAACTGCTGGCATCGAAATATTTAACTGACATCTGCTGGACTGGATTCTAGGGCAATTTCGAATATTTAGGGGTAGTTTCCTCCCTTATTAATACCCGGAAAAATATACCAACACTTATTTCTACTTCAGTAACACTATTCAGAGCGGTTGGCATCGAAAAATTCAACTGACATGTTCAATCAATTTTTTCGATACTTAAGGGTAGTTTCCGCCCTTAGTAACGCCCGGAAATATATAACAACGCTTATTTCCTATTGAGTAGCATCACATGAAACTGCTGGCATCGAAAAATTTAACTGACATCTGCTGGACTGGATTCTAGGGCAATTTCGAATATTTAGGGGTAGTTTCCTCCCTTATTAATACCCGGAAAAATATACCAACACTTATTTCTACTTTAGTAACACTCTTCAGAACGGTTGGCAACGAAAAATTCAACTGACATGTTCAATCAATTTTTTCGATATTTAAGGGTAGTTTCCGCCCTTAGTAACGCCCGGAAATATATAACAACGCTTATTTCCTATTGAGTAGCATCACATGAAACTGCTGGCGTCAAAAAATTTAACTGACATCTGCTGGACTGCCTTCCATGGCAATTTAGAATATTTAGGGGTAGTTTCCTCCCTTATTAATACCCGGAAAAATATACCAACACATATTTCTACTTCAGTAACAGTATTTAAAGCGGTTGGCATCGAAAAATTCAACTGACATGTTCAATCAATTTTTTCGATACTTAAGGGTAGTTTCCGCCCTTAGTAACGCCCGGAAATATATAACAACGCTTATTTCCTATTGAGTAGCATCACATGAAACTGCTGGCATCGAAAAATTTAACTGACATCTGCTGGACTGGATTCTAGGGCAATTTCGAATATTTAGGGGTAGTTTCCTCCCTTATTAATACCCGGAAAAATATACCAACACTTATTTCTACTTCAGTAACACTCTTCAGAGCGGTTGGCATCGAAAAATTCAACTGACATGTTCAATCAATTTTTTCGATACTTAAGGGTAGTTTCCGCCCTTAGTAACGCCCGGAAATATATAACAACGCTTATTTCCTATTGAGTAGCATCACATGAAACTGCTGGCATCGAAAAATTTAACTGACATCTGCTGGACTGGATTCTAGGGCAATTTCGAATATTTAGGGGTAGTTTCTTCCCTTATTAATACCCGGAAAAATATACCAACACTTATTTCTACTTCAGTAACACTCTTCAGAACGGTTGGCATCGAAAAATTCAACTGACATGTTCAATCAATTTTTTCGATATTTAAGGGTAGTTTCCGCCCTTAGTAACGCCCGGAAATATATAACAACGCTTATTTCCTATTGAGTAGCATCACATGAAACTGCTGGCATCGAAAAATTTAACTGACATCTGCTGGACTGCCTTCCATGGCAATTTCGAATATTTAGGGGTAGTTTCCTCCCTTATTAATACCCGGAAAAAATATGCCAACACTTATTTCTACTTCAGTAACAGTATTCAAAGCGGTTGGCATCAAAAAATTCAACTGACATGTTCAATCAATATTTTCGATACTTAAGGGTGGTTTCCGCCCTTAGTAACGCCCGGAAATATATAACAACGCTTATTTCCTATTGAGTAGCATCACATGAAACTGCTGACGTTGAAAAATTTAACTGACATCTACTCCAGTATTCTCCAACTAATTTCTGGATATTGGGGTAGTTTCTACCCCTACTATTATACAAAAATATATAAAAACGCTTATACCTACTTTAAGTAAGATCGTTTGAAGTGATTGTCGTTGAAAAACTTTACGATTTTCAAAAATACTGATTATTAGAAAATATAAAAACCGTTGCTGGAAAAACCGTTGCTGTTTTCACACCGGTCTCTTGTTAGTATATTTATGTTTTCTATATCCGTTGCTTATCATTTTATCACACCAAATGAATATGTTAAAATGGAAACCGCAAATGTATTAATGGCTTTAGAAAGGTCTCTAGAAGTTTTGATTTAATCAGTAGTTTCAAACAACCCTTGTATAGTTCCTGTAGATCTCGTTTTATTTATTTTTTACATTAAATTTACGTTACATTTTTTAATGGAATATTCTTTTATTTTGATAAATTACTGTTTATTATTATTATTATTTAAAAATAGAAGAACTGAAGCGTATCTGGTTCAATTGGGCAAGGAAGAATTAGCCAAAGAATAGTTTCTCAAAATAGTTCATAATATAAAATATTATAATATTCCAGTGTTGAGTCACACTTACATAGAATGTTTAATATTTTAATTTTCCTGCAATATATTACATCTTTGGCCCACCTTACTCACTTTTCGTATATGGTCAAAACAAGAATCCAAACAATGCACGTCATCATCATCATCATCAGTTATAAAATTATTTACATGACGTTAAAGGGCACAAAAACATGTATTTCCTTGTAATTATGTAATGACAATTTAATTTATATATAAAATATCGCATATGCCACAGTGCAATTGTCACTTTGACAGCGACAAAAGTTACCTGCAACTTTTACAGTGACAATTGCACTAGTGGTTTTTTCACTTATTCATTTTTTAATCAATTATCGCGGTGTCCGCTGTCAAAACAAATAGTTTGACATTTCTGTCAACAAGTTATTGAATTATTAAACACTAACCATAGTGGCGTTCGGTAATTACCTCAGATTGATCTTTTTAGTCCGTATCGTTCATCAACTACATGTAGAGGTAGGGGAGGTAAATCTTGATCGTTCAGAAATTAAATCAGATCGATCAGAGCAAGATCTGTTTGCTCGAAGCATTTTGGCCGAGGAGAAAAATTAATCTGAATTTGTGAGGTTATGGTGGTCATGGTTGTCAATTGTCATTGACTTTTTGAAGTTGTAGCTGGTAATTTTGTAATGTAATTTTCCTAAGAAGTCTTCAAATGTTTCCGCAGATATTCTAAAATGTTCTTTAAACTGCCTGGCAGAAAAAATTGACACAGTTTCTTCAGCGAAGTTTGAATTTTTTCCAAACAATTTGTACATTCTTCATCTTCAAAAATGATTTCATATCGTTGGATTGCAATGGTTGATTTTACAATATTCACTATTTAAATAATTCGAAATAGAATATAAACAAACCGTCAACAAAGTCAAAACAGAAAAGGTGAGGTTATATTATGCCTTATGCAATCGATTTCGTTCATTTATTTTCTATTTCTCCGTCTTATCTGGAATCTCGACGAGAATTGTAATCTCGTCGCATCCGTGAGCATATTACCGAACGCAACTCTTGAATCGATTCGGTGATGCTCAAATAAAAATGTATTTATTTTTAGTGTTTCATAACTAAAGTTTGTATTATATGTTTGTAAATTTCTTAATCATTAAATTGTCCTGCCGAATTACACTCGATGTTTGTATTGATACCGGATAAATTTGTATTGTTTAAATTCTAAACTGTTTCTTTTAGTAATATGGCTCGAAAAACTTGAATAATTAAAACTATTCAATTAAATAGTTGAATAGTTTTTCTCGTCTAATTGCTAGGCAACAGTTTCTCATTAAACAATCCAAATTTATCCGGTAAAATACAAACCTCTTGTGCAATTATAAGTGACAATAAATCACACACACTAGTATAAACTATGCTGAGGTATATCAAAATTAAAACAATACATATATATTTGTGATGATGATGATGATGTGCATCGTTTCGATTCTTGTTTGTGTTTATTTCTTGTGTAGTTACATATATGGAAAAACGATCATTAACTAAACTTTTAGGACTAGTGCCTGTTTATAATACTTGCAGCAATAGTTTGAAGAAGATACAATTCGCTTTCTGGAAAAGACATAACGAGTAAAGTAAAACCCCTAAATAGACCAAGTAGAAAGTAATATTCCAAAGGAAAATCAAAAAGCTTCATAAAAGACCGCAAATCAATACGACAGTTTGATAAAATGATAAATGATAAAAATTCGTTGCCACACTACACTGTATGGTATAAATATTTAAGCAGCCGAGGTGAAAGACAGGCTATACAGGGTAAAAATTGAAAGTATTAAACCTCCTAAAACATTTAAAGCATCTCGTAAATCAAGCGGGATAACTCTTTTTTAAATGATACAAGAAATCTCGTCTATTTGTAACTGTGTTTTATTATTTTGCATTATAGGCAAAAATAAAACATCCTGTGTGTATGTGGATGTAAAAACTCACTTTTTAGAGTGGCCTAGGATATCAATTGTTTCATATATTTTGGTTTAATGTTACAGCAGCCGTGACTATATTCTTTAAAGGACATTCTCTATAAAACTCCCGCACATTTGCTTGATTTATCAGGGTAAACTGGTATATCTCTAGCTTTGAAATAGTTCTCGTATTAGTTATAAAGAAAGGTGAGTATCTCGTGGTTTATAAAAAGTAGGTATCCCAAAAACATAACAAATGGGGTCAATGGTATATATTACTCATACAAGGTTCAGTTACTGGCATCGCCGTCTTGATGCTAAATTTATATCATGTCCGTTTGGGTATACCTAGTATTTTTAGGCATTGAGCATCGGAATTACTGATGTATTTTTTAACCTCTACTGAATATCTTCCGCAATAATTTGAATTAAAGTTATTTAAACTTGTAGTAATATACATATTTGCAAGTTAAATCATAAACCATAAAAAGGAATATTACTTAGATTTAATTTTTATGTTAATACAGGATTTTACACATCTCAGGTTTTCTTATGAACGCGGATTAATATTGTAATTTAATACTGGATTCAAAACTATTTTGGTTTCTTGCAATAATTCGTAAGTTTCGTTCATAAGTATTCAGCTGCCGATCACTATACGAGGAGCAGTGAAAATGTCATCTATTAAAATGACGAAACGTCTGCTTTTAATTTTCAACCATGACAGAATGGTCTAGATTCATTGTGCCTTCCTTTTATTACAGGATTTGATTTTTTTAAAGATCTATTAATTTCATCGAACTTCGATATTATGTGTGTTAGTGAGACTTGGCTGAATGAAGTTTTGCCTTCAAATGATTTTTCCATCCCTAATTTTCATATCTTTCGTAACGATAGATTGAGTCGTGGTGGTGGAGTATGTATTTATGCAAGAGACATATTTGATTGTGTAATTGTTTTAGACGATTTTGGTACAATTGAAGGCACAGAACATATTTGGATTCAGATTAAAGGATTTAAACAAACTTTTCTTGTTGGTACAATTTACAGAGTCTCAACTTGTCCTATAAGTGACTTTGTTCAGCATCTAGACGACATTTTTTCGTTTATATCTCCTCAATACGATATAATTGCTCTGTTTGGAGACGTCAATGTAGATCATACCTTTGATAACTTTGTTAGTCAAACTATGCAATCCTATGACTTTACTCAATTAATAAGTGAACCTACTCGCATCACAGAAACCTCTAGTAAAATTATTTACGTAATATTTACTAATAGAATTGATCTTGTTCACCAAGCAGGTACTTTGAATGCTGATTTAATATCTGATCATAGAGCTGTTTTTGAGTTAAATTTAACCGTTCCCCGAATTATTCCTAAGTTTTTTACTTATCGTAACTTCAAAAATTTCTGTCGTAATGACTTCATCCACGATCTACAGTTAATTAATTGGGATGACATATACTACTTGAACGATATTGATGACAAAATCACATTTTTTTATTGTAATATCTTAAATTTATTTGACAGACATGCTCCATATATTACTTCAAAAACTACAAAACCATGTGCGCCATGGATTACTAGCACTATCAAAGGACTGCAAAGGAAAAGAAATCAAGCGCTAAGTAAATATAAAAAATCGAAAAGTATTCAGGATTGGGCCTATTATAAACGGTTACGCAATTATACTGTCGGAGCAATTAGGCGAGAGAAGAAAGCATATCTTGATACCAAAATGACTAACTCTGACAAAAAATTATTGTGGAAAGCTTTAAATTTGTTAAATTTAAAGAAAAATCAAAATGTACATATTCCAACAAATCTTTGCAATCCTGATGACATAAATAATTACTTTTTGTCAGTCTTTACACCATTAAATAACTGTTCCAATACTTGCACTTGGTTTAAAAACAGAAAATACAATTCGGATATTTCATTTTCACTCAAATTGGCATCCACAGCTGAAGTTCATGATATTCTATTTAACTTAAAATCTTTGGCGTGTGGTTTTGATAATGTTAACGCTAAAATGCTTCAGTTATGTTCTCCCATGTTGGACAAACATTTTACACATATTTTAAATTGTTGTCTGGAGGTAGGTTACTTTCCAAACCAATGGAAAATCTCAGTGATTAAACCTCTTCCCAAAATAAAAAATCCTCTTGCGTATTGCGATCTCCGTCCCATAAGCTTAATTCCCACATTATCTAAAATATTAGAAAAAATCGTCTATAATCAATTATTTTCTTATATAATAGATAACAATATCGCATCATCAAAACAATCTTGATTCAGAAAGGGTTTCAGTACTGCCGCAGTTTTAGCTAATGTCACGGATAACATTTTTAGAGTTTTAGATGGAGGCGACGCAACAGCCTTGGTTTTACTAGACTTTTCTAAGGCTTTTGATACTATTGACCAAGTTCTACTTTGCGAAAAACTTAAATATTATGGGCTAGATAACTTATCTTTAAATTTTTTTCGTTCATACTTAATTAATCGTAGTCAAGTAGTAACAATAGATAATAAATTCTCACAGATTGGCTTTGCCACTTCTGGAGTTCCGCAAGGCTCTATACTGGGCCCCTTCTTTTTCTTATCTACACAGCTGACATATTTCAAACAGTTACACACACTAACGTTATAGCCTATGCAGATGATACGCAATTGTCTCTTTGTTTGAATAAAAATAATATTTTTTCGGCCACCACCAAAATTAATTCAGATCTTCAATCTATTTTACAATATTCAAATCGTAATAATTTAAAGCTTAATCCTAGCAAATGCAAAGTCATATGTTTTTCCCCAATAAACATGCAAATAAAGATTGAAACAGAGTTACAACTACAAATTAATGGTCAGCCTTTAAAAATGCTGTAAATGTTGTAAGGAACCTGAGCCTTCTCCTTGATTCAAAATTAAGGTTTCGGGAACATGTCATGGCTCTGATCCAAAAATTCTATATTGCTTTGAGACCTTTATATTCAAATATAAACATTATTAATTTTAAGTCGAGAAAAAAACTTGTCGAGTCGTTGGTGTTGCCTATTCTAAATTATTGTAGTATCGTATATTACCCTTGTCTGGACAAAGTCACTCAGTATCGACTTCAGAAGATGCAAAACAACTGTTGCAGGTTCATATTTCGTTTAAAAAAATACGATAGAATTTCGAATAAAATTAAAGAGTTGGGCTGGTTGAATGTTAAAAATACGTTTAAGCTTCATTTCAGTGTCTTCCTTAACAAGTTGATGCATACATCTTCCCCACCATATTTACGTGAGAAACTTATACATCGGGGTGAAATTCACAATAGATATATAAGAGACCCAACTAAACTTTCTCTGCCAAAATTTTGTTCAGCCATGTTTACTAGATCTTTCACTTATAATGCTTGTATTATATATAATGAAATTAATAATAAATTTAGAATAGATTCAGTTACTGGCTTTCGTAAAAAGGTCAAGTCTTTTCTTTTATCAACACAATGACCCGTCACCACTTAAAATATTTGAATGATATTGTTTTGTGATGTGTTCTGTATATTTATAAATATGTGTAGGCATGTTAATGTTAATGTCATTGCAAGTCTTTATATGCGTGCTATTATTGTCATCACTATTTCAATTATATTATGTTTACTCTATTGCTGTGTATTATATCTGTATTTATATTTGTTTTATATTTCCGTCTTTTTACAAAGTTTTTTTTGTTGAAACTCACTTTATTTAGATATCAACTTTTCATCAGGGTTAAGTGAGTAGCTATAGCTAGACTTCGCCCTTGGCAAATAGTATTGTACTATATAATTACAGTACCTACCCTAATAAAGACATTTTATTATTATATTATTATTATTAAACCCTTACTCAAGTACTTAGACCAGTCATAATGTAGCCTAATAATCTAATAATCTATTGTGGATAAAAGAAGCTTCACCACAATTTATTTTATAAATCCAACTTAAGAAACGCTACATTTTAGTTGATAAGTAATGTCAGTAAATAAGAAAAAGTTTATAAATAGCACAACTAAAAAAAATATTCCTAGAAAATTAAATAGTTGTACTCTAGACCTATCTAATATTAGCATATTAAATATAGCCAGGTGATATGGGTCAAAGACCGCCACTCCACAACAAACCTCTCCTACATAGGATCTGTATGGTCTGATATATCCTTAACACACACCTAATGTTGTTTTGACTGAAGTTCCAGATCGGAATAATCTCTATACCCCTCATTCTAATCACAAATATTAGGCGGGAAATCTGAAACTTGTGTGTGAGAGGGGGTGGCATATTATTATTCAGTAGGTCGCCTTTTCCGCCGCCATACAGCCTAATCTTTTTTTAAATTTTATTTCCAGTTGTTATAATCAAAGAATAGATTTTGTATATACCTAGCTCTATAGTTGACAATATAAAAAACATAAACCCCTCTATCAAAAAGGTAGTCGAGGATCGCTTTTTATTTTCTCAAAAAAAAATTGAGATAATGTTCTACCATATACGAGTAGGAAAAACTTTTGTTTACACTTTGTAATACTGACGTAACTATCGACATAACAACAAAACACTATACTGCACTTGACGCGCCTTTCGCCAACCAAGTCTTCATCATCTGGAGGTGATTAAAACCAAGCCTATGCTAACACTATGTCGAGGATCGTATGGAATAGATATGAATTTTAGATTTTCTCTTTCATTTTGAAAAGTCGATGAATTTCAAAGTGTCTGTTTAAATTTACATTTCCTAATTATTTTATCAATCCAGCTTACAGAATATCCATTGCTCGCAGCTATTAGGAAAATAGCTGAGTAAAATAATTAGGGAACGTAAATTTAAAGAGACAATTAGTAACAATGGTGCAATCGTTTTCTCTTTCATTTTGAAAAGTCGATGAATTTCAAAGTGTCTGTTTAAATTTACATTTCCTAATTATTTTATCAATCCAGCTTACAGAATATCCATTGCTCGCAGCTATTAGGAAAATAGCTGAGTAAAATAATTAGGGAACGTAAATTTAAAGAGACAATTAGTAACAATGGTGCAAAATGGGACATAATGTTACATAGATTTAGTGTTAATTATCTCCAGATAATGCCAACTTGCGGTTGGCGAAACGTGCGTCGAGTGCAATATAGTGTTTTGGTGTTATGTGGAAAACTACGTCAGTGTTATCGTCACACCAAAGGTTCCGACCCCTTTCAAGATTAAACTTTGTATAAAATAATTTAAAAAAAACTTTTAGCTGTCCTTGTGTTATTACGATTAAAAAACGGTTCTCATTAAAACTGCGTAGGTACTTCGTGAAGAATGTTTCTCACCTAACAGCAATTTTTATACATTTGTGTTGAATTATCGATAACAGCCCGTATGAAATAAATAACTCATTTCCCAAAATAAAAATCATTCGAAACCCAGGATTCCTGCATCGCTATTTAGGGTAGCACCTAAAAATAATGAAAATGTTGAGGTTAGTTAATAATATGTGTGTTTAAAATTCCAAAGCAATATTAATTTAAAATATCCGTTCTAAGACTTACTAAAAAATGCTCATTGGCAATGATTGTCGCCCTCGTTAACCTTTTATGGCAGAAGCTCCTCTACTACTTTACAAATCTAATCAAGTTCCTCTCTGCAACTCCAATTTAAAGTCATCTTAATTTTTTTGATTAAGTGAGCGGTTTTCTCATTACGATTGTTTATTCAGTGTTTATGACAATTATTTATTGCTGAACGTGTATGAGTGCTTACAATAATCGTATGAATAGATAATGCCACGAGGTATTAATTAATGTGAATGTAAAACTAATTATTATTATTAAACATTCATAGTAATTAAAAAGTCGCTAGAGATGACTGTAATACGAATATTATAGCAGCAATTTTATTAACGCATGCGGGTGTCCCCGCAGTAGTGTCCAAAGTCGAATAACAATTTTATTCCAAGCATATGACAACATCTCTTTATGTAATTCTGTAGTGCAAAAATAAAGGATATTTTAAAAATACTTTAGTATACAGAGTGCCCCGCTACAGTAAGGCAATGTAAATGTAATTCTAGTTAAATGGGTCCTTATATAATGTTACATATTTTAATCCTATTCAAATTTTAAATCATATCTTTTTTTTAATGTTTCAAATAGCATTTCCTAAATTTTTCAGCTGAAACACCCAATTTTAGTTAGCACTTTAACTATTTACAATATTGATATACAGGGTGCGCCATTAGTGTGGGAAGAACGAGATATATTTAACTAAACCAATCAACAACCGGCAAGCAACTCTGCATATAAATTAAAACGGCGAGAATACCTACGAAATGTTAATGTATGAAATTAATACGTTGTGGGGTGTTTAATTGTCCCTTTAAATATCTAGGTTCTCGATATTTAAGGGTACCTTCATGCCTATACTAAATGGTAATGAGGGTCCACCATCCTACCATCCTAAGTCATACTTAGACGACAATGTGCCTTACATAATAGTAATATTCGCCCCCCCCCCCACACAAGTATATTTCAGGTTAAACCTTGAGACTCGATTAAGAACTTAAGAAATTATTCCTAATAGTTAAACAACAATCAATAAAACAAAATATTATATGTATATAAAATATGTAGGGAGTTCTATTTAAAATAAAATTGTTGATATACACTTCAGGTAAAAACCGTAGTTTCTACCTGAATATTTGAATATCCTAAGTATCTATATAGTAATAATAATAGTAGACGACATTTTATGAATACATATTTATAGCCATTGTTTATAAATATTCTCTAATTAGGTAGGTACGTTATTTATAGAAAACTTTCGAACAAATCTGCTATTGCCCTGTTATGTCTTTATAAAAATTATACAGGGTACACTACATCATAGTTTTATCAGAAGATTTATATAAAACTAGATGATTGTACTTTGAAAACTAGCCTCAAAATGTATTTAGAATACATAAATAAAATGGTGGATGCGCTGGGATTAGTATAATATGTACCTAAATAGGTAGTTATAATTTTCTTCTTCATATTTTATTTTAGTTGGAAAAGCTATCATTTTTTATAATATTTTACTTTAATACAATTATTTCTGAAGCAGTACCTACTTTAAAACATTTTATATTTCTGACTACAACAGAAAAAATATTCTTACATATTGTATATACACTATATGCACCACTATACAGGGTAGAAATAACAAATATTAACAGACTGGTAAATTCATAAGGGAAATAAAAACTTTACCTCAGTTTTTCCCCAATGCCTATACACAGCTTTTCTGACTAACCCTCAAAAATAAAATCAAATTTAGAAATTGTTCAAATATTATTTATCACGCTCGTGATAGTTTATATAGTTTTATTTATCACACTTTTAAAAAAACCTCTGCAAAATTTTCGTTCGGTGAGAGAGATGCGGCTAGCACCGGCGTTTGTTCTCGGGCCTAATGGCCCCGTCACGACTGCCAAAATCCTAACTTTTCGCTGGGCCCTCTCGACCCCTTTTCTAATTTTTTCGGCTTCGAGAACCGCTTCACATGAAACTTCCGTCCTTTCTCTAATCCTTTGAGATTTTTTTCTCGAGACCGTACGTCGAGTCCTGCTACATCTAATTCGTCTTCGAAAATCTCGAGTCGCGTCCGTCTCAACTTCTTTCTCATTTTACCTGCCGATGTGAGATTGAACTAAAAACAAGCACCTACGAAAACTGTCAAATTAATTAAATTTCAAATACTTGACACTTCTGATTACCAAAATACTGAAGCGAAATGCTTTTCCAATTAGAATATCGGTAAAAATTAATTTTTCAGGTTAACACGTACCGTTTACATACTTAACTATCTCAGCGTGAAACAAGTGCAGAATTTCGCAAATTCGGAACTCGCTGGATGCAACTTTTTTTTATTTTATTTTTTAATTCCAATTATTTATTAGTATTGGTGTTGAGTTATTCTCACAAAATGTCCCTCCGTTATTCTGTTCCATTGTTCGTAGTTTTTATTCTTTCTGCAGGTAATGTTTTCAATTAATTTGTTCATTTTGGCAGCCTGTAAAATTCATCATTTTTACTTACAAAAGTAAATATCTTCTACAATATTAATTTGCTGCAACAATTATGACAGCAATATATTTTTTAACGTCGCCGTTAACCTTTTCGGAGGGCGGGCGGGGCTTCGAATCGTAACGGAGGGCCCTATTGATAAATTGATAAAAATGTTTACTAGAAAATGAATTCTACTTTCAGTACTCAAATAATAATGATAGTTTACCATTAAGAATGGAGTACCGTTACAATTCATCAAAATATTATTAAGAAAAATCATTTAGTATAATTACATCATCAATCCAGATATAAAATTTCAGCTTTTTGTCTCTAAGTTTATTATTTCATATAGCCCCCCGGAAGGGCTAGAAATTAGCGATTTTCTCCTATTTCTAGTTTTCATATTAAATGATGATCAATATTTATTAGAAGAAGAAATGTCTGAGATTCCATTCGGCGTATTTGCCGAAGTTATAGTTAACAGAGAAAAGACTAATTCACTAATTTCTTTAAAATTTGCCTGGTGAATAAAAAGTTTTTGCGGGCATTATTTTTTTTTTTGTTGAAAACGATAGCTCTCTTATCATAGAATGCAAATCTAAAAATCCCAAAAAATCGGAAGTGAGCTAAAGTCAGCATTTAAAAAAACATGACCGCTCGCGTTATTTTTAAGGTGTTTAAGAAGCATACATTCATGTATGACAAATTGTTAGTCTTCAGTGATAAGAATGCGGATATAGATGAACTAATACGTTGGTCATAAATTTGTCTCCTTTATGTATGGATTAAACGGATCCCGAGACATTATAGAAGAACGATATAGGCTTTACAACATTGGTACAGCTAAGCGGACGCTCGAATGAATGGAATGAATGAATCTTTTGATTTGGACGTTCTTCCCACAACGAAAGGTGCACTGAAGCAACATATTTTAAGGTAGTTTCAAATGGTGATTACATTAATAGCAAATATTTTTTTTTATATTTTCAAGACCTATCTTCAAATACAGCAATGGATGGGAAATTTCCTAGCCCCGGATAAAGGTATTATATGCACAAAAATAAATACAACACAAGGTTTAAAAATGTAGGGTTTTATTAATGCAGTAAAAATTTTATTCTTTTTTTTTTCTTAACCAGTTTAATTTATTTATTTTTTATATATCAATACCTAATGCTTGCATAAAATCGAACAATCTCTAAGCAAAAAGTATCCTTATCTAACCAACACCTTAAGTTTAAAGGACTGGAATTGGATCATCATACTTTCTAATTATGTGTTGTATTTTTATGTATATTGTATACTTTAAATTGCGTGTTTTGTAAATACCGTCAGAACGGTGTAACAATCCAGGAAAATATTAATAAATAAATAAATTGGTGAACTTTTCTAATTTAAATTATTTAAAATTAAATATTGGTAAATTTAAGATTATGAGGTATTTTAAATATAAAAGTCCGAATGCTATGGACAATAATAAACTAGCATGTAAATATTTTTTAAAATTTGGCTAAGCCATCATTTTGGCATATTTGATATATATGGTCTTTAACTTTCCAATCCTTTAAACGTAAGGCTTTGGTTCGCTGGAGGCAACTTTTTTTATTTTACTTTTTAATTCCAATTGTTTATTAGTATTGGTGTTTAGTTATTTTCACAAAATATCCCCCCGTTATTCTGTTTCATTGTTCGTAGTTTTTATTCTTTTTGCAGGTAAAGTTTGCAATTAATTCATTCATTTTGCCAGCCTGTAAAAATAAAAGTAAATATCTTCTACAATATTAATTTGCTGCAACAATTATGACGACAATATATTTTTTAACGCCGCCGTTACACCTTTTCGAAGGGCGGGTGGGGCTCTGAACAGGAGCGGACGGCCCCATTGATAAAATTGATAAAACTATTTACTAAAGAAGGAATTCTACTTTCACTACTTAAATAATAATGAGAGTTTACCATCAAGAATGGAGTACCTTTACAATTCATCAAAATATTATTAAGAAAAATCGTTTAGTATAATTACATCATCATTCCAGATACAAATTTCAACTTTCTGCCTCTAAATTTATTATTTCGTATAGGTACAAGGGATTATCTCAAATTTCTTTAAAATAATAAAATTTTATTAAAAAAAAAAATATCTTCTTAAAAATAATATTATTCTAGACTCTTTTGTCACTCGAAAGGTGACCCCAGACCGCAGGTCTGGACCCCCGGTAGGGCTAGAATTGGAACAAAGATCACGATAGCGATTTTTTCCCATTTCTAGTTTTCATATTAAATGATGATCAATATTAGAAGAAGAAATGTTTGAAATTCCATTCGGTATATCTGCAGAAGTTATAGTTAACAGAGAAAAAACTAAGAACATTTCGGACTAATCATTTCGGTATTAAAATGTCTCCTAATATTGAATAGGGAGGGATAGCCCACGAGCCCACATCCTATATAACACCATGGACCCAAAAAATTTTCCATCAAATATTGTTTACAAAAACAATATTTGATGGAAAATTTTTTGGGTCCATGGTGTCTCATTAGATACAAATCTAATGAGACAAGTTAGCTAGAAAAGAAATGTTCAGAAAATGTGAAATATAAATCTGAATAATTCTCTTGGAAATTGGCGATCTGCATACAATCTCTCGTTAAGTAGTAATATATATGACAAGTTACTCATAGTTTTAACAAAATTTCTATTTCGTGGGATTTTGTTCCCGTTCACATCCACCAATGTGCTAATTTCAATCGAGATCATAACAACACGCTGCGAACAACATATCTTAAAAATAGCATAATTCCGCGTACCGCGTTATTGAAAACCAGTAAAATCGTTTGTTAATTTTATTTCTGTTTGAGATAATCATTGGTTACCAATAAACTTTTATTAGCATTTATTTGCACGATCAGTTGAAATAGACTTTAATGTAAACATCTGCATATTGATTTATGCAGTGTGTGGTTGGGTGTTGGTTTATCTTAGTGCCATTTGCTATATGTCATTCTCTTACAGGAGATAAACATTACGAAACTCCAGACTGTACTAATTTAGTTGTTATTCATTTTACAACAACTATTCAGGTTTCAGTTGATTATGACAGATAATAATTCTCAGCTGTCTAGTATATCTGTTTTAAAACAACTAAATTTACCTTTTATATCTGCTTTTAAAATGCACTTATTAATAATAATATTTTCATTATTTAGCAAATTCGCATTAAAACCAGTGAACCAAATAAGCACAAGTTCTAAAATTTATCCTTTGTTATTATAGCCTTGGTTATAGAGATGTATTATAATTTTCGTTAATAATATATCTGTTTCAAAAATTAAAAATATATCACTGAAAAATATCCGTTTTACCAATATTATCATTTCGTATCAATTTTCTGTCGCATCTATGCCACAGTTTTAGTTTAAGTAGCGTAAACTTTAGTAGTACTTAAATACTTATTATACATATTTTTTTTTTACTGATAAGTGGTTTTAGATATACTTTGTTGCCAATCGTGTACGAGTTACGAGACCAAATTTGGACTTTTTAATAGTACAAGTTGTATATTTTAAAATAGCGCAAAATTTGCGCCAATAATATATCGTACCTTATTATTTTATTTCATGTCAACCAGTTCGCCTATAAAATTTGAGTTCATTGCATTTTCTGGCTTTGGATTTAAATAAAATAGAATATTTATTTAATTTTGATTGGGGTCGGTAACTCAGTGGAATAAAAATAACATCACCTTGGCGTCAATGTAAAATATTAACATTGACTATTGACATTAAAATATTAAACTGTTAACATCAGTTGTAGCTATTCTCCTGACCAATAAGGGTTTCTAAGTTTCCTTAATTCCAGCACTGAATGATGGCTAGGGCTTACCAACGTAAGTCGTTCCTGAGACGCAAATACGGCCTGTTAAACAATGATATACCGCCCCTTCCCCCACACACGTCTTAGACCTCCGGGCTAATCTTTGGGCGATTAAAATGAGGGGTAGAGATATTATTATTATTATTATTACTTTTTTTTTAAATCCAGTCGACCGGTTCCCTGGCTCCGATTCTCAGGGTCGGCCGCTGGTGGTAATCAGTAGCTATTATCCATGTCCGTGGGGTGAGTAACTACTAAGTTCGGGAGTCGTGTGCCTTGAGTAGACGTAATGAACCCAGAATGCCGGGTATGATCTTCAGTTTCGAAAGCAGTACTCTTGCTCCACCAAGGGCTCTATTATTAGTACCACAAGCTTCATAGTATGTTCTAGATGGAGTCTGCGAAGTTCGATATTTCGTGCGTTTTTCCTCCTTTTTTATTATTATTATTATTATTATTATTATTATTAAATTATTATTATTATTGTTATTATTATTATTATTATTATTATTATTATTATTGCTTACACTGATTTACGTAAATTATATAAAAAAACTTTAAAGGAAACCGAAAAGAATACTATTATACTGACATCATTAATAATTCGGAAAACAGGTCAAAAGCCATATGGAATATCGTTAATATTGAAATACCTAATAGGAAGTATAAGAAAAAAACAGATTTAACTGCCGTCGAATTCAATATGTTTTTTGCTACGGTTTCAGAAAAAATTATTGAGTCTATGGATAATTCCAACGTTAATCCAGAAACATACCTCCGTGATTTTCCTAAGCCATATTCGTCCTTTTTTATATTGTCTGTTATTGAATCTGATGTCAATGAGGCTATTTTATCTCTTAAAAATTCGCCATGTTTTGATTATTATGGTTTAAATAGTCGCATAATTAAGGCGTCCCTCCAGTTTCTTATTGAACCCTTAACCCTGCTGTATAACAAGTTTATTGATGAGGACAATTGGCCAGACCCACTTGAGATAGCTAAAGTCCTTCCTATCCACAAGAAAGGCGATAGTCAGGTATTAGATAACTTCAGACCCATTGCAATTGTACCAATAATCTCTAAAATATTTGAAATTATTTTAAAAGAAGAAATGTTGTCTTATTTAGAGAAGCAATCTATTATATCGCCCTCGCAGTTTGGATTTAGGAAGGATTTTTCCACGATTAGAGCCCTGTTGGCTGTCATAGATGATATCGTTGAGGGACTGATCTCGGCATCCCGACCTATGCTATCTTATGTGATCTGACGAAAGCTTTCGATTGAGTTAATGTAAGTATTCTTCTTTTAAAGTTGGAATACTATGGTATTCGGGGAAAAGTACTACAGCTATTTCGCTCCTATTTAACTGGTAGGCAGCAATATGTTAGTGTTAATGAGTGTGAATCGGCTTTGTTGCCTGAAGTAGGAGGGGTGCCTCAGGGGTCAGTTTTGGGACCGATTCTTTTCCTACTATATATCAACGACTTACCTATTAATATAAAAAAAGGTGCGTGTGTCCTCTTTGCAGATGACACGACTTTACTCACGCGTGGTAATGTAGAATTGAGCAGGGATAATCTCAGTTTTGTGGAAACTTATAAATACAGTATAAATGCAAATATTTTGTGAATTGTAACGCAAATTAAAAAAATGTATATTAATAGCATTTTACGAAACCGAAATGCATCTTATCATCTAAAAACGTTCTTAGCAAAATAACAAATTAAAATTGAGGTGAATAATTTATTTTCTCTCTTAAAGAACTTTTAAAAATAATATGAAAGCATCAAAGATAAATTTAAAAGAATGTCAAATAGCGACAAAGGATGTATCACTCCCAAAAACTACTAAAGAACATGTGGTTTTTTATATGATTAGAAGATCTTACAAATGAGGTATCACACGATCACTTTTCCGTTTAAAATTCAAATTAGGATGTTGGGGGAGGGATAGGCATGACAACGTTACACATACCGTCGGAATGTGTCTCTCTTATAATAAAAATA
The DNA here is from genome assembly GCA_963924545.1 of Pogonocherus hispidulus. NCBI lineage: Eukaryota > Metazoa > Arthropoda > Insecta > Coleoptera > Cerambycidae > Pogonocherus > Pogonocherus hispidulus. The sequence continues at coordinate 35,833,502 of OZ004700.1, read as the reverse complement.
CGGTCTATAAAATACCAAGGCGGGAAGAAAAAAGAGAAAACCATGATAACATTTTTTGAAAATTAATTTCTAACAATTATTAGTCATTTCTCAAAGTTATATTTAATAATTACTTTAGACCACGGTCCAAATAAAATAAAAAAATGTTATTCTTAGTTTAAATATCAAAAGTTGCTGTCAGACCTCTGGTCAATTCGTATGTCGTTGAGAATTTTTTAAAGAACTGTATAGTGCCTTTAAACAAAATTTTTGGCTACATAAGTACATTAAGAATTTAGTTCAAATCATTCAGAAAATAAAAACAATATTGTGGCTGAGCCATATTTGCTATTTCACCAAGTAAATGAACAAGAACCCTAAACTAAGGTGCTATAAAGAGTGGACTCAATTTCTGTAGTCGTAAAAAATGTATTAATTGTAATTATTTCCGTTTAGTTGCCTTTTTAACTAACAGAAGCGTTTACCAAATGTTACTAAATTTATAATAATTATCTAATCTTATAGCAATTAATTTAAAATTTAACCAATGAAGTATATCACATCAATTTTATTAGCGTTTGACCATTCTTTTTTCCATAATCTTTTTGATGAAAAATAATTAAAGCTGAATTGACGTACATAATTATATTTTAAAAATAGGTTCCGAAAATACTTTATTAAAAGTTAATGAAAATTTATTGTTCTGAACAATGGAAAAATAAGAAATATAGGTAACTATATGTAGGTGTCACATATTGTTTAATTTAGTAATTTACTACGTACCAGTGTAAGCTAAACGATAGTTATATTTAGTCCACGATTGTATTTAGACAAACAAGAAATAGCACCTGTTATTTTAGGTACGAATCAGTTTATGAAATTATGCCTGAGTGGAACAAATTTATTTTCCGCCATGGGGATTTCCTAAAGATATGCAGTAAAAATTGAATTACAGCGTAAATTTCTTATTTCAAAATATTTAAGCGCTGCAAACTTCAATCATTGGACATTTAGGCATATAAAAAACTTCCCGTTTTCATTTTGGAGAGATTCCTAAAATAAATTTGTCCATTTTAAATATTTGATCTTTATCGCTATTTAAATTAATATATGAAAAATCTTCTACAAGCACTTTATGGTATGCATCAGCGGCATTATGTATGACACCATCAATAAAAAGTTAGATTAAAATCTCCTAGAATACAGACATTTTTACCAAACAAATATTCCAACGACATCAAATAACGGAATGTAAACAAACACATACTCAGAGGAAGATTCAAAATTTATTTTAATGCCCATCACGTCAATATCAGGATTAAGATCATTCTGAGGAATATCAACAATTTATTCAAGCTGTTTGACATCAACATACTTCCTCTGGAAAGGACAGTTTTACGATCAGGAGAATGGTGTCGCGATGAGTGGCCCTCTCAGCCCTGTCATGGCGAACTTATCTATAAAGATTTTCGAAAAACAAGCCCTTTTATCGGCTCCTAAAAGGCCTAAATGTTGGCCGAGATATGTACATGACACTTTCATCGTGTGGCAGCATGGGGAAGATTACAAAAAGTTCTAGAACATCACAAAAGGCAGCAGAACATTAAGTTCATCATGGAAGTAGAACAGGACAGGGTCTTATCTTTTCTGGACGTTCTGGTCGAGAGGAAGAAAGGGTTCTGGTACCTTGAACCATGCTATCTACAGAAAAAAGACACATACGTATCGACGCCTACATGGGAAGTCCAGTCACAGAAATGTTCAATCATGAAAACCCTAGTCTATGAAGCACTCACGTTGGCTGACAACCAGTACCAAGAGGAAGAACTGATATCCTTTCGATTTGTCTTTCTGGAGAACGGATACTCAAGGAAGGACATTGACAGGATATTCAGACCTCGACGTGATCCAGTCACAGCGAGACCCTAGGATGAAATTTCCACAGTCGTTTTACCATACATTTCCAATGTAGCTGGCAGAATCGCCAAATTAAAACGCAAGGCACCTAAAACGCAAAGGGAAAGGCAGAAGGAGGATTACCTTCTAACCAACGAACAAGATAAGTCGTAGACCTAAACATCAGAGTCCACTACAAACTCCGGGAGTACACTTAGTGTTATGCAACGATTGTGACAAGGTGTATGTGGGAATGACAAAACGAACAGTGGCAGCCAGAAATAAGGAGCATGAGATAAGTATACTACGGCTTCGCCTGCCTGAGAGATGCGCCGTTGTTGAACATGATTGGGAAAACGGACATAAGAACGCGTTCCAGGCTACCGGAGCTTTGATACACACCAATAGGTACTACAATTTTGAACAGAGGGAAGCTCTTGAGATTCCTCAACATCCAAATAACATCAATAGGTCTGACCTTTTTACCTGGTTTACCTTTACTGTACCTATCCCACTGTTTAGGAAATCCCAGTGCTAATAAATTAATTAGTTTATCCACTTTGTGGTATAAATTTATATAATTATAAAATTAAAAAAATAATTGGTTTTTGCCTTAGAATTTTACATTAAAATTGGTTTATTTATTAAGTAGTATATCAATAATGAAAAGAATATGGGACTTCCATGGGACTTTCTATTTTATAATCATAATAAAAATCATATACCCACTACTTTTACCTCACTTTATAAATGTTCACTGAACTAATACAATTAAGTAATGTTCTTATTACATAACATAACAGTTATTATTGTAGTCGCTTTCTTATTTTTTACAAACTTGGATTTAGAAAAGTACTTTTGTTACCGATATTAAGTGCACGCATAATGAACTATTAGAATATTAAAGAAATGTGTGATATTATCACATTATTAATAATTTCTCTAAAATATTTGTTATATACAAGATAATTAATAACCAATTCTCGGAAAGCCTTAAAAAGCATTTTACTTATACTTTCTTATAGACGAGCTCTTTGTGAGTTCAGCAGTATAGCATACTTTATATTTATTTTGAAAAACAGACAAATTAATTAATACGAAATTAAATGAATTAATAAAAATTTACTGACGACAACTACACAAAAATACCATATTGCTGCATTAAAATAACAATTCGAAAAGTGTACTATGGCTCACTTGAAACAAAACACTAAGGTGACAGTAAACAATGTTGCATCTGTCAAAAGTGTTGCTAATCATTGAAGGAAAGGTGTTATCCGAAAAAACAAAAAAAAAAAGAATTGAAATATTAACTATGATAGGCTACGGTAATTTAACCCGAACACACAAAAATTTGAAATATGTTTAATTTGAAATATCCAGGTAAGAACATAAGTCAGTCAACAGGAGTTGAGAGAACATAGTTCTGTTAGAGATCTTCCTAGAAGTGGACGTACCAGAGTTGTTAATGATGAAAATAGTTTAAACGTTTTGTTGCCCGTCCATGAAAATCGGCATTCGACGACGCGAAGATTTGCAGGTGAATATGGAATTTCAGTTCGCAAAATTCTGAAGAGCAACCAGTATCACCCGTATAAAGTAAAATTAATACCTACATGAGTTAAATGAAGATTATCCAGATCGACGTGTTCAATTCTGCCAGGAAATGTTGAAGAGAATACAAATGATTCCCAATTTTTTGACAAACTCGATTCTATTTTCGGACAAGGCGGCATTTTCTTTACATGGCGTTATGAACAGACGAAACTGCAGATACTGGAATAATGACAGGCCAAACTGGCTAATTGAGACTCACACCCAATATCTACAAAAAATAAATGTATGGGCGGGTATTGTAGGAGGAAGGTGGGAACTTTAAACGGAGACACTTATTTAGATTTTCTCCGCAACGCAACGACTTAGTATCTTCACTTGTTGTATTGTTCCTTAGTATTGACGATCAAGACGTTCCAGCCAATGAAAACTGGTATCAGGAAGATGGACCACTTCGTCATTATGCAATAAATGTCCGTCAATATTTACACGAGGTGTTCCCTGGACGTGGGTAGGTCGAAGAGACCCTATGGAATGGCCTCCTCGATCGCCAGATTTAACCCGATTGGATTTCCTCCTTTGGGGGTTATTTGAAAAGCAAAGTTTACTCCACAGAACCAAGGAGTCTGGAAGAACTGAAGGAACGAATAAGGCACCTCATAGAGTGTCTTCAATTGTTTTAAATAATGTGTGGGGAGATATATTCAATCGTTCAGAGTTGTGCTTAACAGAGAACGGTCGCAGTTTCGAACATTTAATTTAGATTAATATTTATTTATACCTACGTTCCTATTCTTTTTCGTCTTCATTTTGTTTTATTCTTTATTTCTTATTATGTTTTATTCATCGTTTTCTTGAGTTAAATTGTTCATTGTTTACTGTATTCTTGTTAATATTTTGTTCATATTTAATTAAATATGTTTAAGACTAATATTGCGTCTTCCAATTGTTATTTTTGCAGTATTATGGTATTGTGTACCCGTAGAGTTGTCATTACATTTTAGTAATTGGTTTTAACCTGTCAAAATAAATATAAAGTGTGCTATATTACCGAACTCACAAAGAGCTCATCTACAAGAATCTACTAGAAAAATATACTTTTTGCTATTTAAAAAAAATATCGATCAATCCGAGTCATTTCCGGAACAACTGCAGCGCCATTTTATTGAATATTACATCAACATAAGGCTCAATTAAAAATAAAAATCGATGTATCCGAGGATTTTAGACAAAAAGGTCGGTTTTAAGAAATATTTAATGTATCCGTTACTTTTCTAACGCACTGTATATCTAAATCCTACATCAATAGAGTTTATCATGATATTTATCATAAATGCAAATATGATTTATATCAACATACATTTTGAGACCTTCATACCTCGATAACAACAGTAAGTCTACCTAATAAACTAACATGGTCTTGAAAATGTAATTTACTCGACATTATTATCGTCTAAATTTAATTAATTTTAAATGTAGGTGCAAATCTAACCACTAAAATTGGTGTACAAGGGAAGCAAGTTTATTCAATGTAATATATGTTAACATCCTATCGTAAAGTACAACTAGGTGAGCTTATGTTATTTGGCCTTGGCAGAATCTGTTAAGGAATTATCAACCGAAACATACTATCTAATTTCATCTGCCTATATTAGTTTTCTTGAGTTAGTTTTTGCGTCAGAGACTGCATCCGCTCAATTGGTTTTTATTATGAAAATTATGGTAACAGTGAAACCAGAGAGAAGAAAAGACCATGAATAATAGTAGTGTACACATATCACGCAATTACAGTAGAATGTAACAGATATTCCCATAGAACTGAATTTTGTTAATTTGTATTCTGAGAAATTTTTACAAATAGAAATCAGAGCCTAGAAAGTTAACATTTATACCGGGATATCAAAAATTATCTTGGTCAAGGGTGGTTGTGGAATGTAAAACGTGTGTCTTACTTTAAATTTGAAATAATTATGTCACTGTTACACTGACATCATCAATAACCTACAAATGTCATACCTATTTATTTCAGTTGTAAAACAATAATGAACTACAAATTATGAAATAACGGTTTTAGTAACAAGAAAAACTAAATTACAGTAATTGTTGGAAATGTCCCCCGTTTTGTTCGATGCACAAGTTGACGCGCCCCTTCATGCTGTGAAAAGCGTTTTGCACCTTTCTGGCGTTATGGTTGCACATTGCCGAACAATTCTTTGTTGCAGTTCTTGCAAATTATTTACCGGAGTTGCGAAAGTCTTATTTTTAAAGTAAGGAAATATAAAATAGTCCATAATTGTCAAACAAGGTGATCTCGGAGGAATCTCAACTTCTGTATGCAAACTTATCAGCCGGTCATCAAGAAACTCGCGGAGGAAAGCAATATTTTCTCGTGTAGTATGTGCTGTTGCACCGTCATGCTGGAAATAACCGTACCAAAGTTCATCATCGTTTAACTGTTGCACAAATTCAACCAAAAAGTTGTGTCTGTACCTTTCTGCGTTGACGGTGAAATCGAAAAAAATTGGCCCAATTATTCTTCTGCGAGAAACTGCCATCCAAACACCAATTTTTTGAGCATGTAGTGGCGATTCGGTAAAAACATGAGGGTTATCATTGCTCCACATTCGCATATTTTGAGAATTGATGTATCCCGAAAGGTGGAACCACGCTTCGTCAGAAAAAAAAGTTAAGTCCAGAAGATCGTCATTCATTAAATTATTGACAAACCAATGGCAGTAAGCAAGTCGTCTGGGGTGGTCTGCGGGCAGAAGAGCTTGATGTGCTTGCATCTTATATGGATGCATGTTCAAGTCTTTCTTTAAAATCTTATGACATATTCCATAAGAAAGTGCAATTTCCTGAGAAAGACGTTTCAAAGGTTTTGCAGGCTCCTCTTCCATACGTTGAGGAACGTCATTGACAACTTCTTCTGTACGAACTCTTGGTCTACCAGCACCTTTTTTATGAGTCATACAACCAGTTTCGCGAAACACTTCAACACAATTTGTAAGGCACGCATAAAAATTGTCCGGTAATATTGCCACGTTTGGGAAGTGCTCTCGAAAATTGTCTAGGCACAAACGTTGACTGTATTGCCAATTTCCATTAACCAGCGCACCCGTTCGAAAATAGGCTTCAATCATGAGAATTTTGTGCTGTGTGGTAAGAGGCATGATTCAAAAACTGGATTAGAAAATTTCAGCACAATGACTTGACAGATTCTAACACAACAAAACATATTCAAAAATTTAAAGTAAGACACACGTTTTACATTCCACAACCACCCTTGACCAAGATAATTTTTAATGTCCCGGTATTGTAGTCACTTTTCAGTGTATTGTATTTAGTGAATTCACGAAGAATAGACCCAGAGGAGTTCCACAGACGCTTCTCTTCTTACAATTTTTGCACTCATGCTCAACTGACCGACACGCATTTTATTTAAGGTTGTGTTAATGGAAATGGACTTAAAGCTAATCGTCTTTCAAATGTTCTCCAACATATTATTTTTGTATCTTTTGCTATTTTGAAACTATTCAACCACAGTAGGTAGAATTAAAATGATACACTATACTTCTATGATGCCAAAGTTATGGAGAGTGACTCATAAATAGTTTCGTCGTCTTTCAAATGTTCTCCAACATATTATTTTTATATCTCTGGCTATTTTGAAACTACTCAACCACAGTAGGTAGAATTAACATGATACACTATACTTCTATGATGCCAAAATTATGGAGAGTGAGTCATCAATAGTATCAAATCTCTTTTATTATTTACCGTATAAAATAATTTGTAACCGATACAAAGATTGTTCAAAATAAGGTGTAATTTTATTTTTTAAATAAACAACGTGATTGATTAGTTGTGAAATATAGCTGTAGCAGTTTTCATGCAAGTGGCGTAGAACATGTGTTTTTGTAGTCAACTTCTGTCTTACAACTAATTGTGAGACCATTTATTTTATTGTAAGTTGATTAAAACAAAATACTGTTGTCTAAACAAATCCTTAAGCCAGTATGGACCTATGGAATATAGCTCTGGGGCTGTGCCAGTAAGAGTAATATATTAATAATTCAAAGATTTCAGAACAAAGTACCACAGAACATCGTCAAAGCGCCTTGGTACATCAGAAACATCGACCTTCAAAAGATCTTCAGATGGACACTATAGAGCAGACAATTACCAAATTTGCAAGGACTCACGAACAACGACTCCATCAACATGTGAACATCGAGGCCATCCAGGTCCTCGACAACACTAACATAGTAAGAAGGCTCAAGAGGTTAAACCCTTTGAGTTAGTGAATTGATTATATCAGCATAAAAGCAGAGTATTCTGCGGTTAGTGTTAGACGTTAGTTTGGTGTAATTAAGTTACCAGACTCTAAGGTACACTAGTGAGTAATACCTTAGCTCTAAGATTTTCAACTTTAGTTAAATTATGACAGAATCAAATTACTCATTGATCTCCCTTTGATCAGATTGTAATAACAGCAAAATTCCCTTCAAGGGGTATTTTCTATATTAATAAAAAAAAAATTGTATTACATAGTTTTTACGGGTGATTTTTTAAGTGCAGGAAGTATTGGGCTTTCTGGTATCCGTAAATGATCTGATTTAACCTATTCTGGCCTTCTTTTCCCAGACGCGCCTACGGATCGCGATCCCTTTCCACTTCACCCGTCGAATAGATCGATATGCTGCCAATGAGTCACTCTCCATAATTTTGGCTAGAGTATAGACTCCACGAATTTGGTTTTCATGAAATACCTAATACTCGTAGGGTTGTAAAACACGACTGTATAATAAATATAATAAAAGTGACACTTATCATCTTCGACTTCGCCAAAGGTTTTCAGTTTTTAATTATTGCTTTAGAAGCTTCACGTCGTGTCATGAAGATTAATGGTATTTTCCATCAACATATAGAATAACTCAAAAAATATGCTGAAGAGAATCAATTATTTGAATTAGAATCAAAACAATGGGAAAGAAGGTAAACTACTAATTAAAATTTTAATATTTACGAGTGAACTTAACACCAAATTTCAAAAATTTCTGTTTTCACATTCAGATGCCTAGAGTAATATAAATTTGTATAGAGCTAAAGCTGACACTGTCAGCGTATCCCTACTAATTCTCACTTGCGGTGTAATATTTAAAACAGAATAACTGAACAAGATTGTCAATTACAAAGTTCATTATAACATCTGATTTGTATGCATCAAGTTATCAAGAACCTAATAAAATTGTGATGAGTCCAATCATAATAGGATTATGACTAATTGAAACTGCTACCATTCCATTACATTGAACGGTATGGTATGTTTCAAGGGACAGACGAATACATATTATTAATGAATTCAGACTAATAAACCTGCTTCAGCACTAAAATTTGTAGAAACATTTGAATGCAATGCAAGCCTGGGAGATACCTATACCTGATTGGCCATGACTTTTAAGAAATTCAAATTTAATAGCTTTGATACTTTGAATAACGTATTTTCTCAAGTTTTTAGACCCGAACAAATAGTCATTAAATTGGTCATTATCTTAAATCACTCACCTTTCTATCTCAAACGAATTGAAATACGTGCTTGGCTTAAAATATTACTTAATTCTTAATTTCCACATTCCCTTAATTAGAGAATTTATGAGAACTTAATTCCCAAATATTTTTCAAATCGAATCGCTAGCTTTCTCGTAATTAGAAGCTAACGTTAAGAAAAAGCTAACTGATAACGTACTTATTAGTTATACATATTATTGGCTAAAAATTCTAGGGAGGATATTCCTAAATACAATTTGGCAATACAACATTAACATTGCAACGTGTGTCACTGTCAAAACCACAGCTTGTCAAAACTGTTAAACAATATCAAAGCCAAATCACAACGCTCCATTTTTATGTTCGTCTTTTTGTGTTTTCCTGTTTGTATTTGTATATTATTTAAGTTTGGTTCAGTAATTTAGTAATCATGTTATTTATAGTATGAGAACAAATGTTTTCAACAAATGAAAAATTGTCAACACAAATGGGTGATTAGGACCTTCGGTTGAACACTGTTGCCAGCTTGTAAAATTAATTGAAACTGGTTATTGCCAATTGGTAGTCAAATATATTTTTACGTTTATATGAAGATTTTGTTTTTTTTTAATGAGTTGAAATCCCCAACCTTTAATTTTAGTTTTCAAGATATTTTTAAAATTGTTACATTTTCAAAGTGCTTTTGGAATCAAAAATTGTATTTAGCGACACTTTCTATCACTTACCGTTTTCCTAAAAGCATTGACTGAGAGATTTAATAAGACGTACAACTGATTGGAGTTTTTGATAATCTTTATTTTTGGAGAAAACACTAATTCTCTCCCATTTTTGTTCAAAATGAATGTGAACAATTATTGACAAATTGACAGCCAGATAACAACTTGCTTTTCTGTAGGCTTCATTTTAACGGTGACCTTTATTACCTTTGAGGAAGACAATCTGTGTCCTGACAGGCATTGCATTACTCGGGCAACCTATCCCTGCGAACAAGCCTTGATCTACGAGTAAACAATTTATTTAAAAGTTATTTGGTGGAATGGGGATTCGAACCCACGACCTCTGGGTTGAGTGATCGAGACACTAAACCCTGAGCCACCGGCTCGCCTAATTAATATAGAGATATATACTCTATAAATCTAAGATAAACGTTTAGAGGAGCGATTCAAATAATATATCCTGAATAGTACTTCACTGAAAGTTAAGTTGAATAATTGAGTTAAAGCGATATGATTGGTTCGAGCGGTACTTTTCAGTAAAATTACCACTCGTACAAATCATATTTAACTGATATGTTTTACTATTTGCAGTAAGTTCTTTAATCGCTCATAGAGAAAAAAGTAAATACTTACTGGTTAAACATTTCTCCAAATTTATTGTCAAACTCTACAAGTAATCTACAGTTACAATGATTTTTAAACAGTTGGTATAATGATTTTGCGACATGGTTCTCGTCAAGTGCGTTTTATTAGTACTATTTGTTTACTAAGATTTTGCGTCGTTGACCGAAAATATTTGAATGAAACCAAAGCTAACATTTTTTATCTGCGGTCAAATATTGTAACAAACATAGAACTCGAACCTTATTATTGGCATAAAATAGAACTGATACCATGAGATTGAAAGTTGATTGCATAGCTACATATACAAACCGCAAAGCAATTACTGGTTTGCATAATTAATTTGGGTGGCTTGTAATTACTGAACCAATTGGGAATCCATGCAGTGCGGTGATTGTTGCAGAATTAACTCATTTTACGGAAAACTAAAATGATGATACAACAGATAGATTATACAATAGATATTGAAAATTAATATCCAGAATGAAATGATCCTTGCTGGATCTGATATTTTTGGGTCTGTAGACCTCTTAAACTATATTAGTAGATTTGAAAGTTAAGGTACTTATTTGAAGATTTAGTAATGTACAGGGTATCAATAAAGTAACAAATTTGAACACTATTATTTAATTTTAAACTCGAGAATGAAAAGAACTATCGATATGCAGTCTTCACTGAACTTTTTAGATTTCTTTGAAGTTTTTCCTGCCATTGCAATGCAGTGGCATTGCAATGCATTGCAATATCCTGCATTGTTGCCAATTCTTAAATGTTGTCACAAATTTTCAGAAAGGAAGGCCTATTTCAATACTGCCTGGACATCCATCTGAAAACCTGATACTTTTCTTTTAAGAAAAAGTAGATATACACGGTTGCCATTCAGATAAGATTTTAAGGAGATATTAATTATTTTAAGAAACCATGTCAAAACGTCTTTCTAAAAAAAAAAAACACAATACAAGCAATACATAGCTTATAACTAAATAACTAAAACTTGAAAGTATCTTGTCTTCACTATACTTATTATGGTTGGATTTTCTTCATCCCAAATCTTTGTTTGTTGTTTTTATTGTTATTTTTTAAAAAGATAATATGTTAATGTTATCATTGTTTCATAAACAAATTAATACAGGTATCTTTAAATTGTTATTCTCTAAATGGCAACACATATTTTTAAGAATCAGACTTTTAGACTTATGGATGTATCAGATAGGTGTTTATTTGAAGGAGATGCCGAAAACAACTACTCCAGGGACAATGTGCCCCGACTGGTATTGCATTACTTCGACACCTCCATAGGAGTCGCCACATCTTTCGTCGAGACCGACCACAAGACACTGACAGATAGGTGTTGTTTCATTTAAAGGAATTTTGGATTGAAATTGGTGTTTGGATTGATAATATATGGATAGACACCCTGTAGAACGTAAACATGTATCCCGGATATTAAAAGAGTAACTATTCGATCAGGTTGTTAAAATAGATATTTTCGAAAATTATAAAAACATGTATTCAAACTAAACAAATAACTTACAATAATTACAATTTTAACTAGCTTTATTCTAGACGCTACGCTTCTTTTTTAAACGCTACACAGTTCTTCGTCAACAGAGATTTTGTGTTGCTATTTTTTTTAAATATAAGACTGAATTTTACCCTTAAATTTCAATTTTAAATTGATCACTCCGTTATAATTTAAAGAGTTTCCAAATATAAGTAATTTTTAATAATATAATAAAGTTTAAACTGAAAAAACACTAATAAACTATCGTTAATATGTTGAATTATTGTCGTCATTTTATACCTCACTTCACTGGATGTCACTAGTGACATCCTACAATGTGAGGTCCAGTATTTCCTCGTAGTTTTGTTGCAATCCGAATCCTTGTATTTTGATTCTAACTGTGTTAGACAAAATACGACAAATTTTTGCTTTGTAATTCAGCGCTCGACGTGGTATATAGCCAGGAGAATAGCTGTTTTATCTTGATTTGTTTTAGTCCTTATTTAAATAAGGCATTTACTGATGATGGATATAAAGTAGATTCGTACTATTCGTAGTTATGTTTTATAACTTAAACAGATTCTAACAGATCTTTAGCTAATTACCCCTTAATGAAATGTTACAGGGAGGCAAAGTTAAAATTGATTTTTTTTTGTAATTTAACGAGTTACTACTCATTTTTGTGCATGGAATTTTTGATTTGCACTTTTCTCAAAAACGGTTGTATTTAGAGATTTTAACAAATATACTTTTTCATAAGAGAATACAGAAATATACGCTTTTTTGCGAAATCTACGGTAATGTTGCGGGAACCCTGTATGTTTTGGCCTATCAACATTCATAATCAGCGAAATACTAATATTTTAACACCCATTAATCCACAGTCAAGCGTTGTACCATTACTTGTGAATCACCTTGTATATAATTCCTTTGTTATTAGAATAATGACTTTATGAAATATATAACTAATTAAGAGTATTTGAGATTTTAGTCGTAATAGTATTATTTAATCATCATTGTTATAATAACATAAAATGCGGTTACAATATGATTGCTGGTATAACAGGAATTAAATTAATATTATGCAATAATTGTGTCAGAAAATGATAAAAGCTGTTTACTACTCATATGCCAGTATATCCCGCGGATTGTTTTCTCCAGTTTAATGTTAAATAACTTTTACTATAAATAGATAATAATTTACATAATACGAACTTTTAAAATACCGAGTGAGTATTTTAATTAGTTTCTGGTGTTTATATCAATTTAATAATAAAGAAGGATGCACCATTAATGAATATAGAATATCGTGATAAGATTAATGCACCTCTTCTTTGACGAGATTCTTGAGATTTAAATAGTTTTTGTAACTGATTCTATAAAGGGAGCTATTTTTTATTGCATAATATTCACTTCTAGTATATTTTTAACATTTTTTATTGGCTTATTTAACTGTTTACATCTTTCTTTATATAAGACTTAAGCCAAGAAGATAACTAAGGGATAAATTATTAATGAAATTCTCAAATATTATGATGTTGAATAAAGTTCTGCATTTCCTCGTTACCTATTATCCTAGGTATGCAAAGGAATAGCCTTATTATTTTTAAGATATGTCGTAAACAACAATTTTGCGTACAACAGGCACCGACCAACATTGAATTAAAACGGCATATATTGATAATATAACCTCAACTTATTGTATTTAATACATTTTTCCTTTTAATAGTGTTATCGAAGTTATTCCTTTGCATACCTAGAATAATAATAGGTAACGAGGATATACAAAACTTTATTGAACCATAATATTTGATTATTTCATTAATCATTTATCTCTTAGTTATCTTTTTTGCTTCATTCCTATTTAAAGAAAGATGTAATCAATATTCACATTTTGATAGAAGTCAAAAGCACGCTTGATAATAATTGTATTAAAGATATCTACTAACTATTATTGTATAAGTTAACGACAGATGAATTGTTTTAGTTGTAAAAAAATAAATGTTCAATCATTCGCGTTTAACAAATTGTACTCTGTATATATTTTCATGTAAAAATAAGAGTAAAGTACAAGCTCCTGAGGAGCTTAGAGCTTAGATATAAACAGAGTCACACTCTGTTTATATATCTTTTTTATATCTATCTGTCGACTGTCTATCGTTTGGTATGGGTGCGACTGACCCTCATGTAATGATATATATCTGTCTATATACACTATAAAAATAAGTAAAAAAAAACCCAAATAATTTTACAAAGATAATTGGCATTTAATTAAGAACATATTAATAACCTAAAATAAATGTTAACTAAACCCAAAACCAGTAATGCTTGACAATAGTATAAATATATGATTTACAAATTATACCAGCTGTTAACTAGCACCCTGTCTCCGAATAATAAATGACGTAGAGTACATATTATTAAATAAACAATTGAAACTATAAACCGAACGTGCTCCTGAAATAATGAAATACATAGTACTGAATAACTAATCTATTTGTAATAATTTTGTGGACACTGGGTATGTTACAAGATTATAATCAACATTATTTAAATAATATGTCCGCTAAATCTCGGAACTTGTTAATTCTCTACACTAATAGAATTTGCTTTCGTTGAGAAGGTCACAAATCTTGTAATGATTTCAATGACCTAGTGTTGTTTTTTTTTATTTATAAAATACTTTCTTAGGTAACAGTTAGTTTTTTATACTGTTTACGACAATGTTATGGTCTGCGGCTTTCACAACTTGGCCATTCAAGTCAGGAAATTTTTAGTAAGGTCGAAAAAAGTTGCTGCTGATAAAGATGAATAATTGCATGGAAAGGTTAGTTCCGGTGAAGAAATGGTAGACGAAAATATAGTAAATAGAAGCATACTCTTGTTAAAAATGATGTGGGGCTTTACAGAATGCATAGTTGTCCAATAAATTAGAGCGGCGAGTTCGTGAAAAGTTTCAGAAGATGTTTATTCTTCTACACGGGAAGTGTAGACGAATACTGTAGAAGCGTACTGCAAAATAAGAACTTAGAGTTCCCACAACTAACAAACAAATCTATAGTCAATTGTTCTAGAATTCCCGGTGTTATTATATCAGGTGTTTAAGTTTTTTTGATTAAAATTTTTGTTTAGTTTATAACTCAAAAAAAAAGCTTCATAAAATGTTTCTAACATTTTATGAAGCTTTGATTATAGAATTTAACGTTTGAATAACCTAAAAGTTGATATTGTGGATTTTGATTTCAGCGAAGAAAAATAGACGGACATTTTCCTATTTGCAGGATAATAAACTCAATAAGCTAATACTTGGACTATAGAGACAATTCTCCTAATTAGTTAAATAAAAAACACCATGCACATAGATTAGACAATTCCCAAATCCAAAGCCAAAGATTATGGGGATGGGGTTACACATCGAAAACACAAAGACACCTCCATCACTCCATACCTAGCGACACTGTCAGTGTTGGAACTGGAGATCGAACCCAGGCCATAATAGGAGTAGCCGACAAAAAAATGCTGCCACATCACGATCTAGCCCACTAAGCTACCGTGACTATTATCGTAATACTTTTCATTATTAATGGAAAGTGAAACAATATATTGGACAACAATCAGAAGAAGTTAAAGATAAATTATCTCCATATTTTCCTCACGGTAGTAGTCGGAAGTAGATCACCTCAAAATTGCTCTCTAAATTTTCTTTTGGTAATAGTTCTTAGTGTTCTTTAGAATGGCCAAAGGGAAAAGAAATGGCAGGGACCATTTAAATCAAGAGATAATCATTTAGATTGATACCATTTTTCTATATTCAATCAACCAATCGGTTTAGTTAATTGTAACAGAAAAATAATAATCCACCAACTAGAAAAGGTTGAAAAAAGGAGAAAAAACATTTCGGTTGAAAAAGTAACTGAGTTAGTTTTTTTAGATAGGGTTTAGTTGGGGTTTCATTGTAGAATAATTAGGTTAGGTTAAGATAGGTTCAACAGTGAGTGAGCTGAAAACCAGATCCTCCACTGCGACAATGTGGTCTATTGTAGCTTACCCCTACTGATATTTCACCCAACAGGTTCAGCCTCGATCACCTTATTGAGTTAGAACGTATTCATATCCTCTGGCAGAAGTTGTCTTTTGCCAAATAATTAGTATCTGATCCTTTCCCCAACGGGGCAGGTACATAATATGTGTTCTATCGTTTCATAATCCTCTAGAACAATTAACACCATTTCTTTATTGCTCTGGGTATATGTCAATATTTATATAATTCTTTCCATTATCCTTTAAGTTTTCTTTTGAATCAATCTATTTCTTTTACCAAACAGCAACATAATAGGCAACGTAATAGGCAATAACAACGTAATAGTTTACATTACCATCATCTACCATGAGAAAACTATGAATAAAACTTTATCGAATAATTTATATTTACTTATTTTCGGAATTGAATTTTTTAAGGGTTTAAGAATTACATCTGTCGATTTTAACTACCAATCCAATTTTGTGTTCCAACACGTAATATTTTGAGCCATAATTTTTTTTGTTCCATATTTTTTTTATAAATTTTCTCATTTCTCAATAAATCAATTCTCCTGATTACGAAAATGCAGACGGTTTTTTTATATCTTGATCTGAACGGGGTGCAAGGAACGAGTACGAGCATTTGCAACCTATTGTTAGATCGTGCGGGTTGAGTGTGTCAAGAGCTGGTACAAAACCTATTTACAAAATAGTAATTACCATTTCATTTCATCCCGGTAACAAGACTGGAAAATACTGTTTATTCTGACGAGTAGACAAGATTCCAGGACGAGTTGTAGGCAAGTCCTGGAAGTCTGCGAGCCCAAAAATATAGTTTCCGGGCGTGTTGCGTATACTATTTTTTCAATTGGATTTGTAATAAATCAATAAAGTACGTTTCATTATAATATTCATTTGTAGGACAAAATTAGGAACATTCTAATTCTTATTTATATTAATATTTATACCGGGATATCAAAAATTATCTTGGTCAAGGGTGGTTGTGGAATGTAAAACGTATGTCTTACTATAAATTTGAAATAATTATGTCACTGTCACACTGACATCATCAATAACCTACAAATTTCATACCTATTCATTTCAGTTGTAAAACAATAATGAACTACAAATTATGAAATAACGGTTTTAGTAACAAGAAAAACTAAATTACAGTAATTGTTGGAAATGTCCCCCGTTTTGTTCGATGCACAAGTTGACGCGCCTCCTCATGCTGTAAAAAGCGTTTTGCAGTATTTCTGGCGTTATGGTTGCACATCGCTGAACAATTCTTTGTTGCAGTTCTTGCAAATTATTTACCGGAGTTGCGAAAATCTTGTTTTTTAAGTAAGAAAATATAAAATAGTCCATAATTGTCAAACAAGGTGATCTCGGAGGAAACTCAACTTCTGTATGCAAAATCATCAGCCGGTCATCAAAAAACTCGCGGAGTAAAGCTATATTTTCTCGTGTAGTATGTGCTGTTGCACCGTCATGCTGGAAATAACCGTACCGAAGTTCATCATCGTTTAACTGTTGCACAAATTCAGCCAAAAAGTTGTGTCTGTACCTTTCTGCGTTGACGGTGAAATCGAAAAAAATTGGCCCAATTATTCTTCTGCGAGAAACTGCCATCCAAACACCAATTTTTTGAGCATGTAGTGGCGATTCAGTAAAAACATGAGGGTTATCATTGCTCCAAATTCGCATATTTTGAGAATTGATGTATCCCGAAAGGTGGAACCACGCTTCGTCAGAAAAAAAGTTAAGTCCAGAAGATCGTCACTCATTAAATTATTGACAAACCAATGGCAGTAAACAAGGCGTCTGGGGTGGTCTGCGGGCAGAAGAGCTTGATGTGCTTGCATCTTATATGGATGCATGTTCAAGTCTTTCTTTAAAATTTTATGGCATGTTCCATAAGAAAGTCCAATTTCCTGAGAAGGGCGTTTCAAAGGGTTTGCAGGCTCCTCTTCCATACGTTGACGAACGTCATTGACAACTTCTTCTGCACGAACTCTTAGTCTACCAGCACCTTTTTTATGAGTCACACAACCAGTTTCGCGAAACACTTCAACACAATTTGTAAGGCACGCATAAAAATTGTCCGGTAATATTGCCACGTTTGGGAAGTGCTCTCGAAAATTATCCAAACACAAACGTTGACTGTATTGCCAATTTCCATTAACTACCGCACCCGTTCGAAAATAGGCTTCAATAATGAAAATTTTGTGCTGTGTGGTAAGAGGCATGATTCAAAAACTGGATTAGAAAATTTCAGCACAATGACTTGACAGATTCTGACACAACAAAACATATTCAAAAATTTAAAGTAAGACACACGTTTTACATTCCACAACCACCCTTGACCAAGATAATTTTTGATATCCCGGTATTAAAATGCGAACAATTGCTAATATTAAAGGGATTCAATTTGTTTGAAATGTTTGGTATATTTGCTACAAGGCGAGCCGGCGGCTCAGGGCATAATGTCTCGATCGCTCAACCCAGAGGTCGTGGGTTCGAATCTCCATTCAACCGAACAATTTTTAACTAAATTGTTTACTCGTAGATTAAGGCTTATTCGCTGAAATGGGTTGGCAACCATCCTGGCGATGATCTAGGATGGGAGGAATGTGAACATGGTGTTAATGTGAGAGATTAAAATCAGTTGATGCTTGACTGTCCTCCTGACTAACGAGGTTTCTCCCACACAAGTCTCAGTCTTTCGGACTAATCCTTGTGATTAGAATGAGGGGTAGAGATATTATTATTATTAATATTTAAATGCCTGTTGTTGAAGTTAGAACATGAAGATAAGGTATCCGATTCATGTTGATTGTTTTCATGTGATAGTTTTTGAATGGTCTTGGCAATTATTTTAATTTTGTCTGTAACTAGTCTATATATCCTTCCGAGATATTGGTTTCATACATTTATTATTTGTTTTATTATTATTTATTCATAAATTTTATACTATTAACTGGTTAAGCATAATGACAACAACGATGGATGGAATTCCGGACGGTTGCCGAAAAAGGTTATTTGAATAAAGCTGATGATTATGATGAGCAAGAAGTTTACGTTCCTGTGTAAAAGTGGCGAGGAATAGTTCCACCAAACACCAAGATCCTTTAAGGATAAGAAAACAAGTTATTTTGCCAATACATGAAATGACATGACATGAAATGTTTCTTGATATTACTACTAGTTTAAAAATTTTATTTTGCTATTAAATTACTGCTATTGCTATTAATTTACTTACGTTGTTAGTGTACAGTTTAAAATCTCAAATTGAACAAAGAAATAAATATGTTTAGTTTACTTATTGTGGTTAAATAAATATGTAAAAATGTACCACAGCGAATAGGTAGCAATAAAAAAATATAAATCATGTTCTAAAATGTAATTAAAGAATAACATAAATAATAACAATGTAGTTTTATTTTTTAATCGTGCAAAATGTTAACGCATATTGTTAGACACAAAAATATTTTTATTGCGGTCGAGTCCTATAAACGGTTTTATTTTTATATGAGAATGTTATAACGTCAGATATCATGAAACATGAAACTGATAAGTACATTACGAAATACAATACTATTTCTTTATATCTGCTGTAAAAAAATATTGTTATTATTTCTCACGTTTTTGCGCATTATGCGTCCATTCCAATAGATGGTTTATTTTTCCTGTAGACGGGTTAGTATCTTCAAAAAATAATTATTATTTAGTAATATTAGTTAACTAATATTATTATTTTAAATAAATCCAGTCACCTTACTCTGTGGCCCAACAATCATACCCCCAACATTTAGAGGAGTGAGTAATACCAGCAGTTATTCCCCAAATCATTGCGTAAGAGATTACTGGGCCCGAGTTTTATGTAGATAGATACCTCAGCAAAAGCAGTTACAGTATTAGCAATCAGGAGCAACCCAGGATTACAGGCTTGTGCGTTATGCCCGCTATGATTTTTACCGACTTCACCGACTACCGGATATTTACCGAATCCAAGTCTATGCATAATTCTAGTCCTTAGTCTTTAGTCCAAACAAGTCGTATTTCGCTCCACCAATGTCTTAAAGATAGTGTTATTTTCAGTAGATGCCGAGATCATCTCAGAAGATGTCAAAATCTCGTAAAGCCTCAGAAGAACCTCAAAAGAGCAGTCACAATAATTATTCCAAGGATGGGAAAATAAGTTCCAATGGATCAGGCATTTTTCGTTTCTGATAACATAAACTCAATATCCCCTGGAGTGTAATGTAATACTAGTGTTTCGTCAATCCCATACGAGTGTCTAAGATGATGATATAATAGGCACAGTCATGTCTACAGATAAAGACTACATTAGTAGTATAGTCAAAAATACGGGCAAGCTGAGAACAAATAATGCACCTGATATCGCTAATATCTACAGGATATCATCAAAGCTAACCAAGTGATGATCTGCCAGTGACTTCTAAAAGAAGGAAAATAACAAGATTCGATAGCTGACAAAAATTTTCTCTTGTTTCAGGAAGCTTTATCGTAATATTATTCTCAGGGCCGATTGTTCAAACATGGTTCATCTTCAAATAAACTGAACTGAGTTCTACTGTCATAGAATCCATTGTTTCAACAATTGTTTCTTAGACATCAGAACTAGGTTCAGTTGATTTGAAGATAAACCATGTTTATACAATCAGCCCTCATAGTCATTGTCGTCATATCCCCTTTAAGATATATCAGCAATCTGAATGATTGCTGGTCTATCTTAAAGGTCTCTCTCATCTGTGGAAGACATTTGTATCCCAGTACATTAAATTTCTGAGTACTGTGATTTCGCACAGGATATCATCAAAGCTAACCAAGTGATGGTCTGCCAGTGACTTCTAAAAGAAGGGAAATAATAAGATTCAATCGATGACAAAAATTTTCTCTTGTTGCAGGAAGCTTTATCGAAATATTATTCTTATAGTCATTATTGTCGTCATATCCCCTCTAAGATAGACCAGCAATCTGAATGATTGCTGGTCTATTTTAAAGGAATGTCTTATCTATGGAAGAAATTTGTATCCAAGTACATTAAATTTCCGAGTACTGTGATTTCATAGAAGGATAAAGCTGAGAGGATGAGAATAAAAAATTATCCTATATCTTAAAAGATTTCAATCACGGAATGTTCCAAATTTAATATTCATTATTACAGCCTGTAACCAAGCATCTCCAAAAATCGATACTTGAGTCTTAAGTGGAACACCTTATATATTCTAAAGACAGGGGAAGTACACAGTTATAATTATATTTGTTTATTAAAATTATTACGAAAAATTACTTAGATTATAATAATAAAAACATATTATGTTTATTCAAATTGCAATTTTATTATATAAAATTATGAAAATCAGCAAACTATGACAAGATATTAAAAGGCGACTAAAAATGTAACCAACCGTACAAGGAAAATTTCATAATAATAACGACGTTAAGTATAATTTTACCTCATTTTCAGCCACAACAGAATGCTTCAGTTACCTTTAAAATCGTTAGAAAGATATACTGATTTGCAGTGTTGCACAGATATCACGTAAAATTTAAATAGATGAGAAAACTTGCTCGATGCGGTTATTAATAATTGTGATTAAAATGAGGAGGAGATATATCCATATTATTATTATTTATTATTATTATTATGGTGCTTTACACATTATGCACTTCTCAGTTCTTTGCTGGTTTACATTATACACGGGTTAGTATCAACTCAATAAGATATAACAAAATTTTGGTTTGAGAACGATCTTGTTATATTGTATGCACGAAGTATGACTGCTTTTTGTGAGTCGGTATGTACGGTTCTTCAAGATAAGCTGAGTGAGGTGTTTTGGGAATGAGTATGGGATCTCATCGACATAATGAATAGAACATGTCCACTTGTTTCAATGAGGGAGGTGATGCTGACTCGGTACATATACTAACATATACTCGGTACATATACTTACTCTTCCAGGCTAAGTTGATTGAGCTGATTTATGAATGAGTATGGAGTGATACTCATTACCAATATAATGAATGTGATGATATGGACTTGTTTCTAATTCCATATTCTTTAAACTTCTATTGCTAGTTGGTGATATTTTTCTTTGTTTCTTGTATGTTTCCTTCCTATGTTTTGGTCAGAAGGTTATGATTTGGTTAAGGTTTGGTAACATCGAAAAGGTATGATGTGACCAGTATATTTTTTCTTTAAAAAATTATTAAATCACCAAATTATTAAATTCGAAATTAGCTAGCATATTGATACTGATACTGATAAGAATGGTAAATGATTTGTAAAACATGTAAGTTGTACAAAATTATAAATATATTGCAAATAGTAATGTGTGTAGATGCATACACTGACTATTTTAAAATTTAGGAGAAGAGCTTCTTTCTCAAGAACTAGATGTTCCTTTATAAATAAAAAATCCGTATGTTTCTATAGAAGATATGCATTTTCCATAATTATATGATTCGATGGAACTTTCCTTACAGTATTGAATAAAACGAGGCCTTCTAGAAAATCTTAAAAGAGACAATTTAGATAGTAATTATGAACAGACTTATTATTAATACACAATTAACTCAAGTTATTTTTTCTCTATAGAAGAAATTTTATATTAAAAAATCAATTAGGATCCCCAAAGGCTGAAGATTTTTTCCAGTATTTCAGTGGTTTTAAAAACAATTATCGCAAATGTTTTCTATCTGTTCTCAGAACAACCAAGGTAATTACAAAATCAGTGAGAAGTGAGAACACTTTTTCATATTACGCGTTATTTATACTAAATGCTTTAGAAAAAGTGACCACGAAATTCTAAATATAGTTTATTACATTATCTGTATCAAGGTACTTAGTTACCAATGGTCATGCTCGAGTTTGCTTACTTCCATAACTTAACTAAAAAATACAAGCTATAAATGTAGATATCTTCGAATCATTCACTAACGTATCAATTTAATATACTTGAAAATATACGCCCCTGTTGCATCATATTTTCTGCAACCCTGTCTCTCCCCTTCACGTTCATTTCATATAGTAAATGTCGAATTTTGATAACATACACTAAATATTTATTTCAAAATATTTTTTACAACTTTAAATATATGCTCAAATTGCTACTTTTACTCCATTATTCAATAGTCCAAGGCCCTTGTAAAGAGGATTGTGTGTGCATATTTTGAAATAATTCAAGTTATGTTGTCCACCTAATCATGTATAAAATTTTACAATTTGTTTAATACATGTAGTTTTGTTTCCAGACTCGTGTTTCCAGAAATTTCAAAGGAAAATATAAAGTGGCCTTAAATCTTGGTGGCATTCGATTTTGCCTCTCCTGCCAGTCCATTGTTAGAAAAAGTTTACGTTAAAAACTCTCGAACTACGCAATCTGTAGTGCACCATCATGTTGAAACCACATGTTATTAAATATGTAATTAGGAAATAACACGCCCTGAGTATATTATTTGATTTTGTAACAATTCGAGTTACATATTTCTTTTACAAGTAACAGTTTTGAAACCAAACTTTTTTAAAGAAATGGATTGACAGGAGATTTGAAACCAAATAGCCACTGGTTGGCCACCAAGGTCACCTGACTTAACGGTATTTGAGTTTTTGTTAAAAGGTTTTTGAAAATTCGAGTTGACACAACAAAACCAGGTACGAGGTCAATAAGATTTAACTACATATGCATCAAATTATGCCCAATTTTTTATCAGCGCTTGGGCAATGGTGAAACCGAAGTACGACAATTTGAGCATTTCTTATAAAAGCTGAAGAAAAACATTTTATCTTTAGAAATACTTTTTACCTTCACTTGAGACTTCACTTAATTGTCAAAGGAGGTGTCTTATTGACCTCCGACTAAGTCAACGATTGCGCCACTTTATATTTTTCCGTGGCTTTCAAAAATTGATAGGGGGTAGGACAGTTTTCTTGTTGTCGCCCTCAAGATACCCCCGTAAAATATATTTCCAAAAATATGTTTAATATAAATCGTACAAGTTCATTATACATTTCTTAAAAACCAAGGTCGCTAATGGCAAATTTTAGCAAAAAAGACATGACCACAAAAAATTGCAATTGGTAAGAAGTATTTAAACGAAATCATGAGCCAATTTCAATAACTTTATTATTGATGAATTTACTTTGTAAACATTCAAATACAAAAATTACTTGTGTATTTCCAATGTATTTTCAATGTAATGAACTAATTCCTTCGTGTCTGTGCGTACTTTACTTATTCAGCCTAACTATACTTATACAGGGCGCCCTATTTCTTGACCCGTTGCATGGGTAACTTTTTTATTAGTAGAGATACAAAAACGCTTAAATGAGCAAATTAGTGCAGTTTCGTATTAGTAATTCTACGGTAAGGCGAAAAATTATATACGGGGGAAGGTTGAAAAGTTATTGACAAAAAACTAAAAATCCAACTTTTCTATTATCCCTCGTAGCTCGTTCATTTGAAGAGTTAGAGAAAAATGCTTCACATGTTTTTTGCAGTATTTTTCATGTAAAATGACATGCACTTGCTACTTTTTATATATCTCTTAAAATGGTTGAGAATCACAGTAAAATATATTTTTTTTAAATGTAATGGATAGGTGGCTGTGACATTACCCGAAAGTCCCCTTTTTTCTCTTTCAGATGATATAACATAGTCCATAGTTTATCCTTACAAAAGTAATAATAATCGTTGTTTTTAAAGAAAGTTTATTGTCACATCAAGAATGCTATGGAAATAAAACAAAAAATAAGATTCCTGATATGTTTAAAAACGTCTAGTTGGCATTTAATTATTGACAGATCATAAGTGACATTTTTAGTTTTTGTTAAGTAGTTTATTGTTTATTATTAATACTGCATACAAAATAATAGTGTTGCAAATATGTACACCAACGAAGAGAAAAATGATATGCTATTTTGTTATTATAACCAAAATCGAGATGCACAAGCTGCAGCGAATCTTTATTTTGAAACTTACATGGAACGAAGACAACCCCATCATAGAATATTTAGACAGCTGGAAAATAATATACGATTATACGGTTCTTTTTCAAAGCCTAAGGATGAAAGAAACTTCAATGAAGACACTGAAATAAATGTTTTGGCTTATGTAAATTTTAAACCTGATTCTTCAACTGCAGAAATTGCACATCACTGCAACACTTCCAAGGAAACTGTAAGAGCTATTTTAAAAGGTAACAATTTAAAGCCTTATCATTATTCCATATGCAATACTTTATATCCAGCTGATAATCAAAGAAGGATGACATTTTGTCGATGGTACATTTCAAAATGCGAAGAGGATCTAGACTTCTGGAAAAAGATTTTATTCAGTGATGAAAGTAGATTTACCAACAATGGTATTTTTAACCGCCATAATAACATAATGTGGTGCCGAGAAAATCCACATCTTGTTTCTGAAAGAAGAAATCAACGTCAATTTGGGATAAATGTGTGGTGTGGAATTTTTTGTGGCAAAATTATTGGCCCATATTTTTACGAAGATAATTTGAATGCGAATAATTACCTTCATTTTCTAAGGAATACTCTAACAGAGGAATATTTAAATGAATTACCACTTCATATTTTTAGAAATCTTAAATACTTCCAACACGATGGAGCACCTGCGCATAATTCCCGCGAGGTAAAACAATATTTACATGAACAGTTTGATAATGTTATAGGAAATAAAATGGATGTCGACTGGCCAGCGCGAACACCTGATTTGACCCCCTTAGATTTCTTTCTTTGGGGGTTATTGAAAGATAAAGTTTATGTGACAGCTCCTCTAGATATAGAGGATCTAAAAGTCAGGATTCAAGATGCAATTAGAAGCATACATGGACATACAATAAATAATGTTTTAAGAAGTATCCAGAAACGTTGCTTACTATGTATCCAACAGGATGGTGGTCATTTCGAACATTTACTTCAATATAATTAATTAATTAATAATTTCTGTTCTCAAAACATTCTTTTGTTCCATAATCCATAGCATTCTTGATGTGACAATAAACTTTCTTTAAAAACAACGATTATTATTACTTTTGTAAGGATAAAATATGGACTATGTTATATCATCTGAAAGAGAAAAAAGGGGACATTCGGTTAATGTCACAGCCACCTATCCATTACATTTAAAAAAAATATATTTTACTGTGATTCTCAACCATTTTAAGAGATATATAAAAAGTAGCAAGTGCATGTCATTTTACATGAAAAATACTGCAAAAAACATGTGAAGCATTTTTCTCTAACTCTTCAAATGAACGAGCTACGAGGGATAATAGAAAAGTTGGATTTTTAGTTTTTTGTCAATAACTTTTCAACCTTCCCCCGTATATAATTTTTCGCCTTACCGTAGAATTACTAATACGAAACTGCACTAATTTGCTCATTTAAGCGTTTTTGTATCTCTACTAATAAAAAAGTTACCCATGCAACGGGTCAAGAAATAGGGCGCCCTGTATACTTATATATTACTTACATATCCCAAGATGGTGGAACAAAATTCATATTTTCAATTATTTTCAATTATTCATATTCATATTTCTAGTTAAGATAGGACGCTCTGTATTTCAAAGTATAAATAGATAGCCCTTCTAAAGACGAATGCTGTTTCCCATACTGAGACATTTATTTCTTTGAGGGAAATTTGGCAGGCAACATTTATTTGGATTTTTTGCGTTTTGAGCAGATTCCAGATCTGGAATTAATTTAATGATATGCCTGCTGGTGAAATCTGGCTCCAACGATATGGTGCCCCTCCACATTGTCGCCTTGTTAGAAGAAGGCAAGAAATTACCTTCCATCATTATAATGAAGTTTTCCCAAATCGGTGAATAGGTCGTAGAGGGCCTTAAATGGCCACCACCCTCCCCTGACATGACTACACTATATTTTTTGTGGAGTTATCTAAAAGCCAATGTGTATGTAACATTGTATGTAACAGACCAGGCACTATCGAAGCATTGAAATATCGTACCAAAGGAAAAGTTCAAAACATAACACCAGATATTATTCAAAATATAACTGATGAATTTGAACGCCGAATTCGATATTATGTAATGATTAATAGGGGCCACTTTGAACATTTGCTCTAATAAAATAAAAAGTAGCAGGTTCTCTTTCATTTATTCCTTCTTACACTATTTTTGTATTTTCTAATGGCTTATGATAAGACAAGTAGGTATAACCTTATGTCGCTGAATTCGTCTTTAGAAGGACTATTTATACTAAAAAATATAGTGCGTCCTACTTAAAAAATGTTTGATAATATTATGGCTTCGTCAAACATGGCTCAAAAAACAGGATATATTGCAGAAAAATGGCAATTTTTATATACTAATAACTAGAAAAAAATATGAATTTAGTTCCACCATTTTGAAACACACTGTATACATTTTATTATGTGCTGCACATTTGACTGCAAGCTACCTGCTTACCTATAATGAAATGTAAATTACTTATTGTTTTAATTAGCTATTTAATACAAATAAGAGTTATAAAGGAAACCATATGTCACTTGAAAGGACTCATTATAGATTAGGTAATATCACCGCAAAATGATCACTTTTTGTTAAAATTACTTAAATACTAATTAATATTAATTGCTAATGTCATTTGGGCGACAAAAGATTACGACATATATGGATCTGATGAAGGGGTAATGTTTAGATCTGTTAGAAAGGGAATTGTGCAAAGAATTTTTTCGAATAAGTACATTTCTAGATTCAATGAATTGGACAAAAATTCAAGGTTGTCATAAAGTAAGGGATATAGTGGTTTATTATGTATTTTTAACAAATTAAGCTAATAACAGGATGTGAAACAAATTCGATTGCTTAAACAATGGTATTTCGTATGTCCAACAGTGGTTAATGCAAATGTTCGATATGTGGTCCATTTTGCTGCTGTACAATCACCAACCGTTCTTCCAAATTGTACACTGCATTATTCAGCATTTCTGCTTGAATTTCAGAAATTTGCTCCCTAATAGAGTCTCTTAATTCTTCCAGCGTTGTTGGTAGTGTTCTAAACACCAAATTCTTTAAATAACCCCACAGCCTTGGAGGCCATGAATTTACAAAAACATCAGTTAAAAATTCTTTAACTGGTTGGTAAATATGAGGGGGTGATCCATCCTGCATAAAAATCATGTTTCCAATTCCTTCGTGCTAGTTTTGTATACGTGGAATGGCATAATGTCGTAACATATGCAGGTATCATTCACCAGTAACAGTTACAGTCTCCAGCAGCACCACCACCAGGTTACAGCAGTTACCAGTAACAGATAAGGCCTCTTCATTCTGTATCTCCCCAAACGATGACTTTCTTGTCATAAAGACCTTCCTAAATGATTTCATGTGGATTTTCTCTTGACCATATTCGACAGTTTTGAGTATTGACTTCAGCATTTAGAGACAAATGGGCCTCATCTGTCCATAAAATACGGGATAACCATTCGGGTTCAAAATTTCCATGTGAGCCAATATTTGTAAAGAAAAATCATACCTGATAGGAAAATCTGCATAATTTAATTCAAACAGCAGTTTAAGTTTATAGGGATACATTTTTAGAATTTTGCGTAAAATTTTACAAACTGTGGTGTATGGTATTTGCAATCGTTTTTATATCGGATTCACACTACTGATTTCCAACGGATTAGTGTTGGCTACGTTTTGATTTTCTAAAGGAACTTCTGCAACTTAGACGTCACTAATAATTCTTGGTCTTCCTGATCTAGACAGGTCAGTTACAGACCCTGAACATTCAAATTTGTTAATCAAATTACCGTACGATTTAATTTGACAGGGCCCTGCTCTCAAACCCATTTTCATACGAAATCTTCTTAATCCAGCAGTTTAATTCCTACAGCATTCGTAATAACATTGTACTAAACCAATTCTTGTTTGTAGAACCATGTTATTAAAGTTTAAATCGTTTCAATTTACGTTTACGTGAGTTTTATTTTGAGAACAATTCTCTAAATCGCAATGATTACGTTTGACATCTGTATCAACAGTTGATACGACAACTGTTTTGTTTTCCATAGATAAAGTAAAATCAAACTAGATTAAATTTACTTTTTCCTTTAAAGACTTTAAAGTATACCCCTTGCTTTATGATGACCCCATATATAGAGGGTGCGTCAACGAAAAGTTTCATCCTCGATTATTTGTCAAAAGATTTATTGCCATGGAAAATCCAAAGCCATGTCAATTACTTGATGGGGGACACATTTATAGTATTGACATTATACAGGGCTTCCCAAAAAAAAAAGGTTTTCCATAACTTATACTTTTTTAAATAGAAGTCTGTGTATTTTTACAGATTTGGATAGGACATCCTCTCATGAATACATTGATATAGGGTTTGATTATATCTCTAATAGTAAGGAAGATATATATGATCATAAATGATTACCATAAGAGTAATGTGTTGGAGAAAGACTAATAACTATAGCGTAGCAACGAGTCGATATTCTCTTTCCAACTCATTCGCTGAGCTGTAATCGAGCCGTTCCGGGATTTTTGCCCAACCCTGTATATAGGTTTCAGAAAAGTGGTGTCATATTTTGTTCCTATATGCCCCCTATATGCCCTATATAGCTGGGCACGCAGTAGTATATAAGGCAATAAAAATTATTAATTGTTAGTGCTTCTATGATTATATGAATAAATTTATAAAAAATATTATTAAAGTGTAATTTATTCTAAATTATGTAAGCTGATACACAACTATATTTTCTATAAGTAAATACATTGTTTACTTCTCCGTGCAATTCATATTCGCACTGTTATTATTTATTTATAATCCACTAATTATTTAATAACTGGAGCAAATTCTGTGATATCCTTGCTCTAGATTTGAATGTGTTGCTATCAGAGAATAAAAAGTGCTATTATTGATAATGACAATACAGTTATATATGGTGTGTATCTTAAGGGCAATGATTGTTCATATCTGTAGTTGTTTTATTACAATTATAAAATAGTGCAATAATGGCAAACTTACCGAAAAAATATATATCTTATTAGATAAGAAATCTGGCCTCAAAATTTAATATACTTATATGTGTAAATATATACTAGGGGGGATTTTCTTGAACCATGTATACTTTCTGTTTGTAGGGATTCTTAGATTTAGGGTTATTTGATTTTGTTTTACTTTTTGTTGTTGTAGAGTAGCTACATTGTTCATTTTTTTAGTTTATATATATATATATATTATTTTATTAAAAATTGATGCTTCACCCTACCTAGAGGGCCTTAAAAACCCCAAGACATATACTACAACCTACAAACAAATGCCATAGGTATCTAGAAAAAAGCATAAAAACTTGAATTTTAAATCTGATTTTGGTAAGAAAAATGAGATGGCGATAAATGTTGAATAATATCAACCTCAGTAGAGGTAAAGATAAATAAGTAATGGTTTCAAAAATCTCCAAAGTACCATGAGTAGAATGAATTCAGTTCATTTATACGCAAATACACAAAGCATTACGGCTAATATTACTAAATATGTTTCAATAAAAGAAAATTAGTTTTCATCTACTTCTAATCTTTTATTTCATTTTCTAACATAACTGAGATATAAATTACTTCATTTTCAATGCAGACTATCCCTTCCTGAAGACCAACATTTTAAAAAATATCCCATAAAATTTATATCCAACTTCTGGTCAGGTAAAGGGTAAGAAATTGTCAGTATATCCTTTAATTCGCTATATCTTAAAATCTACCAGAGATAAAGGCATTCTTATTGGTATCAAAATAAAGATAATTTAAAACACTACTGAGACCTTTTACAAAATACCGTGTCGTATTTAGAAAAATTGCAAAAAATTCATTTGAAATTGTAAACTGACTGTAAAACTGAGCTTCAAAAAACATAAATAACTTTTCTAATATTTGCATACTAAAGTAGGTACCTAATATACTAATGCTTCATTATTCTCTTACTTATTTATAAGAGTTAGTATTATTTGAAATTAGAATTTCAGCTTTCCAGATCTTAGAAAAAATAATTCTGCAGAGATTAATATAGGCAATAAAGAAGTAGGTAATAATTATTGTTATTTATTATTATTGTTTTGAGCATTTTTTTCTTTCTTTTAAGTGACACAATACTCGTATTTGTCTTCTTTATTTATTAATGTAAATATATCTTTATATCTGGTATGATCAGTACCTACTTGACGTTTGTTACTAAAATCCATTTATCGTCGGACTCTGAACAAATTCAGCTAAAGCTGAATACTTCAGAACTTGTCAGTATTTTTTGGTGGTAAATATCCGCAACTAATATCCAAAATGAGAAAAATGGACAAAACTGTTCCAAAGACTATATTGTTCAGTTTTTTCGATTCAATAAACGGTTATAAAGACATTTCATTAAAAAATTAAAACATAAACCTTGACACGTATATAGCTATAGATATTTTGGCGTAGATCAAAATATTTACGAAAATAATGAGATTCTTTGACTCGTAGTTTTAGAAACTTTCTGCTTCACATTATGGTTAACTATAATACTTCATGAATAGTTTTTTGGTTTTACACAAACTGTGTCATATTACAAATAATATTTAGAATTACTTTTAAATAAACTTATATACCTACCTAATTCGTAAAACCAAAATAACACTAGAAGATTAATAATTTATCGAATATTTTCTCTTATTGTGAATTATACTGTGTTCGTTTTTGGACAAACTTTAAAAGTTTGCTTTGCTACTCGACTCGAAGTCTTTATTTTGAACAATTCCGGTGTCCTGTTTTTATCATATTACAAGTGGCGGAATCGTAAAAGAAAGCATGATTGGAAATCCCTATTATTAAAATTACACACTCCTTTTCAGATATATGATAAAAATCAGGGTTTACTTTTATAACTTTAATTCAAATCCATAAATGAAAAACCCCGTTTCAAATTGTTTTTTACTAAGGCAAACCAAATAATATTTTATATTATAAATGTGTTTTTGGTACTAATATAATGGTATTTTTTTAAGTAAATGTATCATGTTATAATTAGATATGTAAATATATTAGAAAGTATCATTTAGCATCTTGTGTAAATATTCTGTAAACAAGTCACAGATTTTTCCTTTATTGTAAAAGATATTGTAATAATTATGTAATATTTTTTAATATGAAAATCTATCTTTTTGTATACCTATAGACATACAATGCAGCCCTATCGGTATCTTGTTAATTTCACATTTTGTATATAGCAATAACAAGTAACTGAAAGGTTATTATAACTAAATGAAACCTGCATCTACATGACAATTTACATGTCTGTCATATATTTTTTTAGAGAAAAAATGATAACTTTAAGACACTGATAATAATAATATAATGCGAAATATATATTGTCTTCAACGAAAAATACTCGGTTCGGTGATATACAGAAAAATTACACCTTAATATGTACGTGACAAAAAGATACATTATTTATAAAAATAGGAGCGGTCACGCACTGACAGTAGATAACGTAAAATATCATAGGGACATATTTATTAATGCGTTGTAACCATCCTAAAATTATGTATAATTTTAATTGATACAGTAGTAAATTAAAGGGCGTATAGAATTATATATTGACAAATTTCAGCTTTCTATAAACCAGACAGAACTTTACTATTCGTATGGTATAATACTAAAAAATAGTCGTAATTATATTTTGAATTTAACATCGTAAGTTTCAGGATCCACTGCTGAATAAACTCAAAATATCGACTATTATTTAAAAGGAAATACACAAAAAACGTCTAATTACTACTCGTAATATAACTGGAAACTTCAGTGTAAATATATGTTTTATATATACAAATTTCAGCTGTGGTAGATACTATCTTTAAATTTTCTACTATTTTAAATAAAATATATAAGAAACAAATTTCCTACCTGATAATTTTCTACGCTAGCTTTCTAGATGAACAATGTTTTTCACAAAACTCCACAAAGTACAAATAAATGTTCAAACGAAACAATACCATAAATAAGAATCATGTATATCGCGACATGCTTTTAAATCGCGCTTTAACCAACAACTGATTAAGTTTTTTAAACTGTTGCCGGCTTTAAATCGGAAGTCGTTTGTTGAGACTGTCAAGTGCGACCCGGCTAACATCGGTGTGTGCAAGGAACGGACCCTGGAGGCTGTGTTTATACTGCGCCCGCTGATGCAGCCTCGCGGTCTTCCACTGTCTACCGTATCTGCTGTGGAGGCCGGGGGACTCCTACACCAGTGGTCGCCTAATTTAAAAAAATTACCATTGTAGTATGCATAAGTATTAATAGTAGTACGAAGTGTTCCGGCTCATCCGTCCGCCACCGCCTTATGTAATAACACCGAACAAATTTATGTTCGGTGGTAATAATGACTAGACAAAGTTAAGCCAAAACGGCTAATCCCCTGGCAATACAAGATATCCTACCGGGAACTCTATCGATCGATTATGGGAAGACTATAATTAGGAAAAATTTAAAAATTCATAGCATACCAACCATACTATGAACATTGTGCTACAATATATTCAAGACTGTGGCTACTGTGGCATATACAGTGTGTTCCACTTAAGGTCTAACCATCCCCGTAACATTTTTATTTATGAACCGATTTCCATGAACTTTTTGTTTTGTTGGGTAAGTACATAGCGGGCATGCTTCATTTGTTTGGTAAGTGGGCGACATGGCCAACTACGTCCTATTTTTTAGTGTAAAAAGACGAGATGTACCTACTATTAGCAATTTTTTCAAAAAATTTTAATGCCAGATTCTTAATCAGGAGCACCTAAAACCTAACTGTACCAAATTTCATGGCGCTACTGTACAGGGTGTTTGTGTGTTCCACTTAATGTCTACCCACCCCCGTACAATCGTTATTTATGAACCGATTTCAATGAACTTTTTTTTGTTGGGTAAGTCGTAAAAAAGTACATAGTGGGCATTCTCCATTTGATTGGTAAGTTGGCGTCATAGCCAACTACGTCCTATTTTTTTATGAAAAAAAACGAGACGTATCTACTATTAGCGAATTTTTTACAAAAATTTTAATGCCAGATTCAAATCAGGAGCACCTAAATCCCAACTGTACCAAATTTCATGACGATACAATACAGGGTGTTCCAGAGAATAAGTGTTTTTAAATGATATTTTATTTTTTCAATTTTAAAATATTCTAATGTTTTAGGAAAATAAGTTATGTTTTAAGGGGGTGGCTAGACCTTAAGTGTGACTCACACAGTAGCGCCATGAAATTTGGTACAGTTAGGTTTTAGGTGCTCCTGATTAAGAATCTGGCATTAAAACTTTTGTGAAAAAATCGCTAATAGTACATCTCGTTTTTTTACACTAAAAAATAGGACGTAGTTGGCCATATCGCCGACTTACTAAACAAATGAAGCATGCCCGCTATATACTTTTTTGGGACCTACCCAACAAAAAAAAAGTTCATGGAAATCGGTTCATAAATAAAAATGTTACGGGGGTGGTTAGACCTTAAGTGGGACACACTGTAGAAGAGAGAGAAATATAAAAATAAATAGTGTTCCTTTCCGTATTAAAAATTGCGACTACATGAAATGACAATTGACAATAATTGACCAATGCAACACTAAGGTGGACTTTTGAACTAATGTTTTGTCGATAAAACATATTCCTTTTTTATTTACAGACAAGAGGCGGGCTATTGAAACATAACGTTTTTGCTTTATAGAATGATTTTTGGAAGGAAACCTTGAACAATTTAAAAAAAATGTAAAATTTTGTTGCGAACACGTGTTTTTAGCGACTTACAATCGATTTGTCTATGTCAAATTAGTTTTAAACAATTTGGCGTCATCTGCAGATGATTAATCATTTAATCATCTCCAGATGATGCCAACTTGGTTGGCGAAACACACGTCGAATGCAGTAGGGTAAAGGGAGGTTAGATGGACCAGGAGGATAGACGGACTATCGGTAATATTTTGCAATTTAAGGCACCACCGCAACATTTGACAGGCGTATGTTTTGCGTTTCGATCATTTCACCTTGATACAGTCGCGATCACGTGGTTTCCAGCATTTATGTGGAAACCACATAAGTTTTTTAAGAAAAATAGATTTTGCCTTGGTGAAAATTGTATTTAAAGATATACATTTTTATTTTTAACAAACTTAGATAAGTCTAAAATGTTTTTTTTGTTAATGAAACTGTAAGTATATGCATTAATGTCTTATAGAACCTAAAATATTAAAACTTTTTTGTAACCGTTTAGTTGTTACCGAGTGGTCCATCTACCCTCCCATTTGAGGATAGATGAACCAATATGGGGGAGGAGAATTGGACCAATAACTTTTTGTTTTAGTACAATGCTTAATAAGTACATATGTAAAAGACATGTTCCTGAACGAGGATATTGAACCTCTCAAGCTTTAAATGATGCCGTAAATGCATACAGAAATGGCGAAATTGGCGGCAAAGAAGCCTCTACAGCATTTGGAATACCCAAAACTACATTTAAGTGCAAGCAGGACCTGAATCTTCCCAACCAAGTACCTCTGATATACACCAACAAACCACTCCTAACAAATCAACAGCTAGGTACTGAAGATATAGCTCTTGGAAAAGCTCTGGATGAAGTTACCCCCATACCCGTCGTATCTATAACTGTAAAAAGGGTTCTTAAAAAAATATCAGGAGTTATTACCTCACCGGAATTTATTAAAAAAAAAAAGGCACAATGCAAGAAAAAAGCTGGCCCAAATTTGGCAGTGAAAGCGGTTAATAGACATCTGGCCATGTCACATTAGATGACTATTCTAGGACGGATGAACATTTCAGCGATTTAGAAAATAAGAGTGTTGGCTGCAGTGAAGATTATCGTTTAACGAAAAAGAAAGACGATTGGTCACAATGCCTTTTGTGCAAGCGCTGGTTGCACGAGAGCTGCACAAGTTTTTTTAACCTTTGCCAGAAGTGTGGAAACGTAGCTTCTAGAAAAAAGAAAAAGTAGCGAGGTCCATCTCTCCTACCTACTGTGGTCTATCTCACCTCCATAGGGTAGGATAGATGGACCGTTGACAAGTCTGAGAATTATTTATTTTTTAGTTTTAATGATAAATATTTCTTACTTTCTAAGTGTTCCAAAAATAGTACCAAAGCTTAGTTATTTTATGTACCAACTTGCAGATTTGTACTTTGATTAATGAAGAAATTATCTTAATTTTTATAAATGGTGGTCCATCTCTCCTCCCTTTACCCTATATTGTTTTGGTGTTATGTGGAAAACTACGTCAGTGTTGAAAAAAGTGTTGTCAGGAATGGGATTTTATTAATATATTGCAACATTACGGTGTTTTTTTTAATCGCAGTTATAATTTTAAATACTTACAGTAACGAAAAAATATATAACTCTAGTAACTTTTCTTTAAGGGGAAATTAATTTTAAAAAATAGCTCATCCAGGGGTCATCCAAATAAATTAAACAAACAAATTTCAAAATTACATTTAAACAAATTACAGACTAAAACTCATTAACTCATCGTAAATGAATGTAGAAACTAAACGCAAATTTATTGGAAAACTATCCTACAGGTTTTGGTTGATTTATGTACTTTCGCCATAATCATAAATGAGAGATTGGCGGTGATATGTGCCTTGGGGTAATTTCATGTCATGGGGAAGCAAACGTCAACAGATTCATCCTTTCTCTATCACGTGTCACGTGGCCAATTTTAGTTCAACGGACGCTAGCGCCTCCATGCGCGGCTGTCCTGTGCAGAGCCTCATAAACGCTAAATTGGTCATAAGAATCAAACACTCTTTATTTTTATGTCTCTATGCTGTGGCACTTCGGTTATACCGGAAGCATGTAGATGTCAACTTGCTTATTTTAAATAGGACACCCTATGTATTATTTCATTTTTGAATTCTACCCGGAATTCTAAATACATTTCACGTATATTCTATACCCAAGTCTAACAGTTTTTGACATATTTAAAATTTGATGTAAAAAATGACGTTTGCAGACCGACAAATATTTACCAATTTAGACTGTATGGGTGCTTTTATTATTTAATTTGAGTTGGTTTCCATGCATAAAGGTACATACTTTAGCAGACTTTATATATTTTCTTCATTATTAACATAGAGTGCTCAAAAGAAGAATAAAAATGAAATTGGAAAAATTGTGAAAAGTAAATCTTTTCAACCATCAACCTCATTCAATTAGACTTTTATTTTGTGTGGGGTAATCTAAAAAACAAAGTTTATACAAGATATACGAAACTACGGAGGAATTACATCGGGCAGTTAACCACGCAATTACTCCAGACATGTTTGATATTCTTTTATTATACATGTTGAAAAATCCAATATGGCATACATAAGAAAAGAAAAATTTGATTGCTAGCGCGCAATCTAGTAACATCATTTTTTAGAGACCAATTTTGAAGTCTTTGCTGATTGCTATCCACATCCTGAAATAGTACTTTTTCTACGGGCGTGTGGAAAGTTACAATTTTCTGCACGCATTTTAGTGTAGAAAATTGCACTTTTCCGCACAAGTGCGGAAAATAAATACCTATGTATTACTTGCAATGTGATCATAATATTATCTTAATTCCAAAAAATCATGTTGTCACTGTTCAGATTTTGACATAAAGAAAAAGGAATGCTTGACACTTCTAATTATTAGACAACATTGTGTGCACTTGACATCTCACAATTTATTTCAATATAAAACGAATATGTCAATTTTCTTCACGCCCGTAGAAAAAACGTTGTTCCTAACACATGTGGAAGGTGTCATTTCCGCACTCACTGCTTGTCCGCTGCAGTCGCTTGCGGAAAAGTATCACCTTCCACACTTGTTAGGAAAATAACTATTTTGTACCTAGGCGGGAAAGTGAATGTTTTCCGGGCTGACAGAAGAAATGCACTTCTGGGCCACTTCTGGAAGCCCGGAAAACTACTTTTCCGCCATGGTGCACACGCCTTTTTTTATCCAGCACAAGAAAAAAATTATAAACTTCAAAACTTTTTTATATAACAATAAATAATTTACAAAAAAAAAATTGTTCTTTGAAATAGATATTAAATACAGGATTATGAATAGTGCAAGTAGCAAAAGCAATACCTTGTTTAGATAAACTCAGTAACTGAGTTTTTTTCTGAAACTGTTGTTGAAAATAAATCATAATGTTTATGATGATTTGATGATTTGTAACTTCTCGAGGTTTTCTGACAAGTGAAGTTTCCATACAGTTTCTTC
Organism: Pogonocherus hispidulus; assembly: GCA_963924545.1. Lineage (NCBI taxonomy): Eukaryota > Metazoa > Arthropoda > Insecta > Coleoptera > Cerambycidae > Pogonocherus > Pogonocherus hispidulus. The sequence goes on along the minus strand of OZ004700.1, from coordinate 35,795,362 downwards.
CATGCTTTCTTTAATCACTTTCTGAACCTTGAAATGTCCCCGGGATACATGTCTCGTCCATTGTTTAATAATTAAGGGTAACAATAATGATGTATTCACTTAAAATTACTTTATAATATGAAATTAAATGACGCTACCGTGACAGATAATGGAGGAGCCACCTATTGATAGAAAAATTTCGGGGCTAGCCGTGCAAATGCCTACTTTCATGCCGCTAAAGGCTCACGAAAATATAATTTTCAACAAGTGTAGAATAAAATTTAATTAATGTTTCTTTTACAATAAACCTACTATGAACGTTTCCAGAAAATGTACATTTTTTTGTTTTCACTCTCTATCTACTTAAGGAAAAACATTCTTGGAAATGTAACCTTGGATTCTTCCTGGATTCCGTCCAGTTCATCTTAAACTGGACACAGTCTATATCTAAATTGACATTGAATGTACTTGTTTACAGTAGAGGCGGAAATACACATTAATGATTTTGTGACAAATAATTTTGTTAGAAATATTGTCACAATAATAATAATGTTATAAAAGAAATTTATATAGACAGAATCCAGGAAAGCATCTTCAGCTATTCAACTATTTAAGAGTCTGGGGTTTTCCCGGAGTAGGGGTGCCTCCCAGTACAATTTTATTTTTAGAGAATTAATATTATAAATTATAGCCATGTTAAAAATTACATGTATATAAGTATGTTATAATTATTTATTCTTAGTTAAAAACGAGAATTGCAAAAACATAGGAAATACAAAAACGAACGAGGCTAAAATTTATTTCTTCAACAATGAAAAACAAAAAAAGAGGGTTTTTCCTGTGTCATGAGAATGTTTATAATCATTCTGTCATTCAGACCAGCAATATATGCCATCAGGTTTTAATTACCTACTCTCAAAAAGAAACACATCAACGGAGACACCAAATACTGATCATTATCTGGTTAACTCACACGTACATTACATTCTTAAATTATAAAAAAGATGAAAAACAAAATAAAACCAACCCATACAATAAAATTAAATAATTGATATTAGGTAAGAAATTACTTTTTTGGATATTTATTCCAATATTGGTCACTAATCTAATTTAACACTTATGTTAAACCATTATTTTTAGCTATTAGGTAACCTTGAAAACGTCCGAAAGCTGGGACGAAACATAGGATATTTGTCCATGTATCTGGCTGATAGTCCTCGTTTTTTGATTTTTATTGAAGAAGTAAATTCCATTTTAAAATCCAACAACATTTCCAATATCATAATATATCAGAAAATATTTTTGGAGAAATAATCAGCGCTACCAAAATATATTTAGACATCCGAAATAATTAGCTATATTATTATTATTATTATTATTATTTAGAAGTTCCCCACGGAATGCAAGGGAAAAACTGAAAAACCAGTGACGACATATTATAAAAAATATGAAATTACGTACCATCATCATTTTCCTACAAATATTCCCAGCTCAAATAATAATGATTAATAACAATATTACTAGTCATTATTGACCTCACTGGTGATTGTTAGTTATCGACGAGCATCTCTACTCTTTATAATCTCATAATAAAAAAACAGATTGATTTTGCATATTCGACATCAGACAGAGAACAGAGCGGGAATTTCAATGAATATATCGATCAAATTTGATTTATTGTTGTATAAAAAATCATCTCATTTCATTTATGTTTGTGCATGGTATTGTTTTTTAATTATGAAATAATATTTGACATACCAATTACAATTGGAAACCCTGACGTAACTGCGTTAAATCTTCTTCCCCATTCAAATCCTGATGTGTGGTTTGAGATTCTCTAGATAGCGATAAAAAATGGAATATCCTTTTAGATTTGGATCCGTATTGATATACACGGATCCGTATTTGAATAATAGACGATGCAAGATGAGCAGCCAACTAGCACTTCCAACATTACTACAGAGTGACAATAAATACGATCATCACAGTTATTTATTACTCTTTCATTTACAATAATTACTATAGTCGGTAGAGGAAAAAAGTAATAAATTTCTAATTGTTATACTATTTATTGGTGGTCCTATCTAGACATTAAAAAACTGGAGTAATTTGAATTTGACTTATTTAAACTTTAGTTTATACAAGGTTATCATAAAGTAAGGAATGTATTTCAGCTTATTATGTATTTTTAACAAATTAAGTTAATAACAGGATGTGAAAGAAATTCGATTGCTTAAACAATGGGATTTCTTATGTCTAACAGTGGTTAACGCAAATGTTCGATATGTCGTCCATTTTGCTGCTGTATACAATCACCAACCGTTCCTCCAAATTGTACACAGCATTATTCAGCATTTTTTGTTGAATAGCAGCAATTTGTTCCCTAATAGAGTATTTTAATTCTTGGTTATGTTCTAAACACCAAATTTTCTAAATAACCCCACAGCCAGTAATCCGCTGGGTTAAGATCAAGCGATCTTGGAGGCCATGAATTTACAAAATGCGAACAATTCTCTAAATCGCAATCATTACGTTTGACACTTGTATCAGCAGTTGAGACGACAACTCTATTGTTTTCATAGATACAGTAAAATCCAATTACTGAAGCAACTATATTCCATTTACTTTTTGCTTCTATCTTGATTTCTTAAAATTATATAAAACTTTACACCCTTACTTTATGATGACCCCATATACCTACTCCTATGTTATTTTACAGACAAATTTGTATAGCCCAGAAATGTTTTATGTGAATGTATCTTATCATCTGGCATATTAGTCATATGTATTATTATATTATTATTGTTATTATATTATATTATATTATATTATATTGTATTATTATATTAACTAATTACAATAGACTTTAGTTTTAATACAAGAGAACTAAATTCAAACTTAACACAAAAATGATCTAGGATATTTTCTAGAATTAGAATTACGTCTAGAGGTAAATGTAATTATTTCCTCCTAGTTTAAAAATAAAGTCATGTGACATAATTTTCAAAAATAATATACCTCGCTACTATAGAAACGGTGTGGCAACAATGCGTTTAGTAGTCTAATTAAATTTTTTTATAAGTAAACTTATGGAAATTAAAGCAAGCGGTAACGAGTTTATTTGTACGCCACCAGACATAACAGACAGAGGTAATCCTGTAATTTCATATATTATACCAGACAGATTTAAGAAGCACTATGAAAATATCCGGAAACGATATATTGGCATATTTTGAGGATAAATTAAAGAAACTAAAGCTCTCTATTCTGTGATCACAAGATTCTGTGATCAAATCTACAATTAACGTCAATAAAAACATTGATATAAGAAAGAGTTTGACGAATAAGTTGGAATTAAAGAAGGAATCAGTTTACCACCATGTAGTTTATCAAATGTATATTAATTGTTAGGGTAGTAGTAGTGGTAGTATTAAGCTGGGCTATAAGTGGGCCCTTTTTGCCTAACCCACCGTCCCATCAGCTGTCTACGCCGTGATGATCGTCAGGATGGTCCATGGTAGGCCTCTCATATCTTCCCTCTGCAGCTCCCCGATACCAAAGACCCTATGTCTTAGTCTCCCGAAAGCTGCACAGTGTCCTAGGAAGTGGATAGGGATATCCTCCCCTTCTCTAAATTTAGGGTATAAGGGGAACCTCCTCTATTCCTAAAAAATTTACATGTCTTTTTTGTCCGAGAGATATATGGCCCCGAACCCAAACCAACTCCACCTCTCTTGGTCTGACCTAGGACTCTAGAGCGTCTCCACACTCCTGAACTCTAATTTACATTTTCCCTGTTTGCTATCATCAAAATGGCAAAGACCTCCGCTTGGAAGACTGTGGCGTACAAGCTCAGGGAGAAACTCTGCTGGGGATCATCACCACTGTTTTCCAAGCATATTCCTCCTCCAGAGCCATTATCCACCAGAGATACATCGATATTAACAGATATAACATTCCAGAGATGTCGGGGCATGAACATGTCGCCTCCCTGCTTCCATTGATCCCTTGAAGGGAAGATACTAGCACACTTCCTTCTTAACCTCAGCTGGTCTTCCACTTGATATTTTGCACACTGACAGTAATATGCAAACAACGTACAGTTGTTTTGTGGTAGGTGTAAAAAATTGTTATTTTAACAACTACATACAGGATGTCCGTATTTTGAGATTAAGCATAGTGAACATAGTACTTTAAGTTTTCAAGATTTTTCAAGTAATCTGAAATTTTGTATTTTCTTCTTTCTCAAAGGTTTCATTTTATTACAGCCACCGTTCTAATTTTTAAATATCATTAAGATATTTTTTTACATAGAATCTGCCGAGCGTTTTTTCATAGGAAAACTTTAGTTTCTATCAACTGTCACTGAAATAAAGCAAAACAATTAAAGGATCACTTTTTAGACCCATCATATCTTTTTCGGTTGAAAATTGATTGACATAATATTTCATAAATTTATTAATCAAGTTGTCTACTGTCATGCTAGCTAATTTTTGCATGGTTTATTTGTTTTCATTATTAGTGGCATTGTTCTAAGTATAAAAGTAGACAAGAACCAATGTGATTTAGTAAAAATTTGTAATAAAAACTTTTATTAAACATACATTACGTACGTTCTTCTACGCTGTTATTCTCGATTACATAAAAATGAACACTAGAAGACAACTCAATTCTAACGATGTGACACGAGTAGTTACGCTTTTACAAGAAGAACATTCTCAGCGATATGTAAGCCAAGTGCTGAATGTGTCTAAAAGTCTGTGGTTTTTAGACCCTGGAAAAGGCATCAAGAGACACGACATACCACAAAGAGACCTGGTCAAGGCCGCCACAACCCCTATGGAGGACAGATTTCTTAAACTGCAGGGACTTCGAAATCGTTTTTAACTGCTCCCGCCCTAAATAATGATCTTTCTACTAGAGCTAGAAGAGTTCATATTTCGGCTCAAATAGTGTGTAATAGAGTCAGAGAAGTGAATTCGAGGTTTAGATGACCACTTGTAGTTCCTAGATTGACCAGAAGTCACAAACAACCGAGATTATTGTTTGCTGGAGAACATCAACATTGGCAATTACAAATTGGACCTGGACCCATTCAAACCAATTGGACCCAATTCAAATGAGTCGAGATTCAAATTATGGGTTAATGATGGACGAATTCCGCTTCTAAGAAGATCAGGTGAGCGCTATCTACCAAATACTGTTCTTCAAATCCTTGATTATGGAGGTGGTTTAGTAATGGTATGGACTGGAATTTTTTTAAACGGCCGTAAAGAACTTGTTATAATAAACGGATGTTTAATTGACCACAGCTCATGGGATCTCCTGGGAAGGGCTATTAAGCATCGGTTAAATGCACCTACATTGCAAATACTCTACAACTACTTGAAAAGGTTCTTATCGAGAAATGATACTGGAGATATTTATCAAGACTGGTGGAGGCGCTACATGTCACTGAAACATACCATTCGTTACAGTTTATTAAAATTTGTATTTGATTTATTTTTAATTTTTTCATTATTACATTTATGTTACAAATTTGGATGAAGATTTAATTTTTTTCCTTGAATTGTTAATTTTTCAATCAACAAGTGTTTCTGTACATGCATACCAATTTTGAGCGATATACCACAAATTCAGGAAAATCTATTGCAGTTTTAATCTGCCTTAATTGCTTTGCATAGTTCATATTTATTTCCAGTAGATTTGTTGATATATTTTCTGTACTTATCTGCCATTAATTCAATTCGATATTTCTTGAAGATGAAGATTATTTTATTTCCGAAGGTGTTTATACCACAATTTTATTGTCAGTTTCCATTATATAATTCAACCAGATACATACTCAAAATCAATGAGTTGATAAGGGTTTTATAGATAAACGGTAGATGTATCCTTCACACCCAAGGTATGTTTAATCTAGGCTACATGAATAATCGAGTAGCAAATTTAATCCTTTACCTTGAAATTGATAGCCTCCACTTTGTCTCAGATATTAAATACGTCTGCTACTTTTATGTTTAATTAAACAAATAAATATTTTTAACACTGTTTTATTTGCTTGACCTGTAACATACAACTCACTTTTCACCCACTTTTAGTTTTGGCAAGGTTTGTAATCAATTTGAAACTTTGCAAACTTATGCGATTACAATAGACTAATACAATACAATAATTTTTTTTACCTTTTTAGTGCGATCAAATCGTGTTGTTAAGTTTTTAAACTATAATTTATTTATCTGTATCTTCCTGCCAATAAAAATAGCAAGCTTTCAAAATGTATGGTTTATGCATAATTGGTTTACAGCATAAAAAAGATGTTGTCCCTCTTCTACAGAGGTGAGCCTTATACATTAGCGTCTATGATTTATAATAGTAATATAATCAACAAAATTGTCTAAGCAGATAATTTTGAAGGTAATATATCTAAATAATTTTTTATTGCTGCAAATAGAAACAGATATGTAAACATCTTTTTAATTAAGAAAACTATAATTATTTGTTTCTCTTCTTATTTGCTCATGTATATCCTCGAATGTCACTTCTATTGATATACATATATTACTTTTTCCTGGAAAATGTTTGCGCAATAAAGATATACACGTTAACTATAAAAAAGTTGCCATTATAGTAAATAAATAGGTATACCTACAAGCACATTAAACATATTTAACTATGCAACTTAAAAATCACAGTATAAGTGTATGTATGTGTCCGAATGATTTTAAAACTAATGATTATGACGTTTATTGCTGGGCCCTGGATACAGTAATTTGAATAGTGAATTAAAAAAATCATTAGGTTATTTAATACAAAGTTACTATATTTCCTTACCCATTTCTATATCAATCAATTGTTCATCTGGTTACTTTCTAATTTCTTTCTAACACTTCTTCTTATCTGCATCGTTTTTAGCGCAGAGATCTTAAATCTATCTCTGCTAAGAGTTTACTTTATTTTTATGAAAATTCTCATTATCATGATTTGATTCTCTTTAGTACAATATAAAATTTACAGTATTTCTATTATAAAAAGTATGTCATGCAACTTTTGAGAAAAATTGACTTTTCTGGAGTCAAAGACAAACTTTCACTTATTCAAAGGTGTTACTTTACACCTACTTACCTGCATACATTATAATAAACCTCCTACCCTCATAGAACTGACTACTTGAAGTACATAAATTTTTATTTTTGTAACTGGTACGTAACCTTCTACCATCATGCTTCCGACAAACGAAAGAATGACCAGAATGAGAATTACTTGTAGGCCTTGATTACAAAACCATCAGAAATATTCCGTAGTCCACCCATCGATTATTTAAATTACTGCATTTTTTCCTGTTTATAGCTTTATTGTTAATAATCATATTGTGATAGTCGTATTGTAAAACTTTTTGAATGCGAAGAACAATTTATCCAAATCAATCAGATAAGGAAATCTAATATTAACATCTCAGGGTTGATCTTGAAAATATATAAGCGTATGATATACCAATTATTATTATTTTTCATATTAAGAATGTTTACGGAAATCGATACCTAGTAAGTTCCCCCTCCTCTTTCATCTTTCTTTGGCATTTATTTATTTATTTATTTGTAGTAATACCTATATTTCCAGTAGGCATATGTGTCTAGTTACAGGATACAAAATTAACAGAAAAGTATCTGCATCATAACAATATATGATGCAGAGACACAATAGAATGTCACAAACCAACGACATGGTACATATTATAACTAAATAAGGATTAAAAGGACAGTAATTTATATTATCCAAAGAAAACACTTCTAACCTGCTGAATACTATCTATAACAAACAATACAACAAATGTTGATTCTAATATCTATTTTGTTATATTGATAAATATATCTGAAATATAACAGATATAATTATTATAAGAATATTAGTACCTGCTGTTGACAGATTGATGATATTGTTCTCTCTTGCTGAAATTCTTGGGGTCTTATTTGAATATTGCCCTAAACATCCGGACAAGCCAAAGAATCTTGTACAAGAAAATCACTTGGTATGCTAATCTTTTTGAAAATCCTTGAAGGTCAAGGTATATCGAGCTCCAAACAACTGATCCCTATAAGGTAGACATATTAGTAAATCCTTTGGCGTTTTTTATAATAAATCATAGGCTTTTAAATGCAGAAGATTTTGTGGTCTTAATTGTGGTCTCAGTGTACAGTATATACAATATGACGATGTTATACAACTGGAATAAAATAAATACCTACAGAGGGTGAATTTTTAGTGCGTATTTCTTCTATAATTCTGTTGTTATTAGGGACAGAAAAAAAATCCTGCACGGGAGCTGTTTGTGTCTTTTTTGCATTTTACAAAAATATTGACATGTGAACAGGGTGCTCTGTACCGCAATTAACTTTCTTATTTTCGGAACACCCTATATATTCATGCATTTTTGGAAAGATCACAACATTTTACATTGAAAACATGTAGCATACCTTATACCTAAACCCAGCCTTTTTCAAAATATTTGACAATTTTTAAAAAGTTTGACAGATGCAAAAGTTTGTAAAAACGTATAACTTTTTTCATAGACGATATCTTCATTTGTGTGGAAGTAGCATTAGATGTGCCACCTTCTGTAGTTAAAATAAATTCGAGAATAATATACAAAGTGTTCCATTACTCACGTTACACTTTGGCAATTTCAAACAGCGAAAAATGTTTTATTTTAAATGGAACACCCTGTATTTTTTACTCCAAGTTATGTAAAATTAAATTCTTTTTCTTCTAGTATGGCCATTTTAGGAGTTGATGTTACAACGTTACATTGATGTTACAACGCTCAGACATATTTGCTGTTTTCTTCAGTTTTCTAATTCTTTTCTTAAAAATGAATGTCAAAGTAGCCATGGCTAGAAACAGTAATGTTAGAAACTTTTATTTAATAACTCCAAATGCACTTCACTAGAGCACCGAATGCACCGCTAAACTAAAATACCGTCACTTTTAAGATGTAACTTTATTGGTTTCACAACTTCAAAAAAAGCTCACAATTTGAACAACATTCAATTTTCGGTGAATTTAGCCCAAACTATTTTCTTAGTAAAGCCTATTTATTTATGGACCTTTGTCATGCTTTTGTGTTATAAAGATGATCGATTGTGGGTGTAATTAATTTTAAAATTTTTATTTCTATTTCTATTTCACATTTAATAAGTTAATGGAATAATTCATTTATTGCCATATAATGAGAACCAATTAATATAAACGGTAACGGTCAGAGGAGAACTTTAAATTCTTATAAACTACAAAATGGACATCAAGAAAAATTTTAACTTCAAAGTCAAGCACATCCTGTGTAGGATCGAGCGCCTTTATGGTACAAATATGCCACGAAAGTCCATAAATTAGTACCCTCTATAAAGAAAACAATTAGTACCTAGTAATCAAATTATTTTTTTTAAGATAATTGTTTCTAGCCGTGGCTAATTCGATAGGTAGGTTTTGTAAATTCTTAAAATTCGAAGAAAATTCAAAATATGTCAAAACGTTGTAACTTCAACCCCTACAATGGCTATACTAGAAGAAAGAGAATTTAATTTTGTATAAGTTGAAGTAAAAAATACATAGTGTTAATGCATGGGTGTCCAAAAATGCATGGGTGCATTTTTGGAATATATAGAGTGTTCCGTTTAAAATAAGAAAGTTAATTGCGGTACAGAAATAACTGAACACCCGGTATACTTGTCAATATTTTTACAAAATGCAAAAAAGCACTAACTGCTCCTGTGAAGGATTTTTTTTTTATCTCAAGAGTCAACGGAGTTATAGAAGAAATACGCACTAAAAATTATTATTATTATTATTATTATTATTATTATTATTATTATTATTATTATTACAATGGATAAGAGCAGAGGGTAAAACCCTTTTAAGCTCAAAGAAATTAAACTTAATGTAGGTACATACATATAACATTAAATACAAATAAATACAAATCAAAATCAATGAAATAACATATAGGTATACTCAGTAACAAAGACTTAACATTCAATTACGCGGTATACAAAAATGTGTCCAGTCTATTCTTAAAACTATTTACTGTGGGTGCGTTAACAACTTCATTAGGAAGAGAATTCCAAATATCAAATATACGATTGCTTAAGAAAAATTCTCGAGATCTCGTGTTGTATAATTCATGAAGCAACTTGTAGTTATGACCTCTCAGACGGGTATCATTATTTAAAGGAAAGATGTCAGATAGATCCAACGAGAAAGTATTATTAAGCACTCGGTAGGTTGTAATGAGATCACCGCGAGTCAATCGGTCTATTGCAAAAGTTAAGCCAAATAGACGTAGCCTGTCTTCGTAGGAGGGTCTATGGAAACCATAGGGCAGCCGTGTCGCCTTATGTTGGACATTTTCAATGGCTGTTTTATCGCGCACTAAACATGGTGACCATATTGCTGAACCGAACTCGACGATGGGACGCACATATGTTTTATACAAAGCACAAGCAGTTTTAGGATTCGGATTATTAAAAACTCTACGAAACGTATGCAATAAACTGTTAGCTTTTTTGCAGGAATTAACTATATGATCCGACCAGGTGAGGTTTTCAGTAATCAAGATACCCAAATCGCGCTGAGAACGCACACTTTGGATGGCAGTAGAGTTGATAGTGTAAGGGAACCTCGGATTGGTTTTTCCAATATGGAGCACTACGCACTTGTTTGAGTTTAATGGAATAAGCCAATTATTGACCCTGTATATAATTTCTTACAAGTGTTACAATCTTGAAGGGGGTTGGAACCTTTGATTTGAAGATATCACTGACGTAGTTTTCCATATAACACCAAAACACTATACTGCACACGACGCGCGTTTCGCCAACCAAGTTAGGATCATCTGGAGATGATTAAAACTGAGTTTTAATCATCTCCAGATGATGCCAAATGATTAAAACTAAGTTTTAATCATCTCCAGAGAATGCCAAATTGGTTGGCAAAACGCGCTTCGGGTGCAGTATAGTGTTTTGGCGTTATGTGGAAAACTACGTCAGTGACAAGTGTTACAACATAATTGTACAAAGATAATAGTATATAATGACAATTAATAACGTTAAAAATGTTTTGAGTTTTGGTTTGATTTGGAAAATTGTAAATTGGCCCGGGGTTCATTATCTTATGATCTACAACATTTTAACCCCTCTGTATGTAATAAAAACTTGTTACACATATATATGTACATCCAGGTAAAATTTTTGAGTATTTATAACAGTATTAATATTTTTATTTTGAAATGAAGCTGTTTTATAGATTTTTGCAGCTAAAATACTCTTTTATGACTGACACATGATTTATATAGTCTCAACGAAGAATTGCCCCAAAAAATTTTTAGGAGAGTAATGTATTAGAAATCTGTTAGCTAGAATATTGTTTCATACACTAGGTACCTACCTAATAATAACTATAAATAGCAAAAACATTTAACCTCATGGGCGATAAAAAGGGTAATTTAACTTCACCGGAATTCCACCTAAACCTATGTTTTTAGGTTCATTCAAATATTTAATTCATAGAAAATACCACATTTTCCGACATTGCTATCTATGAGTTGTTTTTCTACGAGTGATGTTGTTGCCTCCTTAGAGTGCTTAGTCACTATACTGTATTCTAAGTTGTTTACAGATTTATTTCGTATTTTTCAGTCTCCTGAATTAGCAATTCATAAGTTCATAATCATAAATCAGTTCGTTTCAGTGTGCGTTTTCTCTCGTTTTGATATGAATATGAATGGTTCGGTGTCCTTCAGTAGCTTTCACCTCCAGAGAAACGTATAAATAGTTAGATGCAGACCATTTATCTTTGACAGACAATAGTTAACATGTAGATATAATAAAATCTTAAGCGATGAACTAATTAAATAAATATTTAATGTTGTATCCAAGATTGAATCTGTTGTTGGTCAGACATTAATAAAAGCAACAATAATTTCGGTGTCATATAAACCTCTGTTACTTATATCAAAGCTTATGTAGACCTAGTTATTTACTGCAATGTATTAATTTGAAGTCCTCGAAAAGGACCCCAAACTCGATGTGTGTAAAAGCACGTTGGACGCGAAACTATTGCCGTCCTACAAAAGAGTGAGAGAGTTTAGTTGAGGGCGGAGTTTGCAACGGAATGACAAAATAAAGCTTTCTGTAGTGGGGCGAAACAGATTCTTTTAAATTATTTTTATTATATGAGATTATCAGATATCAGATCAGGTTTTCACAAGTATAGTCTACCAGAAAGTTATTATCATGAGTTATAGAGGAAATAAATGCAATTTTTTTAATTGTGGAAAATCACGTCGAAGAGATCCAGAGATTAAACATTATAAATTTCCATCAGATCCAGAAATATCACGCAAGTGGATTATTAACTCAGGTATAAAATTAATTAATTTTTATTTAAGACAATGGAAAAATTACAGCAGGGTCGTACGCATGATTTTTCATTGGGGTGTTTTTGTAGAACACAAAAAATACGTGCGTTCGGATATTTCGTCTGAAAAAAATATTAATAAAGTAAAGTATCTTCACTGTTCCATACATTTTAAGATCCCAATAGTGAGCATCAATCAATAGATAAGCCTGTAGAGATTTATCCCTAGTTATAGAATAAAAAAAAATTCACTCGCAGCGTCCGATCGCTGTTTTTTTAGCTTTATATCTGTGATTAATAGATGCTTGTTTAGAATTATTTTTGTCTATTTTGCAAAGAAACGTTTAATTGTTTTGTTTATACCATATAAAGTGGGATAGGTATGGCGCTCTTACGTCTGAAATTGATAAATAAAGAATCATGTAGTACTGGTTATTTCGCCGTATTTGCTATGGCGGTTATACAGACTCTGCATTTATTTCTTATCAAAGAAAATATAATGTACCTATATACTTACCAAAGCTTATATACGTATAGGTATGTAGGTAGGTATATCCTAGATGATGATCGTCTATATTTTACATGACATAGCTTTTGTTTTTTTTAGTTAAAAAGTAAAAGTTGTAAGATTTTTCCCTTGAATCTGATGACCTTTCTTATAGCAGATCAAATAAATGAGTAGGGGAGGGAGGGGTAATTGCGCCCACTTAAGCAGAATAATTCATATATTCTAAACCTTAAGCACAATTACGCTGGAATTAGAGGTTATTGGTGCTAAGACCTTATGTAACGCTCAGGTTAAGTCAAATTTTATTTAATCTTAAAGAATGGGAATCTATAAAAAAATTAAAAATGTGTACGTGAGCGGAATTACCCACTTGATAGTGGGTAATGGCGCTCAGATATTTTATATGCAAAAAATAGTTTATTGTTCGTATAGTAAAAACAATATATGTTTTAACTATTTACAAAAGTCGCAAATATACCCTACAGCTTTATCTACCCCACTGCAGTGTTGGTGTGTCCATTGGCCACATATTGTGCAACGATACCAAATTTCATTATTTCGCCCAAATTCCCCACAAACACTGCATTCATCGTTGTTTTCATTATGCCCTGGAGGTTATAATACTGAGGTGCTTCCAAATCATCATCGCTGTTATCGTCGCATACGTAGTGGGTAATGCCGCTCAATGAGCGGCATTATCCTCATTAATTGAGCGCCATAACCCCCCGTTGCACTGTTGCCTGTTTCGGTTTTTTTACCTAACCTTATAATTTATGAAATAGTTTTATATGACCATGTCTTTTAAAAATGATTACTATTTCATATGAGATGAAAGTAAAAAGTCCAATAGAGCTAATTGAGGTACTTACCGTTTTTTTTTGTCGGTGTTTTCTTATAGATTAATTCTAAAATTAGCTTATATTCACTTAAAATATATTATATGTACGGAACACGTTCGGAAACTATCAGCGTTGTGTTTATAATAACGATAGCTAGGTGGCACCACAGATTCGCTTCTAAATATTTGAAAAGGAGCGCAAAATGACGGTGAGCGTAATTACCCACTGAGCGTCATTACCCCTCACTCCCCTACATACCTAGATAAATATATCTTAAAAGTATGAAAAATGTAGGTACATTTTTCTTTAACTTATATTAAAACTATCAACCCTCATTAAAAAAATTTGCAGGAATATCAGACTATTGTGTGAATTTAAGTACCTATACTTAATAAGAAAAAATATTGATGATTTCATTTCTTTCAACTTGTTAACGGTTAATCTGGTATAGGTACCTATTTAAGGTAGCTTTTATATTAATAGGACATTTTTCAAATGTGAATATTTTAACATCAAAAATTCCAGATAGGCATTTTTTTTAGTTTTCAACTGTAACTTTGGTTTTATTATGACCACCATCTTGGATTTTTAGCTCAATTATTATAAATCTAAAAATTTCTCATTTTCTCAAAAAGCGATAGCTCATTCTGTTAGGTGTTGGGTGATAGCCTGTGACTAACAGAATGGTATATTGCGGCGCGAGTTCGAATCTCGCCAGGGTAGAAATGGCACATCTCCCAGGGAATGGTTGCTAAAATGAAAACAAGCTAAAAACGTAATTAAAAACAGAAGCTGATCATGGTTTCTCAGAAACGAAACGTTGGACAAAAAATTGGTGAATGCCATCAAGTTAAGCTCAAAAAGCGACAATGGAAATTTTTTATTTTTCGATAGCTGTTAAAATAACGCCAGAAATAAATAAAAACAAATATCGCAAAAAAATTGTTTTTCCAAGTATTTTGAAATCAAGAAAAGATAATTTATTTTTGCAAAGTCCATGCAAAAGGTAATCAAATTGCTCAACTTTTTCATAATTTAACCAACTTTGTAGCTCTTACCGTTTTCAAGATTCCAATGCTATCCCATCTTTATCTTGCACACACTGTATACCTACCCAAAGTCTATGTATACCTAAACTTTGGTATACCTTACAAAACTAAGTATATCGAAATCGAGAAATGAATACAAATTTCGCGAGTGCAAAGTCTGGTCTATATAAACTTTGGTGAGTGTGAGTGAGTCTGAAATAAATGCTCATTATACAAAGTGTCCCACGGTGACGACACATTAGACAGATTTCAGACACTATACTTCGATTTTAATTTTGAAAATTTGTTCAATAGTGTTTTCGGACATGCCCTTCTCAACTAAAATAATGGCGTCCACCTAACGCCATTTTCGTTATTTCCAAAGGAACACCCTGTATATTATTATTATTGTCATTATTGCAGTTTTGGATTATTAGGAAAATTCTAAACACATTTCATGTAGGATGTTCTTTAGGGTTCTTGGTTCTATATACCTACCTATCTTCAACTGTTTTTGAAATATTGACAAGTGAATAGTGACATTTTGTAATTTTGACACCTTATAAAATCTAAACGGTTTGAGATCAAGCAAGACGGTATGCACATTATATCTTAACTTTTCATAGGCTATCATTTAATAGATACTAATTTCAGATTTACCTAGGTAACCAAGAGATAAAATTCGATCGAAAATGTTTAATTTCTTGTTGCATTAAGTCAGATGACTTAATGAAACGTAAGTAGGTATAGATAATCAAAATATGTTTCAGCATTGTTACCGGAATGTAAAAGATGACAATATAAAAATGCTGTTAGTTTTTCTAAATCTGCACTTCAAATGGCGTTAGAAAAATTGATAACAATTGTAACCCAACAAATATGCCATAAATTTATTCATTATAGGTAGCACATTTTTCATTATTTATTAGGCTAAAATTTAAATTTTATTAATATAAAATTATGCTTCATATTGATATAAAAAGTTACATTGGCTTATAAAACATAAAGTATACAAAGTTTTAAAAATTACGAATTTGCAAGAAGACAGGTACGAGAAGGTAGGTAAGTACATAGGTATTAGGTAGGTAGGTAGGTATATTATTAGGTACCTATATTACCTATCTAATGAATTATATTTACGTCTAGTTTTCGGAAATATTTTGTCAAATACATGTAATTAAAACTTATACAAAAAAAGCATTAAATATCAAATGAATAATGAAGCGAAGAAACGCTTATTTTGTTTACCGGCCTCAAAGTCTATGTAGGTAGATATACCTCGGTTTCAATAACGTTCACATTAAAACAACCCCAACACCATCTATAATAGAAACATTTATATTTTATAATTTGTATAAATATACCGTTTCATATACCAAATATTATGCCAATGAATTATGGCAAAAAAGACCTAAATTTAATAATAGGTAGGTATTGCATTGTGCCAAACTTGTCCATGCGGCTGGGTCTGACCAAATTTTATGTAGACCTAAACTTTGGTCTGACAAACGGTACAGCGTAAGTGTATCGTGAGTGTATCGCGGTCTGACAGGTTATGACATAAAGTTTAAATTTGCACGAATTTAATGGGCGGATACGTTGGGAGGGGAATGTAAATCATGAATGAGTTACATTTAAAAGTTCATCGTCGCGCCATCTACGAAATTCATAAAAGGTAGAAGTTCAATGTATTTTATATAGATGGTACTTGTGTATAGGGTTGTGAGCGCTCCCATAAGGAGTAAATAACTAGGTCTACATAAGCTTTGCTTATATAGGCGTTGCAAAATCAGCAATCACTCGTACTATGAAACATACTGAAACAATTACTAGTCTAGTGAATTACTAGGAAGCAATAGAAAAATGCTGTATGGGGAATATAGGTACATAACTTATTTTTTTAAAATGAAATTTCCACACTGGTTAATGAACTGAAATGCTATTCAGATTTGCCCCAGATGTCCCGAGCAACCCAATGTCCCGATATAAATTTATAAAGCAAATTAATTTCTGCCAGTTTAAGCCAGATTTGTGACGGATACTTCTCGATTTGCCGGTAGGAAGTGTCACTTCCTACCAGAGTGCCCGAGGATCGGTTTCTCTTTTATTTTGCCTCGGGCGCCAGTTTCCGTTTATAGTGCTGAAACACCACTACACAGGTAGCTTCAATGAAGATACGGTTCGCCAGGCGGTCCCAAGCTTATGTATAATATATTATACTTACATAGTTTTTACTGTAAGTAAAGTTAAACGAACTGGGTACGTAGATATTTATATATTTATTTACTTATTTTTGCATATATCTGAAATGAAATCGTAAAAGTATTTTGAGAGAACATGATGACATGATGAGATGGCGATTTGTTTATTTGTGTTCTATTAAACAATTTAGAAGCGAGGGTTAAGCTGTTTATTACCTAGATGAAGCCTGGTTAAATGACTATCATAAAATGTCATATTGTCATAAGAAAAACTAATAATTTTAGTTTTAGAATAAACCTTTAATCCAAATCAAAGAATAGTTGATGTTTTATCCACTTATTTTCCGCAAACTGCAGAAATAAGTAGGTCCAAGTAAGATTTGGATTAATTAGGATGAATAGAGATTGTGAATAATTTTACTGATGTATTATGACGATGACACACCGTTTAGACTGAATTATAGTATCTAATAATTGCATTAATGCGTTAAGTGGTAATTTTGAGAAAGAAGAGAATATGCACATTGCACACTTTGTCTCATATTTCATAATTTCGTTAGCTCTATATTTAAGAGTATTTAATTTTACAGTGCGTTTGTATATTTCTGAGAAATATGTTTGTCTTCTTCCTCTCAATAATCTGCAGCAATTATATAAGACAACGTCCGGTTAATTATATAGAAACTAGTTCTTCCTGTACTTTTCTTATCGATTAATATTTTCGTTAAGCAGGTTTAGATAAATTCATTCAAATTTGGATTTATTCGTACAGATTTTTGCGTACCTATTATTTTTACTCGTATCTATCAATTTTATTCAATATTACACGAAAAAATATTTCAAATAAAGATCATTTACCTAAGACTTTTTTGTTTTTATCACCAACAGAACATTGTTTCACCAGTTTGAAATATCTAGACAAATCTTACCAGTAATGCTTACGATTACAATATGCGCTCCTGATAATTCTAATTTAACTCCTCATCAGGATCTATTTAGCGTATTTATTTATGAATTGTTAAAAACTAACTAACCTGTATATCTTTACGAAATTACATCTAAAAGATCTGACATCCATACAGTCAATATAAGAACTAATAACTTTCATATTCCACAGCACTCAACAATACATTTTCAGAGTTCATTCTCCTACTTAGTTCCATTTTATATCAATCAAACGGATAGTTATCCCTTATATAGAGCCTCCTATATACTTATAAAAAGAAATTGAAATTACTACAGTTACTAAATAAGTTAAAAGAAAATGTGTTGCATCAAGTTAGGTTAGTTAGTTAGTTATGCGATATATGGTATGGTAAATTTTTCTTTCAAATTTTATTTTTTCTGCGTCTATTTGCCCTACTTGTATTAAAGTAATATTAAGCAGGTGGGGTCTAAAGGAACTTAACCTCAACCTTTTGTGTAGATACCTACTTTTGGTAACATAAATGCAATAATAAGAATACTTTATTGTAAGGATTTTAATATTATTTGGTTTATGTGTCCAATAAACGAATTAGTTATTTAATTATTTATTTATTTATTTATTTATTTATTTATATTTAAAGGAACTCTCTCAATTATTTAATATAATATTTTAAATATTATATTAGATACACATAGATATACTTATTATAAGATTTCTTTTTTGTGTGTATATTCGAATGAAAGTAATATATATATTGTGCAGTAAGCGTTTATTAATAATACAAATATGAAATAATTTTCTTTGACAAAAATAAAAAGATCTCATTTGGAACTGTTTATTGTAAGTAATAATTATTTTTTTGTGCAACCCTCCTCAAAGCAACTATTTTGCATTCGCAACACAGTCCGCAAAATTCAATTTTGCGGCCGTTACCCTTAACAACGGCCGGCAAACTAAATGTCACTCAAATGTCAAAATTTCAATCAAAACTTGACATTTCTGCAATAAGGCAACAGGAGTCCTTTTTTTTATTAAATAAATAATTCCATATTAACAAGTATTTATTGAGGATGAATATTAACAGTAATTTGACAATTTGTATTGTTAGTAATATTTACACCTGAACTAACTGAAGCACCTAATTCTAATGTTTTCGAATAATTATTAGAAACACTTGGCGCTACCAAACTACTGCAGTTAGTTACATTTGAATTAGATGCTTCAGCACCGAAAATAGAATTAGAAATATTATTTTTGTTTTCAATAGAGTCTTCCACGTATCCCTCCGCCACGGTACTAGACTTCCATCCACCGTGACGCTTAAGAACCGACATTTCAGCTCCAGTATTGGCCAGTAGAGTAGCAGAACTTCTTCTGAAACAATGACCCGTGTATTTTTCGCTGTTTGGCAATCCAAGATATTTAGCAGTCACGCTGGGTATTTTCCCAATTGTGTGAACTCCAACAGCTTGCGCAGTACACTTTCCTTACACGACGGATAGTAATATGTTTTGGTCGAAGAGCTATGTATTTGCGGTAAATGTTTAAAAAAATTAAGTTAGTAACAGTAAAAATGCGCTTTATGTTAGTTTTGGTATCAGGAACAGTTACTATTAATACAGTGTTCTCTTCCTGGATGTCATCAACTGTCATTTGTAGTAATTCATTTCGTCTCAATGCCCCTGATATTCCCATTATTAAAACTACCTGTAACAAAAATTTCCATTAAAAAAATTATCTACAAAATTTTTTGAAATTTACCTTCCACAATAAATAATTTTCATCATCAGCTTCATTTAGAAATAAATTAATCTGCTCACGCGTTAACACTTTTGATTTCTTTGCTTGGTAGCCTACTGACTTCTTTTTTAAAAAGGGTACCAGTTTCAAATAAGTCCTCAGATCGATCCCGTCTTTTATGTTGAGCATACACTTCAACATAGAATAAATGCTCCATAGACACGAACTCTTTACAACCTTTGATTTCTCCATCAAATAAGCCAATAAAATATTTTCAGAGACAGTTTTCACATTTTGTTCGTCACACCATTTTTTGAAATTGCCATAACATTTTTCATATTTCTTCTTAGATTTTTCGGTTATTAGATCTGAAATTGCCGAGTTTACGATGTTTCTCAGCTGTGGAGGAGTGCAAGAAATTGAAATATCGCTCTCAGCGTCAGACATTATAGACTCAATTTAAAAACTGTCAAATTGTTTTGTATACAGTCAAAATATTTCGTTTCCATAGAAACACCGTCACAGTAAAACCACTAGATTACTTTTCTATTCAAAGATAATACTATTTCAAAATATTAATAATATTAAACAATATTTATATAATTTTATTAGGGTTGTACAAAAAGTTTTGTGTATAACTCGGCCGCAAACTGCTTTGGCGTCCTCGAGATTGTCAGCCTCGGCCGCAAGCGACCTCGGCTGACAACTCTTCTCTCGGACGCGCAAAGCTGCATTTTGCGGCCTTGGTATACAAATAACTATAATGTCATACTGTCCAGGAAATATACTTACCCTGCACTGTTTTGCGGCCGGCAAATGGAACATTACAGTACCTGATACTGTAATGTTGTTTCCTAGCAACACTTTACTTTTGTTATTTTTTTTTGTTATACTTAGCAACACTTTCGTTATTAGTTTATCAGCTTTAGGCCCTGTTTTTTCATCTCCCCTTAAGTTCCAGATAACTATTTCGCAGATTAGAATGTGACGTTTCAGTATTTCAGTTTTCACAGTCTAATCTGCCAAATAGTTTTTTGGAACTGAAAGGGAGGTGAAAAGACTAAGCCTTAATTTAGTAAAGCTAAAAGTCAGGCAAATATAAATAATGCTTTTCTACCTATTTCAGTTAATCTGCCATGTTAGGGAGTTTATTTAAAATTTCTTCTGAGCACTTCATTATTATAAAACCAAATAAAATTATGATACGTCAAAAGAAGGTTAATGTCACGTTAATGTTACCTTGCATGTCAAAGCTGTTTAGATAGTGATGCAATTTGAATATTGTGTGATTTTATTTTAATGATTGATTTAAAATTTACAATAATTCATTTTTATTTTAAAACGACGACAGTATAAAATCAAATATCATACGATACACCTCCAGTAGATATTTACAGTATTCGTTTACACTTTCCGGGCTGGGATCCTAATCTCGCCTGTGTCGTAAAAAAAACTCGTACTGTAATACCTAACCTAACGGACTTTTAACGTGAAGTACTATTACGGTATTTGGCCTGTTGTCACACTGCAATTAGATTTAATTTTATATAATTTGTTTATCTGCTCATAAAGAAACTGTCCGCAATTGCTCTTAAGGAATAGTACCGACTAGAACAGACCAAAAGTTGTTGTCAGTGACACGAAGAGATGCTACTAGTTTTGCATCAAAATAATGACTAAAAACGTACTACTTATATGCGCTATGAACTGGATTTGAGTTTGAATATTTAAGTATATTTATGCATTATATATTTTCACTTTAATGGTTTACGTAGAAAATTTTTAACATGAACAAGGGTATCAAATCCTCTGCCGTAATCCATATATATTGTTACGGAAGCTCACCTACCTTGCTAGTGAATGTCTGTTTTGTTAATTCATTTCTTATTGTTTATAAATTAACATTTGTAAAATCTTTAGGTTGACGTTTCTAATCTAGAATTTTCGTTTAAGTCATAGAATCATTCCATTATGTTCCGGAATCCAAAAAGAGGCTCCCGAATATTCCAGAAGCTTGAAAAATATATAAATACTCGTGATTTCAAGAGGCCGGGGAGTTTTTAATCGAAAGCGTGAGCGCGTTAAGTCGAAACGTCAAACTAAGGAATTTGTGTTGACAGTTGTGAAAAATAGTTGAAGTTTGTATCTAGTGACAATAAAGATTTGTGTTGTTTTGTCGAACAAGCTGGTTTAATCTGTTTGGAGGTTAGACAAACGTTACATTTGGTGTCAGAAGTGCGACGTTCCACGACGTGAAACGTTCGAAGATTAAAAAAAAAAAAAAAAGGATCAAATAGTAAGTGTATGCCAGTTACCAGATCGAAATCGATAAAAATGGATGAGACCTTGACACAATTAATGGAAATGATGAAGGAAATCAAGAATAACCAAGAAGAAGTGAAGAACAGCCAAGAAGAATTAAAAATTGAAATGAAGAACAACCAAGAAGAACTGAAGAACAGTCAAGAAGAACTGAAGAACAGTCAAGAAGAATTAAAAAGTGAAATGAAGAACAACCAAGAAGAACTGAAGAACAGTCAAGATGAATTAAAAAACGAAATGAAGAATAACCAAGAAGAACTGAAGAACAGCCAAGAAGAACTAAAGAACAGTTTAGAAGAAAGTAATAAAAAGTTAGAAGAGCTAATGAAAGAAAAATTCAAAGATTTTGAAGAAACTGTAGAAGAAGAAATAAATCAATTGAGGAATAGTATGCAAGACGAAGTCCAAATTGTAAAAGAAAGTGTGAGTACGCTGAGGTGTGAAGTCGAAGAGAGAGTCAACGAAATGCAGAAAGTCAACAGTACGTTGAAGTGTGAAGTCGAAGAGATGCAGAAAGAAGTCAACCGAAAATTCACACAGCTGTCCACGACAGGAGTTATTAAAGTTGAAGGTAATTCTGCATCTTCGAGGGTCAAGCCACCAACATTTGATGGAAAGGTACCATGGAGCACATACTTAAAGCAATTTGAGGCGGCTGCCATGGCAAATAACTGGTCCGAAGGTGAAAAGGCGATATCGTTAACTGTAGCTTTAAGAGGTGAGGCTATGGAAATCTTAAGAACGATGCCTGAGCAGAACAAAACCGATTATGAAATGCTGAAAAGTGCTCTCGAAATGAGGTATGGTGAAGCCCACATGCAACATGTTTACCAGGCTCAATTAAAGGGTAGAAGACAACGATTCGAAGAAAATATTCAGCAATATGAGGCCGATATAGCCCGGATGGTGAAGCTAGCTTACCCCACTGCCCCTGTAGAGTTCCAAGAGCAATTAGCTGTAAGTAGCTTCATAGATGGACTGCGAGACCCGGAAATCAGTCAGGCGTTGAGGTTAGCCAGAAACAAAACCATTTCCGAAGCTTTGGCGCAGGCGTTAGAAATTGAAGCTGCTCAACAAGCATCCAGACGGGGTCAAGGCAGAGCAAGGCTAATTAAATATCAGCCAGTCGACTATCGAAGTAATGACAAAAATGTGGAGGTATTGCTGAAAAATGTTCAAGATTTATTGAACAATTTCCAAACCGAACGGAATCATACCGACTTTGCTACATTTAGCAGACGTAGACCCATCCGCTGCTGGAATTGCGGTGGCGAAGGGCATCTCAGGAATCGATGCTATTCTGCTCAACAAGCATCCAGGCGAGGTCAAGGCAGAGCAAGGCAACTTAATTATCGATCAGGTGAACAAAGTAGTAACACAAAAATCGAGGTTTTGCTGAAAAATGTTCAAGAGTTATTGAGCAACTTGCAAAACGATCAGAATCATACCAACTCTGCCACATTTAGCAGGCGTAGACCTATCCGATGCTGGAATTGCGGTGGCGAAGGGCATCTCAGGAATCGATGCCCTAATAACACATATGATCAGAACCCTGAAGGCCAAGTGGCAAGGGGGTTTCAACGTTTGCAAGAGGACGACTTCAAAATTGAACACCGAAGAGGACAGAGCCATCGCAATGCTGACGCTTTATCCAGAAGGCCATGCCTTCCTGATTGTAGATATTGCTTGCGACAGGAAGCAAGGGAACAGGACGATTTTCATTGCCGAAGAATTAGCATCCAAGGCCCAGAACATTGGGATAGTAGAAGCCTTGCTAAAGAACAGAGTGAAGATCCAGAGTTTGGCCCAATTTTCCAATGGAAAATAAATAAAATGGATAGACCTGATTGGCAGGATATTTCCAATAAATCTCCATCTCTGAAAAGTTACTGGGCATTATGGGACTCCCTAGTTGTAGAAAATGGCCTACTAAAAAGAGTATGGGAGAGTCCGGACGGCAAAGAAAGGAACTACCAGACTGTATTACCCAGGACAAGAGTTCCAGAAGTTCTCCAAGCGGTTCATAGTGGCGTTGGTGGTGGACATTTTGGAATCAATAAGACTTTGAACAAAGTCAGAGAGCGATTCTACTGGCTTGGGAGTCGTTCCGATGTGGAAGAATGGTGCCGGCGTTGTGAAACCTGCGCCTCCAGTAAGGGACCATTGACTCGAAGTCGCGGACAGATGAAGCAGTACAATGTCGGTGCTCCATTTGAAAGAATAGCTATTGACATAGCTGGCCCATTTCCTCGAAGTGACTCTGGCAATCGTTATATCTTGGTAGCTATGGACTACTTTAGCAAGTGGCCAGAAATATATCCTATACCTAATCAGGAAGCAGTCACCGTAGCAGAGGTCCTATTTGAAAACTGGATATGCCGTTATGGAGTTCCGAGGGAAATCCATTCTGACCAAGGACGGAACTTCGAATCTGAGGTATTTCAGAATGTTTGCCAACTACTAGGTATCTCGAAAACTAGAACAACACCTCTTCATCCACAATCAGATGGAATGGTCGAGAGATTCAATCGAACCATTGAAAATTTCCTGAAAACTGCCGTGAATGAAAAGCAGACCAACTGGGACACCTGCCTTCCTCCATTTCTCTTAGCATATAGAGCGGCAGTTCACGAAACCACTGGTAAAACACCAGCCAGTGTGATTTTTGGCAACGAATTACGTCTACCAATAGACCTCATTGCAAATAGACCAGAACATCAGGCAAATATCAGTGACTATCTCCGCCACCTGAAAGATCGAATAAAGTTGGTACATGAGGAGGTACGAGAAAAGCTGAGAATAGAAAGTGACAGAATGAAGACCCGTTACGACTTACGTGCCAACAGTAGTGGGTTTCATGAAAATGATAAAGTTTGGCTGTACAACCCAAAGAGGACTAAGGGCAAATCACCTAAATTACAGAGATCTTGGGAAGGCCCTTATTCGATTGTGACCAGGTTAAACGATGTCGTGTATAGGATCCAAAGAAATCCTCAATCCAAAATGAAGATTGTTCACATAGATCGACTGACGCCTTATCAAGAACACCATGCGGACAATGGAGTAACCTGATCGAGACGATCAGTTCTGAGAGGGGAGCAGTGTTACGGAAGCTCACCTACCTTGCTAGTGAATGTCTGTTTTGTTAATTCATTTCTTATTGTTTATAAATTAACATTTGTAAAATCTTTAGGTTGACGTTTCTAATCTAGAATTTTCGTTTAAGTCATAGAATCATTCCATTATGTTCCGGAATCCAAAAAGAGGCTCCCGAATATTCCAGAAGCTTGAAAAATATATAAATACTCGTGATTTCAAGAGGCCGGGGAGTTTTTAATCGAAAGCGTGAGCGCGTTAAGTCGAAACGTCAAACTAAGGAATTTGTGTTGACAGTTGTGAAAAATAGTTGAAGTTTGTATCTAGTGACAATAAAGATTTGTGTTGTTTTGTCGAACAAGCTGGTTTAATCTGTTTGGAGGTTAGACAAACGTTACAATATTAAAACGCGTCGATTCTGTCTCACTCTAAATTCCGTTGCCGAATCCGCAAAGTTTCAAAGCTATCTCCTCCGCGCAGGGATCAGGTCGCCCCCGGCCTTTCTCCAATGCGTAGGGATATTTTCGTCCTGTTTCCTACGTGTTTTCCCAATTTAAACGCCTGTTCAAAAAACCTCTGCAAAATTTTCTTCGATCGGCGTTCGGCTAGAGAGATGCGGCTAGCACCGGCGTTTGTCCTCGCGCCTAATAGTCCCGTCACGCCCGCCGAAATCCCGACTTTTCGCGGGACCCCCTCGCCCCTCTTCTAATTTTTACGGCTTCGATAAGGCCTTCACGCGAAAGTTCATTCCTTTCTCTAATCCTTTGAGATTTTTTTTCGAGACCGTACGTCGACTCCATCTACGTCTATTTCGTCTTCGAAAATCTCGAGTCGCATCCGTCTCAACTTCTTTCTCATTTTATCTACCGATGTGCGATTGCACCAACGAGACAAGGACCTCCCACGAAAACTGTCAAATTAATTAAACCTTAGATAGGTTATTTTCCTACGAAAAATATTGCTAATGGAATCAATAGTACTGACTGCCAAACACTTCTGATTACCAAAATACTGAAGCGAAATGCTTTTCCAATTAGAAAATCGGTAAAAATTATTTTTTCAGGTTGACACGAACAGTTTCCATACTTAAACGTCTTAAGGTAAACATTCGACAATAGGCGTGGTAGCGCAACGGGAAAGTCGTAGAATTCAAAACTTCATAATGCTGATTTCGTGAGTTCGAGTCACGCTGGAGGCAAACTTTTTTTTACTTTTTAATTCCAATTATTTATTAGTATTTAGTTGTTCTGTTTCATTATTCGTAGCTTTTATTCTTTCTGCACGTAAAGTTTGGAATTAATTCGTTCATTTTGGCAGTCTGTTAAATTCTTCATTTTAGCTTACACAAGTAAAAATCTACAATATTTTTGGTCCCATTGATAAAATTGATAATCATGTTTACATAAAAATACATTCTACTTTCAGCACTTAAAAAATTATGATGTTTTACCATCAACAATAGAGTAACCTTACAATTCATCAAAATATTAAAAAAAATCGTTTAGTATAATTACATCATCATTCCAGATATAAAATTTCTTTAATATGTATTTTCTTTAAAATAATATTATTCTAGATGCTTTTGTCACCCGAAGGGTGACCCCAGGCCGCAGGCCTGGACCCTCGGTAGGGCTAGAAATGGGAACGAAAATCGCCAGAGCGATTTTCTCCCATTTTTAGTCAAGAAGAATTAAATACGAATTTTTATTATTTACAATATGCTCAGGCACATGCTCAAAGTAAATAATTATCATTAGGTACATTAAGTAAAGCAATTGCTGAGTTGTAATGGGTGAGAAATCCAGATTGTATAGTAGATAGAATTTGGTTTAGATATAAACATATTTAGGTAACTATCTTTCTGCAGTTTTCTACAGTATCTTAGACTCAGTGGTTCCCAAATTTTTCCTAGTCGCGGCGCGTTTTTTCAATCAAAATTTTTCCATGGCGCGCTGCCCTAAGTAAAAGTATGATTATTTGTAGGTAAGAGATAAAAATAAATAAAACCCGTGTATCTTCATTATTATTTTTTTTTACTTTATTAATATCAAATTAATAATTAATGTGATGGATGAGCCTGCAAATCACTGCACATTTTCTCAAATCGTGGAATTAAATTTCCCTTTACCACGTTGATTTTTGCTGTATACATGTTTTTTTTATTACAGCAACTGCCGAAAACTCAGCTTCGCACAAATACAACGTCAAAAGTGAAATTGAAATCCGCTCAGCCTTATCACCTAGAAGGGGATATTAATCTTTTATTGAAATACAAAATTCTGTCAATTCCATGCTGCCAAATTTTGCTTTCAAACTGTTATCGCAAGATAACTCGATAAGAATCTCTTCTACTACAGAAGTAAATTCAGACGAAGCACTAGTTATAAATGGAAGTCATCCATGCAAACTTATCGAAATTTTCATTTTGAAAATATTTCTCAAACCAAATAATTAGTTGTGATAAGTGCTTGTCAAACATGGTTTTTATATCTTATATCAAGTTCGTTTGACCTCAAAAATTGCTGTAATATTAAAAAATAATCTTTCCCAGCATCTTCATTCTATTTTCTTCTCCATAGTTTGAGTTTTTTTTATAAAAG
This sequence comes from Pogonocherus hispidulus, assembly GCA_963924545.1. Lineage (NCBI taxonomy): Eukaryota > Metazoa > Arthropoda > Insecta > Coleoptera > Cerambycidae > Pogonocherus > Pogonocherus hispidulus. The sequence goes on along the minus strand of OZ004700.1, from coordinate 35,767,710 downwards.
CTGATATTTATTCCGTTGATTTTAAAAGTTACATTTTGTTTCCCTGCAGAAAGCGAATAAGAGAATTCAGCTTTTCAAAAATCTCGCATAAATATGCCAGTTTTATTAAAATATTGGAATAAGCAAAATATTTTGCATCTTTGTATCCTTCTTCTTTAAGAAAAATAAAAATTTCTTGCCACAATTCAAAGGTACATGATAAAACATCCACGAGAGAGCCTTCGTGCACTGCTATAGTACAACAAAGACGAGTGTTGGCTTCCATATCCTCATATAGTTTTTTAAAAAACTTTGCTTTCAATTGACAAGATTTTATCAAATTTATCACATTCACTACACATTCTGACATCTGATTCTGAGCAGGACTCAGATGCTTTGACGCAAGCGCTTCTCTATGAATAATGCAATGGGTCCACATTGCATTTGGTGATTTGCTTTGAATAAGCACCTGTAATCCTCCATAGCAGCCAGACATGGAACGAGCTCCGCAGTACAGACATCTACGCATTTGGGCCAATTCAAATTATTTCCAGATATGAATGTATCAAGAATCTCGAACAGGTCCTGAGTCTTTGCTCCTGCAGTAATATTTCAGAAGTTCGTCTTTAATATTATTACCATCTATAAACCGTACATATCATATCAAATGAGCATCCTTATTATCCGTTGGCTCATCTAACTGCAATCCAAATTCGACTCCCTTAATTTTTCCAATTAATTGATCGTTGATATTCTCCGACTAATTGTGTTATTGGACAAACGCACTTTTAAAAGCAGCTTTCCAGCTTCCCAATCATGATGTTCACCATGTGGTGCAGTAAGCAGCCGGTAGAATAAGTTCTTTTGCAATGGTAGGTATGAGGATTCTTAGATTTCGCGATTCTGTAAACCACCTTGTAAGATGCTAGCAAAGCGTAGTTTGGTATTGATGCAGTTTAAAAAAAAATTTTTTTTGTTTTTCTTTTAAGTTCCTGGCAAAAAAATCACGAGGTATCCATTCTGTGATATGATAAAAAATTTGTCAGATTGACATTTTCAATTCAAAATGTCATCACATGCACTGATCAATATTATTAATTTTCCATAATACTATACGCGCTTCATTTTAAGATCGAAGCGCCAAAACGGCAGTAACCTATACTAACCTCCGGTCCCTGACACTGACGTTTGAAATTGTATTCATCAAGGATTTGTTGTCGAGAACTTTAAACCAGGTAAAAAGCTTGTAAAACTATTTTGAAAGGGGTATGTATAGGTACTGATATAAAATTAAAATAGATTTCAATATTTTTCCAGCGTTCAATCTGAAAATTAAACTCAACCTCAAAATATGTCAAATTCTTTATTGGATATACGGCATACATACCTTTATGGAAATAGTCATTCTTAGAGAAAAGTAAAGAGCACACACTCTACTTTGCGTCATTTAGCTTCTTTATCCATACTTGTCTCCTGTAACTCTTTAATGCCCAACTTATAGTTTGCACGATAGCTCCAGATTTTCCTGCTTTTGGAAAAGTATGAAACTGATCTCTAGATTTTTCTTTGTACAAGAGGAACAATGACTCTCACAACAATAATGATTCATATCTAATCAAAGCAATTAACTAATATAACAACGGATATTTCAAAATTCACAATAGACATACATACGCAAAACTGAACCAAATTCCCACGGGTTATTGTTTAGCAAGAATCGCGTATTTAAGTTTAGTTTGGTCCTATTATTTAAGGTATTATCGTTTTCTAATCTTTCTTTGACAATAGATGTTTTATCAACAGGAACACTTACTACATTGAAAAAGTAAATAAACTTACTACATTGAAACTTACTAATAAATCATATTTAAGTTGGATGGTTTTTTAGAAGTTTGCCTTGATACTGTACTTCTGGTTTCCTGTTTTTTTTTTTTTTTGTTATTTTGTAGATGGTGTAATCCCAAAAGAGACTACAATGAATCAGGAAAACGCACTACAAATAAGTTACAAACATTAACTACTATAAAATTTTAATTACTCAAATTTAATTACTCAACTATAGTCATCTTTTTACGGTTATATTTGCTAAACGCTTTTATCAATTGGAGCATTTTTTTTTATTTCATTAAACCAGTCTTGGGCTGTAATGTAGGGTAGGTCAGTTGTCATATAACACGGTTATAGAATATGTACAGGATGATGTGTATAGGAACATGTTTGTTTTTTTACCAAAATATAAGCAAGTATCTGGGATTCACGCAAAGTGGGGAAATAATTTTTATTGTATCAAAAGATAGTTTTATCTGTGCTAAAAAAATGTTTTTTGAAAATCCTCTCTACCTAGATTGGTTTCCAAATTATAGCAGTTTTTGTAACCATTGCATTTGTGACTGATCACAGGTGCCGATTTATTAAAATAAAATAAGTTGGCTTTGAAATGAAAATCGATCATGTCACTATATATATAAATTTGGTCAAATTGATAAAAGCGTTTAGAAAATATTACCATACAAAAATGACTATAGTTTTAGGTGAGTCGTTTCCAATTTCCACGAGTGTATAATATAGTACTGAAGAGGACACAATTTTTCCTGAAATATTCATTTGAGAATATGACTTTCTCTATTAAATGAAAACAACAAATAAAGTAAATATACTTGTGATACTTAGAACACTAGTTACACAATTGTTTTTTCAGTTATGCATCTGTTATCACGGATTTGCACTCAGGTTCAAATATTTGAAATAAAATGGCGTTTCCTTTTTTCTGTATTACGTACATATTGTTAATTGCACTACTATGACTAATAATATTTACATCTCAGTGAGTAATAGTAATTTAGTTTAATAAAATATTCCTCGATACTTATTTCAAAATCAACCATTCATCCCATAAATATTTTCTGTAGGGTCAATGCATAATATATTAAACATGAACTAAGCCACAATCTCTGTCTTACCCAATTACAAATTTATCAACGACCACGGTGATATGAGGGGACCTTCATTTGATTTATGGAGTGAAGGAAGTGCCAATCTGAATTAGAATTAGATGTGGTTCTAGATGATGACTTTCTAATGTGTTCCGGAATTCTACTGTGATGACTCGACGAGGGAATGTTAGCAATAGCGAATTTATAATGTACAGAGTGTCCAATTTTCGTTGTCTTCGAGGAATATCTCGCTTATTAATAAATATACAGGGTTGCGGTTCTCGCGACACTGTGCTACTTTGTTGAGAAATGACAGATGCCATAAACAAACTTTCCATAGCCCTCTTAGTTTCTGAGCTACAGTGAAATTGATAATTTGCCATTTTTAAGCACCCCTCGTGTCTCATTTTCCTGATAACATATTGGAAAAACAAAAACAAGTCTGTGCACAGTTTATACGTGATTTACCAGTGGCGTACTTACATTTTTTCTGAAATTTCCGAGATATAGGGTAGACGTACATATTTTTAAACCGAATACCCTGTATATTATCCACCAATTGATTTGCTGCCGCTTTAGGCTTTTCAAAAATATATAATACTTGACACATATTTCTAAAAATAACGTGTAACCGGGCCGGGAATTAAAAATCTTTTAATTCCTAAAGGCTGTGGTCAATGGGGTGTTTTACTATTTTTTTTTTTACATCGGCAATGGAAAGTAGTTGGAAAAAGAAGAGATGTGTATTTCTGGAATTTTAATATTGGGTTCATTTAAGTCCATAAATTATTTTTTCCACGGTCGGGAGTAGAAATCAGTTTCTAAGACATCAAAATTGAAACAGAAGTAGTCGATTATTCCCAAGGGAGTATAATGCTCCCAAGGGAGTTTACATTATGGAGAACGTTTTTTATGCAAAAAAAGAGGTAACATTGAAATTATTTATTGACATTTAAATTAAATGTAACATTTGCACAATTTTCAAAATTAATATTAGAAGGAATATTACTTTCGCTTACATTTAAAGTTTTTGTGATTGCGCTAGTGGTGGTACCTACTAAAACGTGATTAGCAATTTTGGTCTTATTTTCAATGGAGTTCTCGACATAACCCTCAGCGACTGTCGTTGATTTCCAACCAGCATGACGCTTTATTGTCGTGATATCCACACCAGCATCTGCCAGTAATGTCGCTGAACATCTTGGTAAGCAGTGACCAGTATAACATGCAGCATCAGGTAATTTTAAATACGAAGCTACTGCACTAGGAATTTTTCCGATGGTATTCTTGCCAACTGGCTGCGAACTACATTTTCCTGCTTTGTAGTACAAAAAAAGGCGCTTATGCTTGACGTAGGGAGAACGAAGGGACAGGTATTTTCGATACAATTCAAGCATATTTCCCACATCGGTAACCACAAAGGTTCGTGGAATCTTTGTCTTAGTGTTTGGAATTTTTACAATCAAGGATGAGCCTACATCCTCAATATCATCTACAGTTAAATTGACTAGTTCATCAGTTCGACAAGCTCCGGCAATCCCCAGAATTAATACAACCTATAAAAAATCAAAACACTAAATAATTGAAATACCTAACAACAAAAGTAATCTTACCTTAATCATTAAGAATTCTTTGTCATCTGCAGTTGATAGAAAACGGTCGATTTTACCCTTTGTCAATATTTTCGATTTTTTCGCTTGATATCCGTCACCGGTTCTTTTCAAAAAATGCGATCAGTTTGGGGAATTTGCTTATATCTATGTTGTCGTAAATTATCAAGCATGACTTAACCATAGAATATTGCGCCCATAATGTGGAAGACTTGTAATTCTTTGCATTTTCACTGAAGTATGCCAACAAAACATTCTCGCTGTATACTTGAATATTTTTCTCGGCGCACCACGTTTTGAACCGATTGTAAGCTATATCGTATAAAGATCTTGACTTCGTAGGTAACAAATTGCTTATTGCAATAGTTGCAGCCTCCACAATCTCTTCCGACTCACAATTATTCATTGTGCACTAAACAAACTGTAAACTAAACCAAACTAACATCTTAATTTGACAATTCTTTTTGTTTGTTTATTTTGTAATTATGACAATAACTCAACGACTACTAAATAAATGCTCAAATCCGAATACAATAATTCTGGTGCTACTTACTTCATAATAACAAAATATGTGTTTTTAAGTTAATGAGACCGTGGAAAAAATAGTATATACCATTCGGGAGAAATGCTATTTTGTCCTCGGTGCTTTGTAGCCCTCGGGCTTCAAATTGCACCTCTGCCAAAATAACGCATTTCTGTCCCTTATAGTATAATATACTATTTTTCTGTGGGCAATATCTATGTGACGTCACTAAGCGAAAATTCAAAATTTGCGCCATTTTTTAGTGATTTCTAGGATATTTTCATTTATGTAGTTGGTGTCACTGCGTGACAACTTTTGTTTATGTTTGAATTGTTTGGTTAGGGTAAACATCATGGTAAACATGAGACATTGTTTTTAGTTTATATTTTCACCTGTGAATTGTTGTCTCTGCCTGTGACTGATTACAAGTGTATTTATTAGTAATTGAAAAACATAGGAATTTGTATAGGTAATTTTTGAATATATTTAATCGACTTTGCAGTAATACTGTTAAGTTAAATACTAACATTACATTTTTCATCCCTTTTATTTCTGAAAGGATTTATAGGATCTTTATCATAAAAGGATCTATAACCGGTAAATTGTCGGACATAGCCTCTACAAAACCTTGCTCCATGTTTAATAAAAGTTTACTTCACAAGAAAACAACAATACAACATGTCAAGTTGTCAAGCCAAACACAAACAGGAAATTTCAAATGTCAATTATCGAAATGTCGACTATCGTTTGTCGTCGTTACAAACTGAAACTAGCTACATATTATCAGTGTGGCCTCTTTATAGATACATATTCCCTAGTTTTCGCTTAGTGACGTCACTCACGTATATAGAATAAAATTTCAAAATTGAATTAAAAATTTTCTACCGATTCAATCTTAATAATTTTTATCCTAATAAATATTTAAAAAAATATATTTTATAAAAATACAGGTTACCACTTTCATTTCGATTGAAGGAAAATACCCCATTGTGTCACGATAGTAAAAAAGAAAATAAAATTAGTACCATATCAATATTTAAAATATTTCAAAAGTTGTTATTTTATTCATAATAATATTTTACCCTGTATATCAAATATAAAAAATAAACTCAATTCCTAAATTGCTGATTTGCTGTGTTGCAATAATTGTCGACCAAAGTTAAAAATCTCACGCCAATGAACTGGTAAAACTGAATAGTCAGGGAAAATTGCCAAACAATTGGTTCCTAACCAAACAGGGTCATAATCCGGCAATTCTGTGCATCTCCTCAAGTTCCTCCAAAGTCTGGAATAATGTAAATAGGACTTAGTGACTGTATCATTATTTCTTTTACCTTTACTACTTTGTTTATTGCACCAGTAACTTAAAACAGAACTTAATTAATTATGCTAGCAAGCCAATGACCACCTTTGGAATTAAATAGTTCTTTCTAATAAAAGCGAGTGTTTTACTTCTAAGTTACCCCCTTCTGCGCTCACGGCGTAACATTTGGTGGAGGTGCCGGGCAGACTAGCTAGGTGGGCATTAAAACTCTCCGAGTTCGACTATACGATTGTACATAAGAATGATGCGGCACATGCAGATGCCGACGTATTGTCAAGGAACCCTGTTTCTACATTTGATGACAAGAACGATGATGTAGATGACGTACCTACATTTATCCTTCAGCGCGAAGATATTTCCAAGGAACAGGAGGCCGACCCCTCGCTAAAAGAACTACTGTGGGCCATAGAGCTTCCTGAAGATGCCCCTATAGGACTAGTCAGACGTGCAAAGTGGAGTGTTGTATAAGGCGAATCCTTCGACCAACGGTCGGATAAACTTGCTTGGTAATTCCAAAACACCTTCGGGGAGAAATATTGATATGCTACTAATTTTATTTCCTTTTTTACTATCGTTACAGCCATCGTGTATCGTGTGACATTTGACAAAAAATAAATGACTTGCATAACAAAGGTTTATGACAATTTTGTCAGATAATCAATTATTAACAGTTTCTATAGACAAAAAGTTATTAACTTTGTATAAAATGGATGCAAATGCAAACTACGAAGACTACGAAAAATATGACATGTATTTGAACAGAGAAATTGTATTTGAACAGACAAATATTATATTGCTATAATAATTGTTGTTCAGCAAACTAAACTGCTCGTCAAAAAGAACGGGACTAGCAATTTTAGCACCCTATTCAAATTGCTGTGGTTCGAAAACGGGTCAACGAATTTATATGAACTTTTCGGATTATGGAACCTCATTTCGTTTAGATTTTGTCCCACAAAGATTTTTCGTATGGTAGTAGCATGTTCATATTTTACAGAATTCAAGGTAATTTTCAAGACATTATTCAAATATTATTTCAAGGTACATTTTACAAGGTACATTTTACAAAAGCAGATTTTGAAAAAGAATTAAGTACCTACAATAAAACAAATTGCAAGATACAACGGATATAAAGAAAAACTAATAGATAATATGCTAAAAAATAAAAGGAGGAAATTAATTCGTCGGGAGTTTTACAATATTCGGGAAAAAGTAATCACAACCCAGGTTATAGTGAAAAAATAGCTCGCAGAATAGAACGAAACGGGTGTAAAACGATTAGTGTCAACAAGCGTACTATTGGGAGGATTTTGATAAACAGCAAAGAAAGGGTTAATAAATTAAACAATCGGGGGTATACCAAATTAACTGCACGGATTGTAATGCCGTGTATGTGGGTCAAACCGGTAGAAGTATTGAAACTAGAGTAAAAGAACATAAAAAAATCCATATTAAATAACGGAAACAATTCAGGATTTTCGACGCATTGTATAGAAAACAATAATTTTATAGATCAGAAAAATGTAAAGGTACTGCATCGTGAAAAGAAAGGAAAGCGCTTAGATCTGTTAGAGCAATTAAAAATTAAAAAATCTTTAATTATAAGTCCTTGTTCTACGAATGATCAGATAGATTTTACACTCTCGCCCTTCTTAGAAAAGGTACTAAAAACTCGGGCTTTACCAGATGAAAAGATCAATCGGGGGTAGGTACTCGTAAACAAATAAATAACGAAAGCGCGCTTGGAAACGTTTAATAATAGACATTTACTCTATTGAAAAAGGCCTAATAAGCCAAAATAATAATAATAATAATAATACTTTCCACAATACATTTGTTCCACGAGCACTTTCAATCGTATTGCGAACTCTCTAGTTATGAAATGTAACATACTGTGACATGATTGTACAAATTCAGAAAAGTAGTTGGATCATGTCGAAGAAAATATCTTGAAAATTGATAAGTTATACTTGGACTCCTTGTCATGAAAAAACAAATGACCAATTTGACATTTTATCACGTTATTTTTCGGTGTTTGTGTAATCACGTCAATCAGTATGTTACATTTAATAATTGGAGAATTAGTTATGCCATTAAAAGTGTTCATGGAGTAAACGTATTGCCACAATTATTATCATTATTATTGTTATTATTATTATGATCTACATTATTTCTTAAAGTCATATTTTCAGGGCAATTACATAAAAAATCAGCAGTAGTTAATTGTTTTATTGGGAGGTAACTTGATTTTTACAAAAAAGGTAGTTATTGATTTTTGGCGGGAAAACACTTTAGATTAGTATATGTTACACATAAGTGAGAACGAAATTTTTCGCCTTTTCAATGGTATCAAAACTCAATATGGAGGCCATAGGAAAATCAAATGTTAACTATAGAATTTTGGGCATCTACATAGTTGGCGCAGAAAATTTTTGTCACATCCATTAGAAAGCTTATGTTGAACAATGTAAGAGTGCAAAATTTCATAATGTTTCCTTGAAAAATAATAAAGTTATAAAAGAAAAAACAAAGAAGAAAAGAATATGCACGTTTTCAAGCGATAATTCAGGAACTACCCAAAATATCCCGGACTTATTTTCAGAGAATTGAACAGCATAAAAATGCACTGATATTTTTTCTAATTTAAGTCAATTTATATATTTTACTATTTCCAAGATGCCGATGGTGTACACATTGAAAGTGGATATAATATAGATTAATTTTCAAGGAATTGAACAGCACAAAAATGCACTGAATTTTTTTTCTAATTTGGGCCAATCTGTATATTTTAATCTTTGGCCAATGATGTACAGCCAATGTTGTACACATTAAAAGTGGCCGCCCTGTATAGATATAATATATAAAAGATAAGTTTCTATTTTCCTTGGTACCTATAATCTAGATATCAAATAAGTAGCCTCATTTTGAGATTCCCTGTGTAAAACTAGACCAATTCGGAAAGACATAATACACCTATCAATTACACCGGCATTTTACCGCTAATTACGGGTTATACATACAATATTTTGACAAATGTATTCTTAATATTTTTCGTAGGTAGAATTTATAAACTCAACAATTTACCGGTCATAAATAATAATGATAATATCTCTACCCCTCATTCTAATTACAAGGATTAGCCCGAAAATCTTACTTGTGTGGGAGACGGGGCGGCATATTATTCAGTAGGCCACAACTGCTTGTCAGGAACGACTTACTTTGGTAAATCCGAACCACCACCATTGAGGGAAACCTAGAAAATCGTATTAGTTAGAGGGACAGTTAAACATCAACTGATTTTAATCTCCCACATTAACACCAAGTTGACACTCTTCACATACTAGGTCATCCCCAGAAGGGTTGTAACCCCCAGATTGGAAAAAATAGTTTGGTGGAGGGGGATTCGAACCCACGACTTCTGGATTGAGTGATCGAGACACTAAACCCTGAGCCACCGGCTCGCCTAAATAAATAATAAAAATTAATAAATAAAATAACTGGTTTTATCCAGGGCTGCGCCAACCCGGGGGTGCTAGGGGTGCGTGTCACCCGGGCGCCATGTTCCAGGGGGCGGCAAAACACACCGTTGGTTAGTATCAGACGTCAGTCAAGATATATCTCTTCCCCTTTTTTTTTACATTATATTGTTGCCCGTTAGTTAGATCAGATCCCCTTAGTAAATAAGTACTTTCTAAGATCTCAATTGACGTGTTATAATTTACAGTTTTACCCATGTTAAAAGGTTTTCTTCACGGTCTATTAGTCGCCGGTCATCACATTTGTCGTGAGTAGCAACGAAACGCCGTTTTTCCTAATCGATTAAAGCGGGCGGCCTGCACGCGAATTACCTACAGTGTCTTGTATAGAGTCACTGTAGACTGACCGTGCGGGGAGTCACTCAGCTGACTAGGCTGAGTCAAAAAAAAATTTAAAAACCTAGATATGTCTGATTTGGTTGAGGAATTTGCAAGAAGGAAGGCCCGAAAAATATTTTTTTGAATAATGACTTCAGAAAAGTATTTAAATAAAAAGACTATTTAAGTTCCTGTTCTTAGCTCTTTTTTGTTTTTTTTTTTTATATCGTTGGTTCTTTGTTAATTGTTGAAGAAAAATACACTTATTTTTATTATTATTACTGTTTATTTATATTTCCATATTTATTTTATCGAATTATCACTCCATTATTTAACAACGGGGTGTAGAAAAAGAGTTCTACAGCTTAACATATGGTTAATGTAATTAACAAAAACAAACTACTACGAGTGTAGTAAGGATACCCCCATATCCTCCATCTGTAAACACGCCTTATAAAATAAGGACTGAACCAAATTACAAAGCAATGTGAGGTGATGTGATGTCCAGATGTGAGGTACAAAGCGATGTGAGGTCCAGAGTATTTCCTCGTAGTTTTCGTTGCAATCCAAAACATTGTATTTTGAATTCTAACATTGTTAGACAAAATACACCAAATTTGGTTTGGAATTCAGCGCTCGGCGTGGCATTAGCCAGGAGAATAGCTGTTTTGGCCTAATTTGGTTCAGTCCTTATTTTATAAGGCGTGTTTACAGATGGAGGATATGGAGGTATCCATACTACACTCGTAGTAGTTTGTTTTTGTTAACTCCATTATTTGGTGATTAACCTAGAATGCTGCTAGGGCGGCGGCAAAAGTTCCGGCGGCAGCTACCCTTGGCGCGGCCCTGATTTTATCAAACTTTTTAGCCTAAATTTTTCGGCCCTTATTATTAATGTTGAGCGTATGATATAGTTGAATATTTAGGTATAACATGCAGCAAGAAGAGAACATCACCTCTAAAAGTAATGTTTTGGTAGATTTTGAGGTCATTTGTGTACCTAATAAAATGTTGGACACATTAAATGCTCTTAACAATAAAAATAATTGTTCAAGATTACTCCTTATGGTACTCCAGATCTGACTGAGAAATAATCTTACATTGACTAAGTTATTACTTTGTCAAAACTACAGTGAATATGAAATTTTATAGGTATTTTTATGACCTCCCATATCCACTCTATCGAATATTTTGAATTGAAATATAAGTTACATTTTATTATTTTTATGTAAGCTGCATTTAGTATTTGTATTTGATTACCAGCTGCTGCGCTTATCATCGATAAAGCAGCTAGTGAAAATAATTTAGAAACATCCAGCACCACTTCTTCACTGTAATATTTCAACCAACCATATCAATGCAGGGATAAATTAACTTTTTTCAACAGCGTCACGATGTCAGCAAAATATTTTATTAGGAGTCCATAATACACAAACAATATGAGGGTGAATCCCCTTACCATTATGAATAGCCAACGAGACAAACGTATGAAATCATGTGCACGCCCATATATTGATTTCGCCCCTTATGAATTAATATGTGGTATACAGGGAGTCTGCAAAATGGATGGGCAGCATGAATGGGTAAACATATGCAAACCATTCAAATTAACCCTTGAAAGAATAAATGTGATTGGTTGCTCACATACCTAGTTACAATTTGCTGAAGATTAGATTACATTTTGAGAAATAATGTTCATTACTGATGTTTGAGTATTCTTCCTACTATTCCAGGATCCTTTAATTCATTTTTAAAAATAAAATTAATATATAAAAATGTCGGTGTTTCTTCTTCATTGAAATAGTGTCAAAAAAACCGGTGCTGCACCTTCTGGATGAATGTGAGGACTACCCTTGGGTAAACCATTCCTGGAATCTTGTGAGCTGAGGAAAATTCCAGCGAGCAAACTTTGGACTTTATACAAAGAACAAAGGTGCTCGCTGAATAGGAAACTGAATAGAAACTCTCTTCCAGACTCTTTCAGAAAAACCGACCTATATAAAGAAGAAGAAGTGTCAAAACAAATGCTTATTCTTAGTCAAAATAATAGTAGGTGTAATTATTACTGTATTTAACAACCATTTACTGATATTGATGGTAACTGCATATTTACTCTTTACTCAAAATCTATGCGTTTTTTGCTATTCTTCTCCCTTTCGTTCCAGACAATTTTTGAATTGGCCGATAAATCTCAAGATATTTGCGCTGAAAACCGTAGAGGTTGTTTTATATTGGCGATTCCAAAAATGAATGCGCCCTCTGCTTGAAAATATTTGAACACATTTAAAAGGTAATTTTTGGAGGCTTATTGTTGATATAATGAAAAATAACACGTATTTGGGTTTGTTTAACGTAATAATTTAGTGGTGCTTGTAATTTTTTGGTATTACAAAGTTAAAAATGACGTGGTTAGTATTTGCACATCTTTATTTTTACATTTTAAAATGGCATTCAAAAGAAATCATCACAACACAAACTGCCGTGTTTATAGGTGTCATTTCATAAAATGTGTCAATATAGGTAGAAGTTTGGCCCTAGTAACTGTTTCTCATTCATTTCTCCAAAAGGCATGTAACAATTTAATATCAGGGAACTAGGGAATACGTTTATTTACACAACATAACCACTTTGTTTGCCTATACTTTTCTATTATCAGTCTTATAAAAACAGAATATATTTTAATTTAAATATTATTTAACAAATAACAAGCACTAATATTGTATCACCATACAGTTTATCACACTTATTTTAGTCCAAAATATAAGTAAACAAAAACTAGGGTACCTGTTTCAAGCCAAAAAATTTATATACTTAGCAATGAAGCACTTATGGTACGTTTGACTGCTTTTACCACTCTTTTTATCCTTTATTTCACCTTAACTAGCACATGAAGTCACTATATTTATAGCAGATGAATGCTAAATTGCTAGATGAGGTGATATGAAATGCAAAATTTTTACTCCTCTTTCTCCATATTTGTTTACAATTTGCAGCGCCCTCATCGGTAATTTGAATCGCCAATTAAGGTTGCATGTCTAACTCATATGATTTAATTAAAAAAATTGCATCCTCCTAAATAGAGGGCAATTTGGGTTAAGTTTTAGAGCATGTTTTGCTTCCAGCTGTATTCTGTAACATGAATGTTATTGTTAACAGGAATCAATAATATTTAACTTATAGATTTCTGATTGCATATGAATTTTAACAACGACAGTAAAGAAAAATAATATACCTATCTGTGATATAGGACCTTGAAAAGAAAAATGTATTGAAGACAAAAGGTTGAGATTATATCAAGATATGCCGTTGTAATTCAATATTGGGGGGTGCAATTAGAATGCAAAGTAGTTTGCGACATATCTTAAAAACAATAAGGTTATTCCTGTGCGTACCTAGGTTATAGCTAACAGGAAATTTAAAATTTTGTAGTTTAATTGTAGACGACGTTGATTGATCGAATCGGGAACCGACAAGCGACTGCGCTCGAGGTAGTAGGGAAACAGTCTATAGTTATTAAAATATGAACAATAACATTTGATAATTTCATTAATAGTTTATCTCTCAGTTAACTATGAAACTAACTACTTAGAAAACTATGGAAAGAATAATTGTGGACGCAATAGCACCATTCTGTATGTGCAACAATATAATTCCAGACGAACAATACGGATTTTTGCCCGGCCGATCTATCACCACTAATCTTCTACGATGTCTAGACGATTGGACCAAAGCATATGATAAGAGAGAATCAGTGGATGTTATATACTTAGATTTTGCCAAAGCATTCGACCGAGTTCCGAAAAATCGTCTGTTGTTAAAACTGTGAAAAAATTGGATATCATTTTGGTATCCGTGGTCTCTTATTGATTTGGATTTCAGAGTATCTCTCTAACAGATCATTCAGAGTAAATGTCGGCGGCGAATATCCTCCTTCTCTTCCGGAGCGGAGCGTTAGCGGAGTTCCTCAGGGATCTGTATTAGGACCCATACTGTTCTTGATTTATACCTCGAATATAAGTTATATCCGTGGTGATATATAAGTGGGTGCGTTAAGTTGTTAACGCGCCCACAATGAATAGTTTTAAGAATAGACTGGACACATTTTTTTATAACGCGATGTTAACTCTTTATTACTGAGTATACCTATTTGTTATTTCATTGATTTTGATTGTATTTATGTGTATTTAATGTTATATGTATGTACCTACATTAAGTTTAATTTCTTTGAGCTTAAAAGGGTTTTACCCTCTGCTCTTATCCATTGTAATAATAATAATAATAATAATAATAATAATAATAATAATAATAATAATAATAATAATAATAATAATAATAATAATAATAATAACTTTTTGCCTTAATTCCTATATAAAGAAAGATATATTTACGGGATGCTCATAAAAAGTTGTTAACACAAATTGAAAAAAAAAAACACTTCTGGTGTCCCTCGTAGCTGTGTTATTTGACAAGTTAAGAGTGAAGGGTATAGATACAGAAGCAGATATTTGACACATAACCCGATCTGATTAAAACGCAAAATACTTGCCAAGACCTTATATAAGCTAATCAATTAACTTGCAGTTTTAGTGGAAATTTACTATTACATTATTTAATAAAATTGGCGTTTTATATAGAAATAACTGATTTATTGCTAAAATAGTACTTTGTGTACCTAGGCGGGAAAGTGAATGTTTTCCGGGCTGACAGAAGAAATCTGGCCACTTCTGGATGCCCGGAAAACCACTTTCCCGCCATGGTGCACACAACATTTTTTATCCTATACAAGAAAAAAATCATTAACTTCAAAATTTTCTTATATAACAATAAATAATTTACAAAAAAAATTAGTTCTTTGAAATATTGATATTAAATACAGGATTATGAATAGTGCAATTAGCAAAAGCAATACCTTGTTTAGATAAACCCAATAACTGAGTTTTTTCTAAAAACTGTTGTTGAAAATAAACCATGATATTCATGATGATTTGTAACTTCTCGATGTTCTCTGACAAGTGAAGTTTCCATACAGTTTCTTCCATGCTTCCTTTAATCACTTTCTGAAGCTTGAAATGGCCCGTCCATTGCTGTATACATGTCTCGTCCATTGTTTAATAATTAATGGTAACAATAATGATGTATTCACTTAAAATTACTTTATAATATGAAATTAAATGACGCTACGATGACAGATAATGGTGGCGTAAAGTTAAAAAATTTTCGCGGCTAGCCGTGAAAATGCCTACTTTCTCGCCGCTAAAGGCTCACGAAAATAGAATTTTCGCATGGTGTAGGATAAAAATATATTTTATTTAAAAAATGATACACGTCTGGTTTTGCAGCTGAGACTTGCAAATGTCTGCTTATACATTTGAGTTAACAGTAAATGTCTGGTTTTACAGACTATAATAATAGTAAATAGCAATAAGTAGTCAGGTTAATGAAATGTGGGTTTATAACCGAAAGGGATTCCAAGGAATATAATTTTATCAACATCAATATCCGGCAAAATAACCATATCGTCACACTCTTCAGGCTGATTTTCTACCGGAATAAATGAACGAATTTTCTATGTTAACAAAAGAGGTGTTTACTTATCCACCACGTGCTGTACGTATTTTTGAATACTGATTATTAGTGATTATGAATAATATTGTTACTCCTTCTGGTGTTCTAAAGATAAGTGAGACTTTTAACAACAATAAGGAAATCTTTACTTAACACTTCAGACACAATACACTTCTTATACAATATCTAAATAAATACAGACCGAAAACACTTCGAAAATCGCTGTTATTTCACTTAAGTATTGCTTCTTCTCTTGATCGCTGCCTGATTAAAACTGACTTCCTCGCCAGCACGCCGCGGCCTTTAAATAGGTGAACTAGGCTTCTAGATCCTCATAGAAATTTCCTTCGAATACTCACGAATACTTCACATACCAGGGCAGTTCAATAAATAATCGACAGCCAAGTTATACAAGGGGTATTCGATAAGTATCGCTAGTGACATCCTGGAAATGTGTACAAAAGGGCCTATCTTCCTTATTTAAAGGCCTTAGAGGGTTAAGACTTCGCCTTTGGAGGTTGTCCCAGGCACCCCCAGAGGTGGTGTTGCCAGAGTGTGCGCAATTTATCTAAGGCTGGGGAAAAAGTAGATTTGACAACGCCGCGCTCGGGCACTTTGTCGGTGATTTTATAACAATATTATAATGTAAACAGATTGATCACGAGTTCACGTGGAATCCAAAAATCCCAACCTGATTCGTCTAAAGCCAAATGTCTGCTTTTTTATCTTACAGGTCCGCTTTTCCATATAAGGCTAGATATATCAAGTCAATAACGTCTTGAAATTACTGTTTATGCTCCTGAGCGATAGAAAAATGCATAACTAACTCATTTTATTAGAAAATGTCAAATGTTAGCTTTTTCTACTAAATTCTAGTGTAAATTAACCTTAAATAGTAAAATCTTGAATAAATCTTCCAATGTTAAAGTAATATAGTACAGATTTCAACAAATAGTTCTGTAGATGCATGACACATGAAGAAAAGGAGTGGAAGCCAGAAAGTCGAAGACTAAAGGGACAACGTGTCGTAAGGGAACAATGCCATGGTGTGGAACAAAATCTAACAGCTATTGATAAATCCTGTTGATAAACATATCGTAAAACAAGACTATGACCTGAGAGAAGAAAATTATTTTAATCAAATTTTACGCTCATTTTACTGCAGAAAATATCTACTTTCAATTTTATATAAATATATAGACTTTATTGTATATTTATGACCATACATTTTTTGTTCGATTTATGAGCACTGATAACCCTATCCATAATTGGGTAATAAAATCGAAGAATGTGCATTCATATTTATTTATACATCTAATAGTTACTATATTGATTATTGGTATAAGATTATAAACATTAGGGACTTTTATTTCAATTAAATAATATTTAGTTATTAAGATATAAGTATTGCTATTTTACCTTTTGAGTGATCATCTTTTAAAAATTATTTTGAGAATCATGTAAAATTAAAACTCACACCTTAGACACTCAAAAATTAAGGAAATTAATCACATAAAAAAGCAATTTGTTCACTTAATATTATACGAAAGTAAGTCAATCAAAATAAACTACAGTAGAATTATTTTACTCCTTTGGGGAATGTAACTTCATGCTTTATGGCGGGTGTTTAATTTCCACTATTTTCTCGCCCAGGGTCAAGAGACATTATTTTGTCCCAACTTCTATACCACTGGTTTAATACCAAACCATTCTTAGGTTCTGCGAACAATGCTACATAAATATCTATATCTGTTACCTAATATCTGTTATATCTAAACTGATAAAGTATGCAGTTTCGGAAAAGGACACTGGTCAACTTAATTTTTGTGTTCAAACCTCCTAAAATTCATGGACCTCTGAATTCTTCATACAGTACTGCACATTAAAAGAAATGAGGGCACATAAACGCTTATAAAAGCAAATTGTTTAATTATGGCGTTTATTACAAAAAAATATTAAAATAGAACTTAATTTTGTATGTAAACTTTATGTAAGAAATACAGGGTGTTTCTCTTCAAATTAAAAAGTTTGTGCGGTAATATTTTTATAAATGTCAAATATCTTTGAAGCGATATGGTTTAAGTAGGTATATGGTATAGTAATTATATTATCGTTCGAGTCAAAATTTTATGGTAGTTCATATAATGTAAAAATATACAGGGCTATACCCATTCCATTTACTTTGATTTGCTACTGTTACACAAAATACTCTGTACTTCCAAAATTAATCATAAAAGTCATTTAAATTACTTTAAAACACTTTTTTAATGCCTAAATATAAATAAATGGAAAATAAACATTTAATAGAACTGGAAGAAAATTAGTAGCACTAATACCTTGCAGACAGGCGATCCCAAATTATTTATCAATAGCAGAAAAACGTTGTTTTCCAAAGCTCGCCAATACGCCGCCAATATCCATTGACCCTGGTCATGACCTGGGATGGTGTGTGACCGAGCGGAATTATCGCTCTTTACCCTCCCCATCGCTGTAGGCCTAGACTGCCTCGTACGGGTGAACCCCATCCTGCACTAACCTCAATCACAAAAAGTGATAGGTGTGGGCGATTCGTGGAGTCTCCTTCTTGGCTGGCTCTACCCTGCAGGCTGGGTAGGATTTTCTGGCGCTCTTCTGTCTTGTCTTCTTTCTTCGCCTGCATGTCTAACCCACCGGGGGTAGTCTGTCTCGGGCGAGGGCAGCAAGTGCTGCTCTCGTCCTGGGTGATGGTTTTCTCGTCCTTTAGCTGTATACAAGGTAAGGGAAAGGTACTCGAAGTGAGTCCGCGACCGCTGTCGGCGGTCGAGGCTTCTAGGGTAGGTCTGAGGGTCGTTTTTTAATCGCTTCCTAGCCCTTTACGCTTGTTCCGGGTGGAATCTGAAACATAAGAAGATCTTACTATCATCCTGGGTCCAGCAGTTGGAGTCTTGCCCACTTCTGTACAGCGGCCGCATCGGGCTCGTAGTCCACGGCTTCCCGGATTAGCGGGTTGCTGTGCGTCTCGGCACGCGCGAAGAACTTGACTCCGCACCCCCTGATGACTTCTAGGACTGGGACGTAGTCGAGGTTCCGGTATATATCGGCTAACCGCAGGTACCAGGATGTACCTACTGCGGTCCTTAGCGCGATATTTTCGACGGCTTGGATCTTCTTCATATACGTCTCTGCAGCAATCGCCCATGTTGCTGACGCATATGTCAACTGGGGTTGGATAACATTCTTAATGGGGGTTCGCTATTTACTGTTTTTTCCAAGCCTATCTTCCTGAAACAAATCCAAATTAAATAGAAAATATAAATATCTTAAAAAAAATGCTTCATTATAAATATTTACAGAATCAAAATATGGTATGATCCCGGAAAAAAAAAATTATGTGGGTCGTAACGCCTAACTGAGCTAGCGTGTCCCAGCAGTACGCGGAAGTCCAATATCTAGGTGAAAAAGGGGGATATATAAATGTTCATTTTTACGACATTGCCCGATTCGTCAAGGGCTACAAACTAAAAATATTTTCAAATATACGGGGTGTTCCACTTCCCGTGCCCAGACACGAACTTTGATTTTTTAAATGGAAACATATATTTTTTATATTGTTTTGTCTGTTCCAGTTGTGCGTGTCCTGCGCACTACTGGAACACGCTGTATATATTTTTTATTTCTACCTTTAATTTTTAGTGACTACCTAACAGTTAATAAAAACCTTTTTACACAAAATAATCACCTACACTCGTTTCCGAGAAAAATGAATTTCCCTTGATAAATGAAGCACCGTGCGTACGTACTTCATAAAAAGTATGTTTCATTCTGACACTAAGATTATATCCACAAATTCACGAGTAGAATTAATAAATCGATATATTCAGTTTTCCTTCAGATTTCAAACTACCCGCCCTTCTAATTCGGTAATAGAAAACTGACGCTGGAGGGAATTGCTCGAAGCTTTTACAAGAGCGTCACGGCGCCTGCGAAAAAGTTCAAGCAGGATAATAGAATGTGGAGGCGGTATCATTATATTTATCGCTGAAAACCAGTCATAGTAGGTATTGATTAAAATGTACGTGATGGGGATTAGCAATCAGGATGAGCGAAATACGGCAAGCAATGAAACTTTAGAAAACTATTAAAATATCATAAAATAATTCATGATTCATAAAAAACATATAGGTACTTATAACATATATAGGCAAACATATACAGACAACAATAGCTTAGACGACAATATATTATTTTTTACATAATTTTTATTTATTTATCATCTATGTTTGTGAAATTCATTAGTAAATTAATATAAATAAATTTGTTAAACCCTCGCTATATATTCAGACATTTAATTATTATTAATATATAATTCAGGAAGCTAACTTTATTTAATCAAGGAAACATACTATGAATTATGTAAGAGACAGACAAAAATGAGAAAATCGACCCTATAATTTCCTGTGTTTCGATTGAAATTATTTAAAATTATTCTGTTTCCATATTTAGATATATGATTTTTGCACCGTCGAAATTTTACACAATTTGAACATATTGAAATAATATAAACTCTTAATTATATAGCTAATTACATTAATAGCCTTGTTCGCAAAGCGTTTCGGCAACAACACCATTATCGGTGTTGTTGGCTTCGGACTATTACGGGATTAGTCAGAACAGTTTGCCTAGTTACTTCCTATACTGTTCTCGCTCAACGAATACGGAGTAAAAAGCAACAGGGCAACTACTTCTGACTAATTCCGTACTAGTCCGAAGCGTTCCGCGAACAAGCCTAATATTTTCTGAAATATGTATTTACATTTACCGAGCCGGTGGCTCAGGGCTTAGCGTCTCGATCGCTCAACCTAGAGGTCGTGGGTTCTAATTCCCATTCCACCAACAATTTTTCATTAAATTGTTTACTCGTAGATCAAGGCTTATTCCCAGGGATGGCTTGGCAACCATCCTGGCGATGGTCTAGGATGGGAAGAATGTCAACTTGGTGTTAATGTGAGAGATTAAAATCAGTTGATGTTTGACTTGTCCCCCTAACTAATGAGGTTTTCCAGGTTTCCCTCATTCCAGCACTGAATGGTGGTTAGGGCCTAATCCTTGTGATTAGAATGAGGGGTAGAGATATTATTATATTATTATTACATAATTCACCAACTACAGGAGAATTAATTTCTCTACTTTCTATATTATCTCTATTCCTATATTTCTATACGAGACACTTCGAAATTCCTCGACTTTTCAAAATAAAAGAGAAAATCCAAAATTCATGTCTATTCCATACAATTCTCGTTTCACCCGTGGTTTTGGTAAGGTTTTTAAAGATATAGATGTCAGTGATTTATTCATCGGGAAATAAACTACAACAACTTTTAGGCAATCCAAAAGACAAAATAGAAACTAAGGAAAAGTCGGGGATTTACGACATTATTTGTAAATACTGTAATCAAAAGTCTGTTGGACAAACTAGAAGGTAAATTCAAACTAGATTCAAAGAGCATATCGATCATCACAAATATGGTAGAACAGATAAGTCTAGTGTCGCCCAACATGCATTTGAGAACAACCATAAAAGCAATTGCAGTAGCAATTTAAGACTAATTTGGAATATAAAAAATTCCAGGCAGCTAGATGCTTTTGAGAGTTTGGAAATTGCTAAATGTAAAAATAGTATGAATAATTCAATTACAAATACAAAATACCAGAGTACCGTTATACTGTAACAACTCTTCGCATTTTCAGTCATTTCAGAACATTTTCTTCCAGATATGTACCATTCAAGATTCTCTCATTTAGTTAAGCTAGACCTGGGATTAAGGGTTTACTAAGAGGCATAACTAAGTTAAATCGAGATGATATTTTGATAAACTGTATTTTTAAAGAAACATAATCTTGTTAATTGTAGCCCTATATGAATGGAAGTATAATGGCCACATAATACCAAATTTTGTTATTATTCTTGCCACCAATTGAGATAAAAAACTCTATTCTAAATGTCTCTATTCTATTATCTTCTGAAAGATATTCTAAAAAAAATTCTTCAATATTCTACTTTTTCATTTTTTGTTTTTGTTTGTGTCAAAGGTCGTCATAAAAATAAAATTTCTATAAGTTATTTAAGTACATTATATTTTATTGAATCGTTTCTTATAGCCATTTAGGAATAATTCGTTTATTAGTGTTTACACCGGTACTAGGTATATGTTAGGTGTGTATGACAAAGTTTTATGTATGACAAATGTAAATTGAACACTGATCGAATAGATAGCTCAGAGTCTAGGGTTTGGACTTTAAATCCAGATAAGTAACTATTTTCGTTATACTTGTTGACTCGTACCTAAGATTGAGTCGGCGAAAAGAGTTAGTTAAGAGTTAACGCTGGTGTTAAGCTAGATAAAAGAACACCTACCATTATTAATGACAGAGATTAACTGAACTATGGTTGATTCTCCCCCCAACTTATGAGGTTTACCAACTTATGTCGTTCCGTTCCTAGAAACTAATTCGGTTAACAGAATAACAGAAATAGTATGCTCCTATATTTCCCACACAAAGGTCAAACTTTTGGTTTATTATTATATTCTTATTTTTATATTATTACATTATCAATATATTACATTTAGTCTGTCTGTCAGTCTGGCCATAAAGTAACCCCTCCTCTGCTAACTTTTGAACGAATCGAGTTAGAGAGTTTTAGCAAAATACAGGATGAATCACGTAAAATGAAGTTGATTCTGACGATAAATTCGATCTTCAAATTCAAAGATGGCGCCACGGGCGCTGTCAACTCAATTTTTTTAAATGGCAAACTGTACCTTGTTGCACCTCATTTAAAAGATAATTCAATTCTCTACTTTCTCGTTTTTGAAAAATGACAATAGGGGTAGCCGTTCTCTAGTTACAAGCGTTTCTGTTTCTAATTTGATCCATGAATAAAATGTTAATTAATATTTTAATACAACAAATTTTGAACAAATATTTATTAAAACAAAAAATAAAAGAATTAAATAAGTTGTTCAAAATGTTGTTCATTGACTTCTTGACACATAAGAAGTCTACTTTGAAATTCTTGCCTGATATTTCCTAAAATTCTGCAGAGATATTTCTACACATATGTGTTAGACGCTGCTGTAGTTCGTAGATATTTACTGGAGGAGTTTTGTAGACTTTTGACTTCAAATATCCCCATAAGAAAAAATCAAAAGGAGTTAAGTCCCAGGAACTATTGGGCCCTTTCTGCTAATCCATCTGCCCGGGAAATGGTTTTATTTAAAAAATCGGTAACAGGCCCATAGAAATGAGGCGGACCCCATCTTGTTGAAATACAATACTTTGAATGTTATTGCTTGCTATTCTTTCTATCTTTGGAAAAATTTCCTCCCGCAGCATTATTAAGTACCGCTCTCCTCTTAAATTTTCTCTTAAATCTA
This sequence comes from Pogonocherus hispidulus, assembly GCA_963924545.1. Taxonomy (NCBI): domain Eukaryota; kingdom Metazoa; phylum Arthropoda; class Insecta; order Coleoptera; family Cerambycidae; genus Pogonocherus; species Pogonocherus hispidulus. The sequence continues at coordinate 35,744,507 of OZ004700.1, read as the reverse complement.
TCAAATCTATCAATTCGAATGACTTAAAAAATAATAAAAAACCTGTAGAAACTTTCAAACACTCTTAAATTGAACGCTAATCTACTTTCTCGAGTCTTATTGACGATTCAATGACAGTGGCAAGCAAAGGCAAGGAGACTTGATCAAAGCAAAATTTTTAAATGTCGTTAATACAAACGCTTGTAACTAAAGAACGGATAATTCGATTGTCATTTTTCAAAAACGAGAATGTAGAGAACTGAATTATCTTTTAAATGAGGTTCAACACGGCACACTTTGCCACGGCACAAATTGAGTTGACAGCGCCCGTGGCGCCATCTTTGAATTTGAAGAATTGAATTTATCGTCAGAATCAACTTCATTTTACGTGATTCACCCTGTATTTTGTTAAAACTCTCTAACTCGATTCATTCAAAAGTTAGCAGGGGGGGGGGTACTTTATGGACAGACTGTATTTATTTTTTCTAACGCCCAATGTAGCCCAACATTTAAAATATCTATAATAACAGCAAAAGATGTAAGTAAAATGTAACCCATCATATGGTAACAATATACAAAATAAATATATTCAAATATGGATATTCTTGTATATACTACTAATTGTAGTTCTCTGAAGATGATTATAAATAAACCAAATCGTTAGAAAAAAGCTAAAAATAATAAAAATCCTAGAATGTTAACAACACTATTTCAAATCAACGGTTAGGAAAAAGAAAACTTAAATCAAGGAGAACAATAACCGAGCACCTTACCCTGTGATAATAGATTTGTTTTATAGCAATTTTTATATTCAAAGGACAGGGCAGTCCAATTCTTAGCTTAATGATATTGAAATGTACGAGAACTTTACTCTGTGATCATTCAAAATAAAAATTTGCGACGAAACAATATTTTCAAATCACTCAAAATTAATTAAAACTGTTATTTATTTTGCATTTTGTTTTTGTGATTCAGTAGTCAATTATAATAATTAGATAACACACACGAAACTGAATTTGTAAGCTGGAGTTGTTCCTCAAAAAGTTGGACGTTCTCAAACTCCGCTCTATCTCTCAACTCCCGGAATTATGTAACTGAATCCGCAACCCGGAAGTTGCACCGTCACGGCGTCACAACTCCGGCGAGTATTTTCATCAGGACAGCAGAAGATAATAGAGTTGTATAGGTTAATATTCCACCCTTATATTTACTTAGAACGCATAAACAAAGTATTTATCACTGAAAATTTAGAGATTTGACCAGCATTGCTGCAGAAAAATTTCGATGGATTTTAGCTTAAAATTATTAATTACATTATTAATTATTCTCTGTCACTTGCTGAAATTCAATTACCAAAAGATGATCATATTGCATCTATATGTAGGGGAGCTGCTAATTTTATAAACAAAGTTTCTTTGTTAACTAATAATTTAAAAAAGCTTCCACAATAACAATTTTCATAAATATTTGACCTAGCTGGTCAAATATTTTGGCCAATATTATCATTTTGGTGACCTACTGGTCCACTGTAATGGAGTGACCTTGGGACTGACAATGCAAACTAGCTAGCACGAAAAAAACCGGCGCAAAAAAGATTTGCAGCGTTTTTACTTTAAAATAAACTTAAAGATAGATAGGCGTTCCAGGTACAAAAAACTTGTTTACTGTTTTTTGTCGGAATGTGGTATATCCGATGTCATTGAAGTACAGTTGCCCATCTACGTAGTCCTTTATAATGGTATAACTTTAAACATTGTTTACGGGAAATCCTAAGCATTTTATTATAAATTTTTTTGGTGATATCGATTTCTTATTTAGGGATGCACATATCCTCAAAGTTTTATTGATGAGTTCTGAATAACCCTGTATAATTTGTTATGTTTTTGAAATATTTTCAGCTTCCATTGTATTTTAAAGCTAATAATGCTAATATTATCATCGATATTTTTTTAATGTATTAATGTTTTTTATAATGTTGATAGAACGTAGAAAGTTCGATTACGAATATATTGGCATGGGGTTCCATGGGCCTGCCATGAGTATTGTCCAAAATTGTGTTGAAATGGTAGCATCCTTTAGCAGCAAACCCTATATAATCGTAAAGAACGTTTTAATTAAATTTGCAAAAATGTACTTATAGAGTATTCTATATTTACAAAATTCATATTCAACGTAATTTCTACTTTACTTGTATCCAAAGCAGCAGTCGTGAAGATAATCCAGTACTTCGTCTTAAACATCAAGATCAACGCTTATCCGTTGGTGAGATACTAAAAAAGGATATAATCTAGTGATACTTCAGTCAAACCAATCAAGTTTTAAAGGGCATAAGTACCATGGACGACAGTCTTACTTCATTCCGGCCTTATTGTTGCTTTGTATTTTTATTCCTTTCTCATTATTCTCTTTCGATATTCCTTCACTGCATCCTTCTCATATGAATAATATATTTTTTCTTGGTCTGTCTTTCGTTTCCTAGTAGTCAGTTGCCCCTCCAGAAGGACTATTACTTATTTGTGTCTCTCAGTATGTTGTAATAATAACCATCTGATTTTTAATAATTACAACTGCACTTGTTGACTTTGAATAATGTTTTTATGTCCACATTTATTCTTCATGCCAAAACTATATAAGTATTTACATAAGAAATTATTGTTTTCTCTCCCACATTTTCAGGTTTTCTTCAACCGCTATTTTTAAAATTCGTCGGTTACCCAAGTAACAGTTGCTTTGATTACTGTTTTATAAATTGCGTGTTTCGTATCTGATTTTTAAACCAGATATGATTCATTGTACTTTCTATTACCCGTCCGTTCTAATTAGTAGTATCTTAACACTACCTTTAGATGCCTTTTATATTTATTATACATTTATGCTCCTTCCATTCTCATATATTTCGGTTTATTTTCATTTCATTCTAGGCTCATTATTCCAATTCCTCTTTCTAAAATTCGCACTATTCTGTGGAGCTCATTTTCTGTTTTTTTCAATACTTCCATATCATCTAATTGATGTTCATCTCTATAAATTTCTTCTTTTTTATTGGACTCTTCAACTAATGACTATACTTCTAACCAGATATTGAATATCACTGCTGATACCTAATCTAATACATTTTTTATTTTTAGACCCAGGCGATGTAAGGTGTAGGTACATTTAACGGCACATAAAGTATTATTTAAAATAATTATTTTACTGATTATTTTACTTGGCAGTTAGTTCTAGTAATTTCAAGGCTTCCTATAACTGACCACTTTTTATTCTATCTTAAACTTATATAAAACCAACAAATAGAGCATGCAGTACCTACTATTTTACATTCATACAACTTTTTTAATATAGGAAATGTATTGTGTGCATAAATATTTCATCGAATAAATACATCAAAGTGAAAGAATAACATAATGCATAATACTTGCTCATTACTTAGGTAATGCAGCTTTCGCAAAAAGGAGTTACTCAAGGTAAGACTAGTATGGATTAAATTTTTTTGTCTATATTCACGTGGTAATACAAGTTGCTTAATAGCATATACAAGATAGTCAAGCTCAAGCTGAGGGGGTGGAAGAATATATAGACCAAGCCAAACAGGTCAAAGGTACTTCCTCTTAGTCTCACAGGGTTACTGAAAGTATTACCCACCAAATATACAGGGCGCCCTATTTCTTGACCCGTTGCATGGGTAACTTTTTTATTAGTAGAGATACAAAAACGCTTAAATGAGCAAATTAGTGCAGTTTCGTATTAGTAATTCTACGGGAAGGCGAAAAATTATATACGGGGGAAGGTTGAAAAGTTATTGACAAAAAACGAAAAATCCAACTTTTCTATTATCCCTCGTAGCTCGTTCATTTGAAGAGTTAGAGAAAAATGCTTCACATGTTTTTTGCAGTATTTTTCATGTAAAATGACATGCACTTGCTACTTTTTATATATCTCTTAAAATGGTTGAGAATCACAGTAAAATATATTTTTTTTAAATATAATGGATAGGTGGCTGTGACATTAACCGAAAGTCCCCTTTTTTCTCTTTCAGATGATATAACATAGTCCATATTTTATCCTTTTTTAATAATCGTTGTTTTTAAAGAAAGTTTATTGTCACATCAAGAATGCTATGGATTATGGAACAAAAGAATGTTTTGAGAACAGAAATTATTAATTAATTAATTATATTGAAGTAAATGTTCGAAATGACCACCATCCTGTTGGATACATAGTAAGCAACGTTTCTGGATACTTCTTAAAACATTATTTATTGTATGTCCATGTATGCTTCTAATTGCATCTTGAATCCTGACTTTTAGATCCTCTATATCTAGAGGAGCTGTCACATAAACTTTATCTTTCAATAACCCCCAAAGAAAGAAATCTAAGGGGGTCAAATCAGGTGTTCGTGCTGGCCAGTCGATATCCATTCTATTTCCTATAACATTATCAAACTGTTCATGTAAATATTGTTTTACCTCGCGGGAATTATGCGCAGGTGCTCCATCGTGTTGGAAGTATTTAAGATTTCTAAAAATATGAAGTGGTAATTCATTTAAATATTCCTCTGTTAGAGTATTCCTTAGAAAATGAAGGTAATTATTCGCATTCAAATTATCTTCGTAAAAATATGGGCCAATAATTTTGCCACAAAAAATTCCACACCACACATTTATCCCAAATTGACGTTGATTTCTTCTTTCAGAAACAAGATGTGGATTTTCTCGGCACCACATTATGTTATTATGGCGGTTAAAAATACCATTGTTGGTAAATCTACTTTCATCACTGAATAAAATCTTTTTCCAGAAGTCTAGATCCTCTTCGCATTTTGAAATGTACCATCGACAAAATGTCATCCTTCTTTGATTATCAGCTGGATATAAAGTATTGCATATGGAATAATGATAAGGCTTTAAATTGTTACCTTTTAAAATAGCTCTTACAGTTTCCTTGGAAATGTTGCAGTGATGTGCAATTTCTGCAGTTGAAGAATCAGGTTTAAAATTTACATAAGCCAAAACATTTATTTCAGTGTCTTCATTGAAGTTTCTTTCATCCTTAGGCTTTGAAAAAGAACCGTATAATCGTATATTATTTTCCAGCTGTCTAAATATTCTATGATGGGGTTGTCTTCGTTCCATGTAAGTTTCAAAATAAAGATTCGCTGCAGCTTGTGCATCTCGATTTTGGTTATAATAACAAAATAGCATATCATTTTTCTCTTCGTTGGTGTACATACTTGCAACACTATTATTTTGTATGCAGTATTAATAATAAACAATAAACTACTTCACAAAAACTAAAAATGTCACTTATGATCTGTCAATAATTAAATGCCAACTAGACGTTTTTAAAAATATCAGGAATCTTATTTTTTGTTTTATTTCCATAGCATTCTTGATGTGACAATAAACTTTCTTTAAAAACAACGATTATTATTACTTTTGTAAGGATAAAATATGGACTATGTTATATCATCTGAAAGAGAAAAAAGGGGACTTTCGGTTAATGTCACAGCCACCTATCCATTACATTTAAAAAAAATATATTTTACTGTGATTCTCAACCATTTTAAGAGATATATAAAAAGTAGCAAGTGCATGTCATTTTACATGAAAAATACTGCAAAAAACATGTGAAGCATTTTTCTCTAACTCTTCACATGAACGAGCTACGAGGGATAATAGAAAAGTTGGATTTTTCGTTTTTTGTCAATAACTTTTGAACCTTCCCCCGTATATAATTTTTCGCCTTACCGTAGAATTACTAATACGAAACTGCACTAATTTGCTCATTTAAGCGTTTTTGTATCTCTACTAATAAAAAAGTTACCCATGCAACGGGTCAAGAAATAGGGCGCCCTGTATATTATTCAGTAAAATGTTGAAAATCTAGTTTATTATATCCATATACTTCCCAAAGGTAAGTTCCCAAAACCGATTAGTAATTAATTCTATGTTACATAGTAATTGTTTGAAGATATCTTTGTTGAAACTACAGTCGTCACAAACCTTTTTAAAAAAAATATAGTAGTTATACATATACATAGTGTTTTTAATTGTTTTACAAAATCCACATAATGCAGTTTTCAGGATTTTGTATCATTTAATTCATTCATTTAATCATAAATATTATTTAATAATAAAACAATCAGACTACTGAGCACTAAAACTATACAAGGGATGTACCTATATTTTTTCAATTACTAAATAATTTTTTGTGAAAACATTCAAACATTAAACAAAAAATAGGAAAAGTGCACGCTAAGATCGCCTTTAAACGAAATGTTGTGTGACTTATTCTTAGAAATGTTTGGATTAGACTCCTAAAGGATGAAATAAAGGTTTTGAAAGATATGTGCACAACTACTTCGTTACGAAGATACGAATGTTAAATTTTTATTTTATTTTCTAAGTTCCTTTTCTCTTAAAGTAAATTGTACTCGATATTCGAGCCGGTGGTTCAGGGTTTAGTGTATCGATCGCTCAACCCAGAGGTCCTGGGCTCGAATTCTCATTCCACCAGACATTTTTTAATTAAATTTTCTAATCGTAGATTAAGGTTTGTTCGCAAGGGTGGGTTGGCAGCCATCCTGGCGATGGCCTATGATAGAAAGAATGTCAACTTGGTGTTATTCTGATAGATTAAAATCAGTTTTAGGGCCGGTCTTTCCATCTCCTTCCATCTCCTAAACATCATTTTAAATTTATCTTTTTTATAACTACAAAATTTGTCTTTTCACTGTGTTTTAAATTAAATCCTGTCTTTAAAGTTCTCTATCTGCTCTTTAACTTATCGGTTACTTTTACTGATCTATAAGTTGTTACAAGGAGATTTCTAACCTCAGAAATTTTATAATTTGAATCTTTGATAAAACAATTTGGTAAACAATTTGATAAAACATTATTGATTTTGAAGAAGAAATATTATTAGACCATGAAATTAAAAACATGGTAAATATTGCAAATCGCGAACGAAAAATATATACTGTAAGGTCTCATATAGACAATTTAAACATCTGGGATGATGAAGAATTTATGAGGAGATTTCGTGTATCAAAAATAACGTTGTTAAATATTCTTGAAAAGATCGAGCAACAATCACGGCATCACACTAACAGGTCAATAATAAAAAAGAAACGATATCTACGTATTTGTTAGATTTTATGACATGTTTTATTGAATCATATTTTAAAATGAGGACTGAACCCCTACGATTTGTACTAAGTAAGGGCCTCAAATTCTTGGCCAATGTGGTTCCAAGTTTTTTTACTGTTTTATCATGGGAAGACATTTTTACACTTATATTAAATACTAAATTTAAACTAGAGATCCCAGAAACGACTAGAACTTAAAAAAAAGTTATAGTTGGCATAATTGACATATTTTGTTGATTATGGTTGACGCATTTCATCTGTCTCACTTTATTATATAGACTTTCTTATTTAATCAGTATTGCCAATATCATTAAACAGTCTTTTTACAAAAGAGCAGTTAAATTGTGTTGAAAAGACGCAATTTTTTAACTGCCAGATAAATTCACTTGTTAACTTAAAGTTTCTTATAATTAAAAGCAATTTTATAAAGAGGTGGAAAGACCGGTCCTTAGTATCAGTAAAATCATATTTTACTTCCTCCCAAACTAATGAGTTTTTCCAAGTTTCCTTCATTCCAGCACTGAATGGTGGTTAGGGCTTACCAACCTAAGTCTAAAATAATAATATAATATGCCTAAATATTGCTCCCTCTACCATAAAATCCTTAGACTTTCGGGCTAATCCCTGTGATTAGAATAAGGAATAAAAATAGAATAGAGGGTAGGAATGTAATGTAGGTAGGAATAAACCGCTCTTCATAATATATTATAACTTTCTACAGGTTCTATAGGTTTCCAATTATCGATGATTTTTACCAATAGCTTACTATCGTTCCCGCGTTTTGAAATAATTGTTATCGACGAATGCCCCACGATTTTTATCGATTATAATGTTCTAAAACGTATAAAGACTTTCTAGTTATCTATCAATTATTATTTAGTGTTTTTCTCTTGCGAATATTTGCTATTTGAGTGAATTACAGAAAAGATGTAAAAATAATGATAAATACTATTATTTTTACATACGTCCTTGTTCAGGTGTGATCAGTTATTGTTATACGCGAAGAATATTGATGGATACCTAGTTTGCATATACGATTTTGCGTATGAAATATTAAAAAGAAGCATTTTTAGAACGAACTTTGTGAACTGGTTCGCAATTTACAATAGAACTAGTTTTCTTCAAACTGGAACTAAAACCCATACAAATGAAAATAATTAAGTAGGTGGGTATCTAAGGTATGTTATAAGCGCGATAAGCATTAAGTAAGTTTTTGTGGTTATTTTGCTGCAGGGGGAATGCAAAGTAATGCACTTTATATGCATTAGCATTACTTTATGTGCATTTTTAAGTTGTAAGTACTTAATAAAAAAAAAGGTTAAAATTAATATTAAATTGTCTATAAATAAATTCAAATAGTAACAGTTTGCGAATAGTTTAAAGAACTAGTTCGCCAGAACTAAAATGCCCTTCCATCAACGAACACAAATATTTAGGTAATCGAATCAAAGCAATAAAGCAGCACAAATGAAATGGAAAGAATAGACGCATTCGGCTATCTTCGTAACGACCTTCTCATACCGTTCTCATGCACAGCCAACGTGAACATTCAGAGGCGAAGCGTGCCGAGTTTTTATAGACAGCTGTGAATAGGAGTAACTACTGGCAACGCCAAATAATCGTTGACGTGTTCTAAAAATAAACTCAGACTCAGTCAACATTCGCCTCGCTGGCGTTGCGAACATTTCGTGTTGTGGTGAAGTAGCGTTATCGTGATCGAATATTTCACAAGTAAATGCAAAAACTCTAGACATTGCTTTTATATTAATTCATAGCCTAACAGTAGGCTTGTATTCTTACTTCTAAACTACGCATAATCTATTTTTTGTCATTAAATAATAGTGTATTAATATAATGTGACAAATGGAGTGGTCCAGAGAAGCAGTGCTAAAATTCCTAGACGCTTATCGCGATGAACCTTGTATTTGGGATCCGAGAAATTCAGAGCATAAGAACAGAAATGCGCTTGCAGTGGCGTGGAAAAATGTTCAAGAGAACGTGGATTTTAACTGCACAGTGAATGAATTGAAGAAGAAAAGGAATTCATTGATGGCATCGTTCAGGATGCTTTTGAACAAGAAGAAGAATTTTTCAAATTCGTCTGAGGAACTGTTTGAACCACACTGGTTCGCTTATGAGACTATGGAGAAATTTCTTGGTCCTGTTTACAATTGCCAGGCAGCAGTCAAGACCGAAGTAAAATACTTAGTATATAAATATAGGTACCGGGTTTCCCATTTCATCTGACTAATGGCAATTAACATCGGCTATTACATTTCATTGAATTTTATATTCCCAGGGCACACTATGAGAAATATTTAACATAATCGATAGTACTGGTCGCCAAACACTTCTCATTATCAAAATAGTGAAGAGAAATGGTTCTTAAATTAAAATATCATTAAAAATTGATTTTAGGTTAACTATAACACTTTACATCAGAGTAATAAATAAAGGGGAGACCGCATTCCCTATTTCAAAGCACAATGTAAACATGTAACCTCAACCTACTGGATGTTGATAAACAAACAATACATAATGAACACACGACGGTCCCTGATACAGTGCCGTATCAAACTGTATCACGGAAATGCTTACAATATACATAATTATACTTTGATAAATTAGTGTCACATTCAGATTTTAGCCACACTGCTCTTATCTCAGGATCTTGGGGATATTCTATAAACACAAAGCTAGTACTAGTATTCAGATAAACATAACAATTTAACAAATACGACACGTTACACCCTTGCTGTAAGAACACCCATGGAAACAATGTCAAACTTACTTGTGAAAAGAAATAGCACTTATTTGGCCCTTTTCTTGAAATTTCTGGCATATTATACACCACTTCAGCAGTTTTATTAAAAGTTAAGTTCAAAAACACAGTTTAAGAACACATAAAACACTCGGCTTGACCAATTTTGATTTCAAAATAATGGCGTCACTTGCTATATTAGGTTAATACTAGGCAATGTTGCCACTTCCGGCGCTTAATATCGCTAGAAATTTAAATAATGTATTAATAGATATGGAGAGCCTATAATTATAACACAAGTCACAAAAAAATAGTGTCGTAGCCTTAAACATATTACAATGTAACTAATTTGTAAATTGATTAAGGTCAAGAATGTAGTAGATCTTTGCAAGTTAATCAATGAAAATGATGGCTGTACCTAGCTATAAAGATAAAAATGTAACTTCGGCATCAATGTCAAGGATGTTTCCGGGACCAGATGTTTGTAAATACATTTACATCAAGGCTTCACTTTAGAATGTAAATAACGGTCTCCCCTTTATTTATTACTCTGATCACTTTACATAGTTCTCTTACGGAATGAAATCTACTTGTCATCATGGCCGAGTGGTACGAGACGCGGGCTACAAAACCAAAGTTCGCAAGTTCGAATCACAATCGAAGTAACATTTTTTTTAATTTTACCTTTTGGTTAATTACAATTATAACTGTTTGCTTATTCGAATAAATATGAACATATTTTAAAAAAACTCATAATTTTACAATTATAGTTTTTTATTAAAAAAAACCTATTTATGTTTAACTCAATATCCAGATTGAGGTATAATATGTAGTTACTATTAGCAGAGATAAGTACACTATTAGTAACAGCATAGCACATGTAATAAATAAAATTTATTTATTACGTGTTGCTTGTTGATTACCTACTTATTTTATAAGATAGTAGCTTTAGCTAAAGATAAAGGAAACGAACCAATTAAAACACGTTTTTTTTTTGATAAGTAAATATTGTGACTTTAAAGATTAGCTTAAAAAATAATAACAACTATGTACTGACAATAAATCATATTTATTCGAATGAGTGAACACTAATAATTTGTAATTAATGAAAAAGTAAAATAAAAAAAAGTTGTCTTTGGCGGGATTTGAATCTGCAAAATTTTGCGGTTCAGTTTGAAAGGCTGCCGTTCCAACCAACTAGTCCACCAGATGACATAAAATGTTAGCGCTAAAACGCTTATGTAAACTGCATCTATTAACTTCAAACGAATTTTTACTGATATTTGAATTAAAAAAGCATTTCGCTTTAGTATTTTGGTAATCAGAAGTGTTTGACAGTCAGTACTATCGATTCCGTTAGCAATATTTCTCATAGTGTGCCCTGGGAATATAAAATTCAATGAAATGTAATAGCCCATGTTAATTGCCATTAGTCAAATGAAATGGGAGACCCGGTAGAAGCAGGGTGTCATCAAACTATAATAACTTATCTTGCAGAATTTACCACTGAGATTCAGGAAGGGTGCCCTATATGATTTAAAAATAAATGTTTTATCTACCTACATAGGTATCTTAAAAAACAAACAGGTACTAAAAATCTAGACAGAAATCACGAAAATATCAAATAAAACGGATGTTTTTAATAGATATTGTTCAGAGCTGTACGTTACAACAGCAGTAATCACATTTTCTAAGCTAACTTCTATGTATATAAGAAGTTTTTCCTTTAACTAGTTTCTTGCTATAAAACCTTGTAACTATACTTTAGTGACACCCTATATGATGAATATTAACGGTCGGTTGCACAATGTAATCCAGTAGTAACAAAGTAATCATCAGTTTAGTGACTATAAGTTTAGATGTGAATTTCTTCATAAAAATATACCATAAAAAACTACCACAGTTATAGTACTCAAACATTATGAGGTTAGATTATAGATTAGATAGATATACAGGGTGCTCATTATCTATCTCCTTAAATGGCTAACTTTTTTAATAGTGGAGAAAGAGGATTGGTTAAATTAGCATAATTGGACAGAATTATAAGCGGAATTCAATGCCTCCTTCAGATTTAATTTTAATCTTCAACTTTTCGAAATATTTTGAAAAAACTGAAAATCGCCAAAATTTTTAAACTCGAATATCTTGAAAACTATGAAAGATACGAATAATATAAAAATACTGTATGATCGTGTTTTTTTACGTGGAATTCAGTGATGATATAGACAATTTCACGAACATTACACAATTTTTTTTTTTTTAAATGGCAACCATAGTTCGCTATGATATCAATAAAAGGCTTATTTTTTCTGATTTCAAAGATATAATATTTAATAAATCGTTTTGTTTTTTTTAGTTTGTGTACATTTCACAATAAGGATTTTAACATGAACGTTTAATTTTGACGTGTAGAATGTGACTTTAGTGTGATCTGACATTTGTATTTTATTGTTTTTTACTGATCTACGGTTGTTTTTCATAGCCTTACTATGTTAATAAATTATTTGTTCGTTACAGTAAACAATTTTTTGTTCAAAATATAGAAAAGAAAAGCGAAAGGTATATTAAATATTATATTTTTGAAATCAGAAAAAAATAAGCTTTCTATTGATGCCTTAGCGAACTATGGTTGCCATTTAAAAAACATAACTTTATTTTTTTTTCTCAAAAACTATCACCACTGAATTCCACGTAAAAACACTATCACACATTGTTTTTATATTATTTGTATCTTTTATAGTTTTCGAAATATTCGAGTTTAAAAATTTTGGCGATTTGCAGTTTTTTCAAAATATATCGAAAAGTTGAAAATTAAAATTAAATCTGAAGGAGGCACTCAATTCCTCTTGTAATTCTGCCCAATTTTGCTAAGTTGATCAATTCTCTATTTCCACTATTAACAAAGTTAGGCATGTAAGGAGATAGATAATGGGTACCCTGTATATAGGAAATTAGGGAAATTTTATTAAAAAACCTCAAGTTATCTACAAACTGAAATTTTGACATTATTTTTTTATTTTTATTTAAAATCAGTTTAATTGTCATATATTTCTTGTAATTTTTAACAATTCTTACATGTTTAACCTACTGCTACACAAGACTGAAGACGCTGGAAGCAGAAATACGTATCGTACGTTATTAGGCTAAGGAGGATTACCACAATTTCAGTTTTGTCAGTTAAAAATTTAAAAAAGATTATCAAAAAATATTTTTTTTCATCGAAATTCAATACAAAACATAATTGTTTATTTTTAATATATAGTAGATGCTTGCTTAATATTTCATTATTTAAAATGGTGTAGACCTAGATTATTAAAAATAAAAATGTATCAAAGACAATAAGTTGAGGTTATATCAAGATATGCCGTTGTAATTCAATATTAGGTGTGAGTATAAGCTATATGCTATATGCTAGATGGCACGCCAGGTTGTTGTTTCGACGTGTCATTAAAATAATAAGGTTATGCCTTTGCTTACCTAGGTTATGGGTAACAAGGAAAATTAACACTATTGAACTATAAGATTTGATAATTTCATTTATAATTTATCTCTTTTAACTTTTTGGCTTAATTCCTATATAAAGAAATATATAAAAAATACATATAGCATATATATTTATGTAATACAGTAAGCTCAATTTGATTTATATTCTGATTTTTTAAGAAAAGGCACGTGTTAAAAACCATGGTTTTCAGAAAGACAATTTCGTTTACTCACATGGCATCTTCAGTTGTTTTCGTATCATGATCCAGCCGTCGATCACGATACAAGAAGCACTGAAGATGCTATTTGTTAAGAAAGGTGAAACGTCTGCAATTAAGCATTGGCCACAGTAAACCAGCTCAGAAAATCTACACAATCAGATGATAGAATAACCTTTATGAAAAAATATTTAACGGCACCTACATTAAAGCCAATTAAAGTGAATACAGATATAAATATGTATATTGTTAATGGCTGCAAATCACAAAATGCATTTATATTACTATTGTTTTTGTTACACAAATAAAAGTCTGCCTTACAAAAATAATCACATTAAAAGTGTATTTTTTTTATTACAATAAATAACGATGTAAAACTTTTTTTTGAATAAAGTATGGCTCCTGAAAAGGACGATCAACTGAAATTTTATTTAAAAAATATGTCACAAAAATAGGTATCATATATTTCTTCCAAATTTGATAATACATTGATCTGTACAGTAATTTTATCTTGTAAATGAGGTTCATTATCTATAAGCTACTTAATGAATCCCTTCTTTTCAAGATTAAATTTGGTTTTTCTTTTATTAAACTGAATGGCTAGAAACATAATATACGTAGGTAGATATTCTCAAATAAACATAAAATTACTTTCAGATTACGTCAATCGAAGAGACAGAGGACTACTATGAAGGAATTGAATGTTTTAAACTTGAGGATATTAGTAATGATACAATTGGAGATTATGAAAACAATGAAGATATACTAGGTAGGTAAAATATGATATTCTAAATATGAACAATAATGAATTTGCTACAGTATTAATAGGTTTTTAATAATACTACGAAAGAGGAATTAAACAAACTCTAAACATGTGAATTTACAAAGCAAGGCTACCTTTATTATACCGGGATGTCAAAAATTATCTTGGTCAAGGGTGGTTGTGGAATGTAAAACGTGTGTCTTACTTTAAATTTAGACCACATGGTCGCGGTGGAGGGTCTGGTTTTCGACCCACTCACTTTTGAACCTAACCTAACCTACTTTAAATTTGAAATAATTATGTCACTGTCACACATCAATAATAACCTACAAATTTCATACCTATTTATTTCAGTTGTAAAACAATAATGAACTACAAATTATAAAATAACGGTTTTAGTAACCAGAAAAACTAAATTACAGTAATTGTTGGAAATGTCCCCCGTTTTGTTCGGTGCACAAGTTGAGCGCCTCCTCATGCTGTGAAAAGCGTTTTGCAGCATTTCTGGCGTTATGGTTGCACATTGCTGAACAATTGTTTGTTGCAGTTCTTGCAAATTATTTACCGGAGTTGCGAAAATCTTGTTTTTTAAGTAAGGAAATATAAAATAGTCCATAATTGTCAAACAAGGTGATCTCGGAGGAAACTCAACTTCTGTATGCAAACTTATCAGCCGGTCATCAAAAAACTCGCGGAGGAAAGCAATATTTTCTCGTGTAGTATGTGCTGTTGCACCGTCATGCTGGAAATAACCGTACCGAAGTTCATCATCGTTTAACTGTTGCACAAATTCAGCCAAAAAGTTGTGTCTGTACCTTTCTGCGTTGACGGTGAAATCGAAAAAAATTGGACCAATTATTCGTCTGCGAGAAACTGCCATCCAAACACCAATTTTTTGAGCATGTAGTGGCGATTCAGTAAAAACATGAGGGTTATCATTGCTCCACATTCGCATATTTTGAGAATTGATGTATCCCGAAAGGTGGAACCACGCTTCGTCAGAAAAAAAAGTTAAGTCCAGAAGATCGTCATTCATTAAATTATTGACAAACCAATGGCAGTAAGCAAGGCGTCTGGGGTGGTCTGCGGGCAGAAGAGCTTGATGTGCTTGCATCTTATATGGATGCATGTTCAAGTCATTCTTTAAAATCTTATGACATGTTCCATAAGAAAGTCCAATTTCCTGAGAAAGACGTTTCAAAGGTTTTGCAGGCTCCTCTTCCATACGTTGAGGAACGTCATTGACAACTTCTTCTGTACGAACTCTTGGTCTACCCGCACCTTTTTTATGAGTCACACAACCAGTTTCGCGAAACACTTCAACACAATTTGTAAGGCACGCATAAAAATTGTCCGGTAATATTGCCACGTTTGGGAAGTGCTCTAGAAAATTGTCCAAACACAAACGTTGACTGTATTGCCAATTTCCATTAACTAGCGCACCCGTTCGAAAATAGGCTTCAATCATGAAAATTTTGTGCTGTGTGGTAAGAGGCATGATTCAAAAACTGGATTAGAAAATTTCAGCACAATGACTTGACAGATTGTGACACAACAAAACATATTCAAAAATTTAAAGTAAGACACACGTTTTACATTCCACAACCACCCTTGACCAAGATAATTTTTGATATCCCGGTATTAGACTTGAGTTCATCGTCTACTCTACAAATTTTCTTCACTACTGCCATCTCTGGGGATACTTGAGAACACTATTTAGAACCGGTTGGATTAAGGCTCGGCTACAGGGGCTACGAGGCAGGCATGTTTATTGGCGATTCAAATTACCGATAAGGGCGCTGCAAATTGTAAACAAATATGGAGGAAGCCGAGTAAAAATTTTGCATTTCATATCACATCATCTAGCAATTAGCATCTGGCATTCATCTGCCATAAATTTAGTGACTTCATGTGCTAGTTAGGGTGAAATAAAGGATAAAAAGGGTGGTAAAAGCAGTCAAAAGTCCCATAAGTGCTTCATTGCTAATTATATGAATTTTTTTGGTTTGAAACAGGTGCCCTAGTTTTTGTTTACTTACATTTTGGACTAAAATAAGTGTGATAAACTGTATGGTGATATATTAGTGCTTGTTTTTTGTTAAATAATGTTTAAATTAAAATATATTCTGCTTTTATAAGACTAATAATAGAAAAGTATAACAAAGTGGTTATGTTGTGTAAATAAACGTGTTCCCTGTTATTAAATTGTTACATGCCTTTTGGAGAAATGAATGAGAAACAGTTATTTCTTATACTAGAGCCCAACTTCTACCTATCTTCAATCTTAAACACTTCTATTGACACATATTGTGGAATGACACCTATCAACACGGCAGTTTGTGTTGTGTTGATTTCTTTTGAATGCCATTTTAAAATGTAAAAATAAAGATGTACAAATACTAACCACGTCGTTTTTAACTTTGTAATACCAAAAAATCACAAGCACCACTAAATTATTACGTTGAACAAACCCAAATATGTGTTATTTATCGTTACTTATATCAGCAATAAGCCTCCAAAAATTACCTTTTAAGTAGGTTCAAATATTTTCTTGCAGAGGGCGAATTCATTTTTGGTATCACCAATAGAATATTATTACAAATATTATATCTATTAATATAAGAATTAAAACTAAGCTAGAAAATATGCAGCCATGGTTAGAATTCCGAAACGAGAATCTGTAGCGAGGATTTGTAAAATTCCCACCATTGAAATAAGATTTCTGGTCACAATATTAAATTTCTGATAATTCAACTTGACAATAATTCTAAGGGTAGTTTTGATAGGGGACAAAGATTGAAAAATTAACTTCCTTAGTTTTAAAAAATAAACTGCACCAGAGTAGAACAAAATAAATAATGTACAAATTTATGAATAGGGAAAGGATCCTTACTTAATATAAGAGGAAGCAATATACCATTTTAACTAGTAATTGTACATTCTATAATAACAATATTTGTACATTTATTGTGTAATAATTTATGGGAAGAAATTATAATTAAAAGAAATAAAATTCCAACTTCTAGACAAAATGTATGTATAGTCAAGACAAGAATCAAACGATGCACGTTATCAGTTATAAAATTATTTACACGAGTTTAAAGGACTTTAAAGGACCAAAAACATTTATTTCCTTGTAATTTTGTAGTTACAGTAAATCACATTATTGTAAACTATGCTGAGGTACATCAAAATTTAAAAAACATATATTTCTGGATAATAACATTGTGGATCCTTTATGACGTACATCGCTTGGATTGTTGTTTCGAGTATATTTCCGATAAAAATTTTTTTTTAAAATATATTTTTTCACTTTTTCTTCTTACAAAAGTAATTGAAAAGAAGAAGATAATCTCACAAGAAAGACAATTACAAATCCTTACATAGGGTCTGCAAAATTTCGCAGTAGTCTTCTGTTTTGTAGATCAATTTTCCAAAATAATTATACACCTGGCCAAATTTTATATATACTGGGTGATACAAAATAGTGGCTCACCCCTGCTGTAACTTGATTTTTCCTCAAAATATCAAATCAAATTTGGCAATGTGGAATTACTCATAAAAATGCTTTTTTGAATGCAATGATTGTTGAATTCTTAAAATGTTTATTATCAGGATAATGTTTTATAGGTCAGTGGCGATTTCTCTGAGGAGACAGAGGAAACCGGGTCTCCCTAGCTTAACTTAGATTCTTACATTAACTAATTTAATTACATTATAAAATTATTTAGCTAGAATTCATAAATAGTGATTAGTTAGTTACTTACTTGATTAGCGCCTCTTAGTTGAATCAGGTTTAAACAAATACTGCTGGAAGAGAATTAGTTATATGTACAGGGTGGGAAAAATTTTAATGTTCAGCATTGGTATCTCGGAAACGGTAAAAGATACAACGTGACTCAAATTAGGAAAAAGTTCCCCAATTTTGTGCCGATTCAAAATATGTGGACAAGTTTAATATATTCCGGACCGTTCGGGAGTTATGCCGGAAAAAACAAAATTTGCCAGTTTCTTTTATGTCAAATAACATTTCTTGAAATAAACGTAAATTTTTGAAATTTGGTATGTTTACATAGTTTGATGAGAGCTTTCGATTGCCATACTAAAACATGTTCTAGGTCTACTAGTTTTTCGGCAACAATATTCAACTTTTGTATTTCTTATGGACGCCATATTGGATTATTACTTCATTAAATACAGAAAGAAATTACAAGCACGGCGATATATCCTACTTGATACTTTCTATACTTGATACGGTCCATTTTTTATATTTTTAGTGTCAAGCAATAGTTTCTCTGAAACAGAGCAGAGCAGAAGAGCTTCAATACCGTTCTTTGGCCTTTCACGCGGTTACCAGGTTGTGGTTCTTTGATATGTTTTTTTTTATTTATTTACAATATATTTAATACTTCCCTAACTGAATGAATAACAATGGCATCTAACGTTTGTACACAAATAATAGATACATCAGAATACATTGCATGAAGAAGTTATAGATGCTTTTGAATATATTACGCGAATACTCGATAAATGAGTTACAATATCGCGGCACTCCTGCTTTAGCACAAGAAATCTTGTAAGCAATGCTTAGCTACTGGAGAAGTAAGAGAACGTTTGAAGATTTGATTATCATAATGTCACAAAAGTAGTTGCTGAACTACATGTTTTTGAAATAAAAACTTTTTACTGTTATTTTTAATGTTGCAAATAAAAATGCCATATTTATTATTTTAGATAATTCTTCATCACAATGGGTTTCCTCATCGAAGTCCCTATTGGAAAGTCAAAATACTACGTACAATAAGCATGCATCAAAGAAGCATAAAAGGAATATTGCAATTAATGAGGATGAAGAATTTGTAGATGAAAGTTATCAAATATTAAATGACGTTGCAAAACCAAAAAGAAAGATCACGGATGATGAGGAAATCGATGAATGTAATCTATACGGGCAACTTTTAGCAAAAAAATTACGCAAATTTACTGAAGACCAACGAGAGGAGATTATGTTTGAAATAGATGGGTTACTTATTAAAAAAAGAAAGGCGTTTTCAAAATAAACATTCAACATACCAAGTTCATCACCAGCTGCAAAAAGTTTGTTAATCCTTGCTTATCACCATCATCTCAAAACACTTAAATCGAAGACTCAATTAAATTTATCAGAGAATAGTATTATTACATTCAAATAAATGTTCATTTATCATTAGTGATCTGAAACAATAAATTTAAAAGTGTTATAACAAATAATATGTTTGAAGGTATTTAACCACCTCATATACCACAAATTTTTAATATTAGTATTATAGTACTTATAGAAGGATGTTTTGCATCAATATATTCAATCAAAATATCAGAGGTGCTGCACAAGGTCTTCAAGGTGTAATAAAAGGTTCGAAAAAAAATTTTGCAGAGAGGAAAACGATCTGGGCTTCACATTTTCAGTACGTAATCCAGTTTTAGTCGCCATAAATTCCAGACATGTGCAGCAACGCAATTTTTGTGTAAACACATTTATTCAAACCCAGTCCATAACATTACTACTGAAAACTGAGCCAGTCCTAGGAAAAATATAAAGCAAAATTCGAAAGCATCTTGATTAGGTACTAAAATATAAATCTGATGTGCTAGACTATTCAGGCGCCATACCCTTTAAAACATTTCATATGTATATACATTTCTATGTTTTGAATGGAAAATATATTGAATGAAACAAGATTGTGGCTCATCTATATATCCTTATTATTGTTATCCATGATCAGTCAAATTTGGAAAATACCTTTTGCTCAAAAAAGTGCATTTATAAAACTGTCAGCGATTTTTTATTTAGTTTGAAGTGACATCAGGTTAAATGGGATCTGTAATTCTTTTACCCAATTACATTTACGAATACAGGGTTTCATAGGCAAATGAGATATAACCCAAAAGAACGTAGATACATCACACAATTGATTAATATGTTAAGGTGATATGCTTAAAATGCTTACCAACACTTACACATTCTCTTACAGTACTTAAATATTTATTTGTATCATAAGTTAGGGTTACTTCCGGTCAAACTGGTGACTATTTTTGGAATTTTAGTACTCCAAACACTCAATGAAACAATCAAACACTCACTGAATAAAATGACATTACTTCTTTCACATCATATTATTCACCTTGACATCATCAGATTAACGTAAAATTCTATGCATGTTTAATCTTATAAATTAAAATAAACAATTTGTATTAAAGAAAAAATTACCAATATAAGTAAGGATATCTAACTATAATTTGATAGTAATGTATGTACTATGTAAAATATAGTTTTAAACAAGTAATGAAAAATTATAGAAACAGGATTTTAATTTTAAGGAAAAATAAGTCCTCCCTATAAAGTATGTATGCATTACCTCAACATATTTTTAAAAAATATATACAAATTAAAAAAACAGGTTACATTTTGTGATCCCTAGAAACTCGAACCATTTTTCAAGAAAATATTTACAACAATTAATTAACCATTTTTTATTTAATTTAATTAATTTTGTGAAAACCTGAACATTTTCAAGCCAGGTGTCCTGCTCAGAGAGTAAATAAAGTAAACACATTTATTTCCAAATATTTTTTACCCACTGATAACACCACAGTAAAAAAAAATTGTAAAGGCAAGCGATGAATGCATGAACGAAACGAAAATGAAAATGATGCGACAAGCGGCAAGTGGACAACACTCAAGAACCCTAAACAAAGAAGGACTGATCAATTCATTCATAAAAATTTGAAGGTCATTTTCAACAGATTTCTCGTAACACGTCAGTGGATCCCCTATTGCCAAATTTGCCTCTAATTGCAATTTCAAAAATTTTCAGTCAAAATATCCAACCCAATATTATTTCAGAGACTGTATTAATGCAATCAAATGTGATTTTTAAATACTTATATATGTGTTTTACGATATATATCTTACGATTTGAAGTGCGTTGTGCAAAAATCGTTGTCGATTTGACAACTGTGATAACTTGTGTTTTGTTAATCAGTGCACAGATTACTATGATATGATACAGAAATACTTTGATATGATGACATGACTGATGACAGTGATGACATTTCAAAGACAACCGAGACATTCTACATGACAATGTGGCATATATAGGTTATGTTAAAAGGTTAAAGCCGTCAAATTAAAACAAAGATATTTAAATTTCAAATCTCCCGCTAAAGGGAATCCACTGACGTCACCTAAGTGATACACAAATGTGATTGGTTGTTACTGATTGATCAGTCCTTCTTTGTTTAGTGTTCTTGGACAACACTACCCAAACGAGTTAAAGCATTACTAGTATATGTACAAATTAGAGATGGGTACCCAGAACTGGAACTGATCTTTTGGGACAGGTATCGTCAGTTGAGGTATGGAACTGATCTACTGATTAGGATCGAAACAGGTCCACGTTCCTTTCCACACACACCTATACACAATACGCGTAAAGCGTAAATAGTTCGAGACCGCGGTGAATCATTAGAGCGAAACCGGTTCGCACGAGAGTTAAAATAAAAGTAAAACAGCTTGCAGCTTAGTCCCAATCCTAAGTTTAATTTCCGGTTTTATTCTTTATTATAAGTTTCATACTGTTACTGTTGGATCTATTTAGATACCTACCTTAACATACAACGAGAAACTGTAAAGCACTGAAAAAGTATAAACATAAAGTTAGGGTGCTAGTTCAGTCCAGTTCAGTCTCAGTCCAGTCCAGTACCGAAATCAAGCGGAGTGCGACATGCAGCACGATTACGTACTCGAACTGTCTCGGCTCGGACTAGATATCAGAACTCAAGGATTGTTAACTGTTTACAGGATTGCTCGATCCCTATACTACAATGTAATCCATAATTGTGACGTCATCAAAGATCCAGTAAAGCAATCTGTCAAAGTCAAACTGCAAGCGCGAAAGCGGATTTTGAATTTAAAATTATCAAATCAATAGTTAATACCTTTGTTGTTTGTGTTTGTGGGTAATAGCAAAGAGGAATTAGTTTATCCTCTTTGGTAATAGTTTCTGTACATACCTACCTATAATAACTAATTGCATAATATTTTCCTTGGTTTCTTTATGTTCTTTAATTCTGTGTCTACCAACAAATTGAAATTATATGCACATTTTGATACAAATTATCCGAGTATATTATTAAAATAGGTAAGCATATGCATACTTTTTAAATTATGAACATATTCGGAAGCAGATATTCTGTAGAGAAATATGAACGGAAAAAGTGTGATGTTGGGTTATGCTGTAATGTTCAAGATATATTTTGCGGTGTTAAGTGTATATTTACGTAAATTTGTTAGTGCTTATCTTTACCATCTTCTTAATAGTTAAAAGATACTTATATACAAGGATGATTAGTTTTATATATAATTAATAATGTTAACTGCTTTTTTTACAATAAGCAACATGTATACTGTTAGCAGGTATACTATATAATGCACAGAGGCCAATTTGTGATCTGGTAATTGTAGAAATAGGTACAATTTATACTGTTATTACAAACTTTAATAAATAATAATCATTCAAATACGAAAATTCTCTTGCAAATGTGAAATATAACAAACACAAAATATATTTTGATTTTGATGTATCTTCGATGACGTCACACAGGCGGATGACAAAATTGAGCGATCGAGCAATCCTGTAAACAGTTAACAATCCTTGATCAGAACTGATCTTTGAAACAGGTATTTGTTTGGAACTGGACTGATTGGAACTGATCCATAAAAATTTACGGATCAGCCATCCCTAAATGTACCTGTTCAGAAGAAAGAACGATATACACACTAGAAGAAAGGGATTAGCAGGGTTACAGATTACTGGGGGTGTATTAAATATTCTTCAGGTTATTGTCAAGCACGTTTTACAATCACATGCAAATCATATACGTAAAGAGAAAATGGTCGAAACCTTATCACTAGTGGTGTGCTAAACTGCGATTTTTGTGGAGGATCGCTTAGAGCGACTGCTCCGGTAAAATCGTATTGACAAAATATCAGTGTCAAAATAGCTGCGATACGTCATAACAACGTCACCTCAGTAGCCTATTCGTGGTGGGAGTATCCTCCCACCACCACGACCTAATGCTACTGCAACTAATAGAGATGGGCTAAGTCGCGATTTTTCATTAGCAGTTGCGATTGCGAATGGGATTTTTCATTCACTGTGAATATAAGCTGCGATTGCTAGCTGCGAATAGAATGCCATTTCATATTCATATTGCTAATTGCTATCCGCCCTATTTGAATCATCGTATTTCATCGTTTAGTTTTTTAGTTGTGAGTTGCGATTGCGACTTGCGACGCGACATTACGAGTTGCGATCGTTCGCTTCGTTGCTCTTTATGAATGAGCAGATTTGCTAATCGCTATTCGCAGTTTATTTCATAATCGTTAGCAGATTGCGATTGCCAATTTTCATTCGCAGTGAATATTTCACAGTTCGATTTATTGCTCATCTCTATAAACTATATGTTGTAAAAGCGCTGAAAGTACCGCGACGTCCGACGTACCGACTGGCTACTTCTATTTTTACCATCTCGGACCAGTTTGCTACTGCGACAACAAAGTCGCGATGCCAAAATCGCTGACAGCGAACACGCTATACATCTCTACTCTACTTATCAGTGTTCGGCATAACGTTCAGGTGACACCAAAGTGCAAAATCTAACCTGAAAATGTCTGAATACGAAATTGACGAAGATTTCGTAGACGATGATGACATAAACGTATAGAAAGTAAACGTTGGAAGAGATAGAAGCTAAGTTGAAAAAGGAAATTCCAGAACTAGCTATAATTATTAAGAACTTAAACAGAGAATGTTTCAAGTAGAAATTTGGGCATGGCGAGGAGAAAGAGAACCAGCTCAACATGGTTCTCCTTGAATTGCATCGGTCATTTTTAAGAAGCAACAACACAATGTGACAACGAATCGAACAACAGAACAAAAATTATAGATATAGAACGAAAAAGTTGCGACTTGTGATAGGAACCAGAAGCTGTTAAAGAATAAAATTTAATTCCAAATTTGTTTGTGCATTAAAATTGCTGTAAACTATTGTACTGTAAATAAATTTTTTAGTTATCTTTAATTTCTTGTTATTAAGATTGTAAGTGTAAGTATTTTTTGTTACTTCTATTTTAAACAATAATGAATTCTTTTATATTAACTTCTTCTATTTACTTGCAACAACACCCCAAATTAATTTTAGACTGATATAACAAATATAAATATAATATAATACTAAAAAATTAAGCAAAATGTTCACAAAAGGCAAAAACTAATTCTAGTTTTCTATTTTACTTTATAGTGTACCTACTGAAACATTTATTTTAAACTAAAAATCATTTTGCTGTAGTTTCATATGCCTATATTATTAAAAATGTTAAGTTATTAAAACCGAAAGTATCTAAGTATATTTCGTAATTTTTTAAATAAAAAAAAATATATTGTAAGGCTAATTATTGGCACAAAGTTAGTTAAAACAGATGGTGTATGATACTGTTTTTCTTCTTTGTGTTTATTTGCCCAGCGCAATTAATAACTAATATAAAGTAAAAAAAATATAATACATAGAAGGAGGTGCAGTGGTCGTCCATTAACCGTGTGTGACACAAAGAAAATTTCGATAGCTTACACTTGCTATTGTTTCGTGAACAGTTGTTGTTCTATGTTAAACATTTGCTTTAGAAAGAGGCCGACTTAGTCTGTCAGAGATATACAGGTTGTACCACGTAGACCTTTCAATTAGTCGTTTCTAAAATACTAGACGTACTATTTCCAAAATTTCTCAAAAAACATAGTTGCATTTATCCCGTTCTATCTCTTTCAGTTTCTAACCTAAGCACTTGAAATTTTAACAGAGTAACATTGAAATGTATCGAAACATGTAGAAAATACGAAAGCTAGTACAAATTACACACTACGGTGTCCAAAAAGGGCCGACCAATTATAACAAATTCAAAACCCACTATGTCACTTATTGTAAATGGAACACCCTGTGTTTTATAATGCTAACCTATCTACTTTTGAATTCTCTTTCGATTGGTATTAACATTCCCTATAAGTACCTAAATTCTATCGATTTGAAGATATTTGAGCAATATTTCCGGAACGAGAATAATCGGTCAGTTAGCTGTCAGGTTGGCTATGAAACGAAACATTTGAACGTTATGTAAAGTCATTACTTATTTAGCAAAGTGACTATCATTATTGCTGTGAGTTTGTCGGTTTAGTGTCAGTAAAACCGAATAAATTACACTCCTTGTAAATGATATTAAATTTAAAAAAGCATCGCCTGTTAATATTATTTTGATTTTTTGTGCTTTTGGTACCATTCTAGTTAATGTTCACCATTGTAAATATTTATAATAAATACATTTTGTATTAGTTGTGTCAATTATTTCAAACAGTACCATTATTGTTCTACTTCTGTCGGGTACATTCTCCCTGTTTTAATGAGTAATATTAAAATAATGGTAATTCAGCCCAAATACCTATATAATTGAAACTGTATCTTAAAAAGTTATTAAAATTTGCGTCAATCAAATATTGAGAATTTCACCCATAATATTAAAATAGGATGAAATGCATTCCGATATTTAAACTTATTTCTATTAATTTCAAAATACAAAAAACTCAACATACAAATGTTTATCATGAGCAAAAGGCTCACTTTTGTATTTTGAGTTTTGTATTTTTTCACACAGGTGAGAGAAACGGCATACCTACGAATATTCCTACTTCATCTTTTGTGATTTATATTTTACTGAACAGTTATTATAACAAGTAATTTATTAAAATTACTGTTATTATATCACCTTTACTCCTATTCCCATGTTGATGTAAAATGCATATTATAAAACAAACATTAGTATTTACTTTTTTATATTAATATAACAAGTACTTACTTCAAACTGTGTCAAGTAAACACGAAAGCTTGTTCGATTATGTAGACATGTGGAATGTTAAAAATAACAATAATTTCATATGTCAACATTATAGGCAATGACATAGTGCTCGGTGAGTTAATGATCAGTAATGAAGTAATAAGTACTTCAGTAGCGCAAGGATATGTTCCTAATCATTCGTGTGACAAAATAGTGTTTATAAATGTATAAATAATTATAGAGGTAAATATAGAAGCGCTGCTTATGAACCATAAGATTATTATTTAGTATCGAATATCCAGAAATATGGTATAAACAATACGATATTACAATAAAATCGTAATAATATAATGTTGTGAAAAATAAAGTTATTATTCACTGCTATACAAACAAGCATATTTTTTATGGAAAAATGTTGTTAACAAAATAAAATATAATTTTAATGTTTTATTTTATACTGTCTAACAAGTAACCACAAAAAAAATAGATGAAAGTAAATAACATTGGGTGGTATGAATAAAAACAAAGTACCTGGTACTACTACAAATATTAGTATATTCTATGTAATATTTACTTTAAAACGAAGTAGATACTACATTTCGAAGTCCCTTTTTTCCTATATTTCGGAAAATGCTAAAAATAATAGCATTCTCCTAAAGATTACAGTAGCATGTACTACGACCTTAAAAGTATCTACTTTTTACTGGTAGATACTTCGATTTTAACAACTGTATTTGCTCCGCCATTAGCAAAGTTGATATCATAGCAACTTCACCGTCCGCGCTACAAAGTGATTATTTTAAAAATGGCCCGAATACGTAGAAATAAAATGTATACTGCAAGAAGACACTGCGACGATGATGCCCTATACCGTCAAATATTTAGGCAAACAATTAAGTATCATCAATTTAGAATGTACTATACTTGTTAAGTAGATACTTCATAATATTTTATTTATTTTATTTTATTTTATTTTATTCATACACTACCCAACAGATACATATCCATTTACAGGGTAGGACTTACAAAATACATACAAAACACAAATACAAAATACAATATATGCAACAAATATACAGGGTGACCCATTCGTCTGGGATTCCTTTATTTCTCCACTATTACCAACTTTACAAAAAAATTTGTAGTACAAAAGTTTTCAGAAATAATAAGGGCTACAATCAAAAATTAGTTACAGATATACAGGGTGTTCATATCCCTCCAAACCTATAAAAATTTCCTTATTTTAAATGGAACACCCTGTATATTATTAGCTTATTGGATTCCCCATCGTAACTGCTTTAAGTCCATATAACATTTGTTATAGCTAAACTTTATAGTTACCGAGATATTTAATATTTTGTGTAAAAAATGACAAATGTAGACTTTAGTGAAAATAATAGTATCTTCCTTAGTTTTTACATTTCGATAATAAATATTGGTATTCGCTTAGTATAAGCCATGGCGAATATTTTGCTGTATGTAAATGTTTTATAAATTATGTGATGATAATTATGCTTTTTACAAACTCCGCAGTTGGTAAAACGTGTTTCATCTGTTCATATAAATTTTGATGGAAAATCAAGTTCTTCTTCACATTTCTGAATAAACCACCGACAAAACTCCAACCTTCTATGTAAATCCCCATTGTTTAAAGCCTGGAAAATTGTACGTTTATATTGGTGACATATTCTCTGTTTTAGTATCCTGTGAACAGTCATCTTGGATACTTTTATTTCATGACCGATTTGGCACACTGATATTCGAAGATTATTTTCTAAATTGTGTCTTAATAATGTACAAACCTAGAACTTGTCAAATCAATTATCGCTCTGCTACAGCCGCAAGAAGGAATGACCAATTTTTTTTAATATCTCAAGAATGAGCGCAGTTAGCCATAATTTCGAAATAGATTCAGGATCAGCATAAAAATGTCTAGAACATTCCCTATTTAACCGACTTTCTATCTTTTACAGTTTCCGATATCCCAATGGGAGCATCGAATTTGGGACACATGGTATATATTGTACACATGTTTATTAAAAATTAACCCATGCACAAGTTTTATTTTGTGACTTGCCTTTCCGAGATTCTTTTCTTTACTTAAAATATGTATAATTTCTATTGTATATACTGTAGCGATTGTAGAAATAAACCTATCATTATTAGTATAGTGTTTATGTTAAACATTGAATGTTTCTACAGACCACAGAAAACAAATAAATACATTAATCAGACGGGAGAAGGTCTGCTTCATTATGGGGATCGTTACCTATTTATTTCTAGCAGTCTTATTAACAGTATTGATACTTCCTTAAAATTTGCCCGTAATAGTATATCCTTTCTAGGACTAAAAATATTTAAAAAAATTGTAAGGCAAGTGTTACAAGTAGTACCGAATCCTAAATAACCAAATAAGAAATTATTAAACACGTCTTTTATATAAAACCCAGAAATCATATTTTTATATTCCGCCGACCTTAGGAATGCAGACAGAGCATAACAAGATGCTTTTAAATTCCTAGTATTATTTGCTTAGATTATATTGTGAGTATATAGATTTTTGGATCAAAAACCATTTTAATTTTAACTTTAATTTACAGCTAACAAACATGACTTGGTTTTATTAAAATAGTGTAACGAAAATAGAACTAATAAACTAATGGACCACAATAAAAGAGTAATCCAACACAGTTTGTTATGCCGAATTTATTTATTTTCTTTACTCTCGTTTGATATATTACATTAGGCGTTGTAAATGTATGTCAAATTAACCAACAAAGTGTTAATGGAGCCGATATATGTCTAATTTATCGTAAAATGTTTTTACTGTCTTTATTTACTGCTCAATAAAATCTAAAAATGCCTCTCATTTATGGTAATTAAATTTATAAGGAATTGATAAAAATCATTGATATTTATTACACTATTATTATAATTATAGATTTTGAACTATGAATAATTATGCCGTAGTTTATTTCATAATTCTGCTGCCAATTTTTTACTCTTGAAAGGGGTTGGAATCTTTGGTGTGAAGATAACACTGACGTGGTTTTCCTCATAACACCAAAACACTATACTGCACTCAACTCGCGTTTCGCCAACAAAGTTGGTATCATCTAGGGATGATTAATACTGATCGTATCCAGATGATGCCAACTTGGTTGGCGAATCGCGCATCGAGTGCAGTATACTGTTTTGGTGTTATGTGGAAAGCTATTTTGAAGGCAATTCTACAGAAAGTAAAACCACCTTATAG
Organism: Pogonocherus hispidulus; assembly: GCA_963924545.1. Lineage (NCBI taxonomy): Eukaryota > Metazoa > Arthropoda > Insecta > Coleoptera > Cerambycidae > Pogonocherus > Pogonocherus hispidulus. The sequence continues at coordinate 35,714,980 of OZ004700.1, read as the reverse complement.
ACCACATAGCCATAATTAATTAAGCTATAAATTATCTAGTATTTATTTCCTTAAAAAGATACAGGGTATTCAATTCACTGCGTTTAAAATACAAAAATTCTCATATCTTCTGACTTACCCTGTATAATACTACTAAACCCTATTAAGTATACTGATTTTTAAACACATTTCATGTGTAATAATAATAATAATAATATCTCTACCCCTCATCCTAATCACAAGGATTAACCCGAAAGTCTGAGACTTGTGTGGGAGAGGGGATGGCATATTATTATTTCGCAGCCCGCATTTGCGCCTCAGGAACGACTTACGTTGGTAGGTCCTAACCACTTACGTTTGACATAAATAAACGACATTTTATGTAAAAATGACGTTTGCAGTTCGAAAAATTACCTATTACCAGTTTGAATGTATAGGAACCTTTATTATTTAATTTGGGTTGGTTTCTATGTAGGAAGACACCTACTTTAACAGATACCTACTTCGTATAATATTTTGATAATGATTAACACATGGTATTCAAAAAAGTAGAATAAATGTGAAATAGAAGAAACTGTAAAAAATCAATTTTTCACATGGAAACTCCCTCTTTTCATAATTCTATCTTATTCAGCATTAAAAATAAGGCTAACTTTGTATAAGGTTGTCTATTACTAAAATTTGTAGATTTCGAAATATTGGTAATATAACACTTTTCAATTGCAAAAATGCTACGGCTTTTAAGTTCAGTTAAACTTAGTTGGCCATGACGGCGTTAAAAAGGGCTGAAAAAATGTTATTGTCATCTACTCGCTAAAAATTATCAACATTCACGCCGAGACTTATATTAAACTGTCATTATTTCGAAAAATACCAATTGTCGGAATAGACAACCTTATGCAAAATTATTATTCTTTTTAATACTGAATAAGATAAAATCAGGTTTCCATTTGAGAAAATTGGCTTTTGACAGTTTTTTCAAAATGTTTATTCTTTTATTAAACCGCACCCTGTGTCAATAATTATGTGTTAATAATTTTTCTACATGAAAACCAACCCAAATTAAATAATAAAGGCACTCGTACAATCAAAATTGATAATTATTTTACGGTCTGCAAACTTCATTTTTACATAAAATTTTAAATGTCAAAAAGATATAGGACATTATACCATGAAATGTGTTTAAAATATAAAAATGAAATAATATAGGTATAGGGTGTCCTATTTAATATTAAGTTAATCTATCCTTCCGGTATAATCAAAAATATCACAGTCTTGAAAATATTTTAGTCGGATGGCCCCCATCGACAATGACGCACCTAAGGTTGATATCAAAGTGGTTGATCGATTAGTCTAGGATTTGCTAAGGTTTAAGGACAACTATACTGGTATGTTGATTGTCATTTAGTTGAAGTTGATGGCGTTATTTTTATTAGTTGTTGCTTATTTACACCCGCATTAGAAAAAATTTGGGATTGCACTAGTCCGATGGGAATGATTTAATATCATTTATTTCTTTAATATCCAACCCAATTTTCATCTGCTGTTAGAAATTCTGCGGTAAAAGTTTTAGAAAATATCGTACCTATTGTATTCAATACGACCTTAGTTTTTAGTTAATGCAACTGAACTCTCTTTACATTTTGAAGTGTAACTGCTTAAGGTCGGTACTGACTTGAGCATTTGGCACGCACGAATAGCTTGCACGCACGAACGATTTGTGAGCACACATTTTCGTTCGCGTAAATGTTTATTTTGGGACAATTTGGGTTTCAGTGTTTGCACACAAATATCCGTTCCGTCAGTTGAGTGTGTGTCGACAAGATGTCATCACAAAGAAATATAGTTACATAATATATAGTAATATAATGTAATGTAGAATATAATTAATAAAAAGAATGGAAAAAGATAGAAACGATGGTGGATTACACAGTTATATCGAAGCCGGGAGTTATAAGGTGGTACTAATTTATTAGCTGACATGAGGCTGGAAGAAAACAGTGGTCATTTCAATAATTTCATCCGGATGTCATCTGAGGATTTTGAGTTTTTGGTCAACGCAATTTGTCCGAAAGTCGGTAAGATGGATACCAAATTTAGAAAATATGATTCTGTGAAAGAACGATTAGCTTTAACTCTACGTTTCTTAACGACCGGATATTCCTATTCCAGTATGCAATATAATTTGCTAAAAATCTCACTAGTACAGCGCACAGCCTATTTTATTAAGAACTTCGTCCAAACTGAGCAAATTATACGCGTTAATCTCTTTGATGTTGTCACAGAGACCGACAAGCGACGGAGTGTGTTCGTGCGTGTTAGAAGTTACGCGCACGCATGCTCCTCCCGTACGCATCTGAGTAAATTTGCGCGCACAGCGTTCGTGCGCGCAAATTTGCTCAAATCAGTACCGACCTTTACGTTTTGAAGTAACTGTTAAATAGTATGTCAGTCTATTGAATGTGAGAAGGGGTCAAAGAAAATATTATACATTTCATAGTTCATATTGTGAATCATTTTGGCATGGAGGTGAATTTCACACTGCCAATTCAACCTATTCTTTCATCTTTATTCATTTTTTCAAATTGTAACCCAGTCCATTAATATATTAGCAACATCTCATACCGTCTTCTTCGAATTTAAGTCAAAATTTCACTTTGTGCAAAAATCATTAAATTGTTTCCAAACTGAAAATCTACTTGTTAAAAATTGAAATCATTTTTCAAAAACATTCTAGGTGTTTTGCGAATAAATATTAACTTACTTATTGGAAGGAGATGCCGAAAACAACTACTCCACGGCCAATATGCCCCGACTGGCGTTGCATTACATCAACATCTCCATGGATGTCGCCACATCCTTCATCAAGACCAAATACCAGACAATGACCGGTTTCGATCTTGTTATGATCTCATCAGATTGCCATAGGTATCGGAATCGATGAATGATCTGGCGACATTGATTGCCTAAGGGGCATATGTGAATATTTGTAGTGGCGAGATACAGTGAAATACACTGCAGTGCCCTCTTTGGGTCTTTGCTACTACCTGTCTGACAATTATTGTCTAATTGACAATCTTTATTGACAATAATTTCTGCAGATCGTTATCTGTCTGTCAATTAGACAATAATTGTCAGACAGGTAGTAGCAAAGACCCAAAGAGGGCACTGCAGTGTATTTCACTGTATCTCGCCACTACAAATATTCACATATGCCCCTTAGGCAATCAATGTCGCCAGATCATTCATCGATTCCGATACCTATGGCAATCTGATGAGATCATAACAAGATCGAAACCGGTCATTGTCTGGTATTTGGTCTTGATGAAGGATGTGGCGACATCCATGGAGATGTTGATGTAATGCAACGCCAGTCGGGGCATATTGCCCGTGGAGTAGTTGTTTTCGGCATCTCCTTCCAATAATTAAGTAGTATTGTCTTCCTCAAAGACAATAGAGGTCGCTGTAATGGCATCTGCTTTCTGCAGATCGTTATCTGTCTGTCAATTAGACAATAATTGTCAGACAGGTAGTAGCAAAGACCCAAAGAGAGCACTGCAGTGTATTTCACTGTATCTCGCCACTACAAACATTAACTTACTTACTTAGACACTGCGTATAATGGCTCAGTTATTATGAGAATAGGAATGGAATAGAAATTAATAATGCTTAAATAAACAAAATGATATATTCTTAGGATATATCTATAGAATTACTTCTAAAAACAGTGTCATAGAATACCTACCTACCCACCTATGCACTAATATGTAATAAAGTGTAGTGATTAAAAGATCTAAAAGAGTTTTAATACTTACTACCTGGTTAGAAGGGGTAAATAAGTCTTCACCCCTTTGCCCGATAGGATATTGACAATCGTATAAATATAACGGGAATGTCGAAAACTTGTATCAGTATTTGACAGACCAACTAGTGCTAGTAGATCAGCCAGCGTCGAGTATATATTAATCACAAAATGGAATACGAGGCTGATGAAGGTTTCACCGACGATTACGATATTAGCTCATATCTCTTCGAAGAAATTGAAGCCCAACACGAAGAGACGTGTGAACATGTTGCTATTAGAAGTGAAACAAAGAGATATGAAGAGAGCCTTCTTGGAAAGCTAAAAATGACGTTCAAAATGTGGGATGAACTCACACCAGAGGAGAAATAAAGGCATGGTAGTTCAGAGGAAGTACCTGAATAAGAGCGTCGTATGCAACCAAAAAATGTATCCAAGGCAAGTAATGAACTCACACTGGAGGAAAAAATAAAGCAAGCTAAATCAAAGGGAATGCCTGAACTAATTTCAATTCAGGGTGTAATAAGAAAAAAGTAAAACCATATTCAAAGGCTCACATGAAGAAAGAAACACCCAAGTATACAAACAAACCTAAAGGGAATCTTCACAAAGCAATTGTATAACCTAAAACCATTAAAACAAAGTAAAAACTTGTGTGTTAAAACCTCGTCTTTTAAAACTGATAACTGATTTGATAGCTGTTGGTTATCAGTTTTAAAAGACGAGGTAAGTCAAAATAGAATGAAAATCGACTAATATCTAATATGCCCATGGAAGTAGATAAACAAAATAAATTCATTACAAACTGTCATACTTTTATGTAAGTCAGTCACACAAAGTTTTGATAACGAAAACGGAAAAGTTTTCGAAACGTAAACGTTCTAAGTGATGAGTTTTAATTATATATTGTTAATCTACTTTTTAGTGTTAGATTTCTTTATTAGGTAAACATATTTTTCAAAAAACCAACTTTTGACTGATCCGTCGGCGCAGAGGTTGATTATTAATTTTTTGTATTCTTCAATGGTGGCATAATACCCAAATAAATAAGAGTAACAATGTATAAATTTATTACTAATTTACAAAATTATCAAATGAGCTCATAAAAACTATGTTTAAATAAAAATAACGAAACAATTATAACATATTTAATAGAGGTGAAGACAATTCTTCACCTATTTCAACTAGTTACCAATGTTTCTAGCTGATCATTTAAAATTATGTCTGAATTTTTTAGTTTGTTAATTTCTACAGATCCTAATAATGTTAATTGTTATTTTCAAATTTTATATGGAACAAAATTGCATCAATAGCATTTTTGTACATTTTTTATCAAAAGTATTGTTAATCATGATTGGGTAGTAACCATCTTTAGAGCAATTTGTTTTATTAAATCGCAAGAAATTAATAGTCAATCTCGAAACAAGAATCCAAGCGGTACACGTCATGAAGGATTCACAACGTTATTTGTCACAAATACAAAAAATATATATAATTTTGATGAACCTCAGCATAGCTTACACCAATGTAATTAAGTGTGATTACATAATTACAAGGAATGCAAATATTTTTGACCGTTTAATGTCATATACTAATTTTATCTGATGATGAGCACCGCTTGAATTCTTGTTTCGAGTAAAATTAGAAAACCAGAATTGCAATAAAAATACTTAAGATGTAACTTATGTACTTAATATGTCAAAATAACGTCTCAGTTTACTTATGCCATAAAACGATTCATGCGTAAGAAATACCCTTGTTGTATTATTATTATTAATTATATTTATATGATTTTACTTTTAAAAACATTTTGAACACAAAAGATAAAAACAATTAATTAAGTTGCAGAAAATATGTATTTAAACAAACTGAAATAAAGATAACAACTACTATTTACAATAATCTAAAATTACATTATATACAAAACAGTTCGCAATAAATAATGTTTTTTATAGTCTAAAATATAGACCAGACTTTTTATATTTACCGAATCTTTATAACTTCATTGCATTTTACTTTAAAATGTGTATACTTTAAAAAAATATAAAAAAAATTATATACAGGGTGTAAATTTAGTGGAGAATTGTTTCATAACTCGGCAGGCACGAACCTTGGAGAAATTTTACGTGACACCATTATACTATACCTTTTGGAGCTCCTTTTAAAAATATTTTTGATCCTACAGGGTGTTTCATGTTAAAATGGCAGACCCAACTTATATTTTTTTAAATGGAACGATCTGTATATTTTTACATATTCAAAATCTACGCAAAATTCTTAACTCATAGATATCAATATGTATGTACTTTAATGCAGTCGTTTTTAAGATATTTAGTATTTTGTAAAAAAAAAATTAGAAGCAGACTTCAGTTTCAGGTGCAATTATGGTTAAGTTTTTTAGAATTTCAAAAAGATTTTTCGTGCACAAATAGTCAACATAACTGTGTATACTTGCATGATTAAAGCATTTGATTAAATTTTACAGGGTGTTAATAAAATAGAAATGAATCTCGTAAACTTAGAACGAACGTAACTCGATTTTTTTAAATGGCACGACCCATATTTGATTCCATATCTGAAAAGCCATTAAAAAGACCTTTATCTACAAGTATCACAATGTGTGCTTAAACTTAACAGTTTTCGAATAATTTGATATTTTTATTATTTCACGTATTTAACAAGGTTTTATTCACTGATGAGGCTACGTTTCATAAAAATGGTTGTGTTAATAGGCACAATTTTTATTACTATGCCACGAAAAACCCTTACATTGTTTCAACCATCGATTACCAGCACAGATGGTCTTTAAATGTTTGGGGAGGAATTATTGGAACATACATAATTGGCCCACATTTTTTTAATGAAAACCTGACTGGTGATATTTATTTACAATTTTTGTGAAACCAATTCCAGGAATATCTGACTGTAATACCCCTAGCACTAAGAAGGAATATGTGGTTCTAGCATGATAGGGCACCACCCCACTATAGTGGACAAGTGAGGGAAGTTTTAACCATTGAATATCCAGACAAATGGATAGGAAGTGGTGGTCCTACAGTTTGGCCTGCCAGATGTCCGGATCTTACAAGGATGGATTTCTTCTTATGGGGTTACGTAAAAAATGAAGTCTACAAAATTCAACCTACAACGCAGGAGGACATGATGATGCGAATTCAAAATACTTTTCATACAGTACAGAATTTTCATCGGAGGATCAATGCATGCCTCGAACAGAACGGAAGACATTTTGAACATTTTGCTTTAATTTAGTTTAAAAAGTACATTTTTTCTAGACTATTTGTTAACATTCACTACTTATTATTTATTATTCTTTATATTCTGTTTTAAAAAATATTTCTTATAATAATCCAATAATTCACCCCAAAACATTTATTAGACAATCTGTTGAAACAATGTAAGCGTATTCCGTAGCATATTAATGAAAATTGTGCCTATTACACAACCATTTTTATGAATTATAGCCTCATCAGTGAATAAAACATTGTTGAAAAAATCTGGTTCTTTTTCGTCGAAATAAGTGCTCGCTGACAAAATCGTATTCGATTATTGAAATCGTTTTCACTAAATTCTTGGAATAATTGGATATGGTTCCAGTGAGATTTTTGTTGCTTTAGAATTTTATTTACTGACTTATGACTATTTCGGAATTGTTTCTTAGTAAACTTAATTTTTTTAAACTTATACCCACTTCTGGAGGAACAATAATTACCAAGTTAGTTGTACGGATTAACAAAATTACTAATTCATTGACACTTTGAATTGTCAAAATAATTGTCTGAAGCCAGCCTTCTTCGCAAATTAATTAGATTAGGACAAGTTGTAATCGGCTCGAATAATAATTATCACGTGAAATAATAAAAATATCAAATTATTCGAAAACTATTAAGTTTAAGCACACATTGTGATACATGCAGAGAAAGGTCTTTTTAATGGCTTTTCAGATATGGAATCAAATATGGGTCGTGCCATTTAAAAAAATCGAGTTACGTGTGTTCTAAGTTTACGAGATTCATTTCTATTTTATTAACACCCTGTATAATTTAATCAAATGCTTTAATCATAGAAGTATACACAGTTATGTTGACCATTTGTGTACGAAAAATCTTTTTGAAATTCCAAAAAACTTAACCGTAGTTGCACCTGAAACTGAAGTCTGCTTCTGATTTTTTTTTACAAAATATTAAATATCTTAAAACGACCGCATTCAAGTACATACATATAGATATAGATATATATATATATATATATATATATATATATATATATATATAGATATAGATTTTGAATATGTAAAAATATACAGGTCGTTCCATTTAAAAAAATATAAGTTGGGTCTGCCATTTTAACATGAAACACCCTGTAGGATCAAAAATATTTTTAAAAGGAGCTCCAAATGGTATAGTATGATGGTGTCACGTAAAATTCCTCCAAGGTTCGTGCCTGCCGAGTTATGGAACAATTCTCCACTAAATTTACACCCTGTATACACCTACCAATATAAATGTTAAAACATTACAGTACGAGAAAATAGTTTCTATAGTCCTTGTTGAGAGTTCATCTCAACAAAGTAATAGAAATTATTTTACCTTTTCCTTCTCGGGTATCTTGAGGTAACATTTAAGAAGTAGTATATTATTAGTTTATTATATAATTTAGTCATAAATCCCTTTGTAATTTGATCAGCCCAGGCTGTAATTTATTAATAAGGCACATCTGTTCATTTCTGTAAACTAATTTACTACTTCAACCGTAAGTTTTATTAGAACTTAGAAAAACCCAAGGATTGCTAATTTACTTAATACATATTCTTGAAAGGTAAACTTAGGTCAGAATTCTTAGAAATTCAGCCCACCAAGATGTGCCTGTGTAAATTACCCCTTATATAAGTCCTCCCATCGAAGTTAAGATCAGTCTAATTTTTCAACATGTAGATTGTACTGTCACATCTGAGCTCTCGAGTAATGCCCGAGACAGGGTTGATATATGTATAATTTGTGTAAATAGATACAAGTGCAATTTAATTTCATTAGTACATTTATTAACACAGATATCTACCCAAAACCCTAAAGGTCCTTCGAGAAATCACCCCAAGAATAAAAAACTCATATCTCAAGTTTTGGACAAGTAAAGAATACTTCCCAACATTTGGTCTAAATCGAGCCGGATTTAGCAGAAAAACCAGCGCTCCATGAAGAATTTGGAAGTCACTCAACGAAATAGCTAAACTTCAGCCGTGAGAAGTTGACAACCCGAAAATTGCCATCTACACGTCCCATATCGCACAGACAGCAGCAAGTACCCCTCTTGACGGATAAAAAAGGTCAGATTATTTATATACTCTTGTTGATAATAGTGGAAAATGTGCTCAGAACCCAAAATTAAAGTGTCAAGTGCTTAGATATAAGTCTTACTCTCAGATTTATTGTTTCACATTTTCACTATACAGTAACACAATTCGTTGTAAGGTATATACAATTTGTTAAAAAATGGAAACTCTACGTAAGAAAATAGGGCCAGTCAAGGCCACGATCACACGAATTTTAAATTATGTTTATTATATAATTTAGTCATAAGTCCCTTTGTAATTTGTTCAGCCTAGGTTGTAATTTATTAATTAGGCACTGTTCGTTTTTGTAAACTAATTTACTATTTCAATCATAAGTTGTATTATTAGTTAACTCAGAAAAACCCAAGGATTGCTAATTTACTTTATATCTATGCTAGAAAGGTAAACTTGGTCAGAATTCTTAGAAATTCACCCTACTGACCCCATGTACCTGTGTAAATTACCCGTTATTTAAGATCAGTTTAATTTTTTAACTTGCGGCTTGTAGCTATCACATCTGAGTTCTCGAATAATGCCCGAGACAGTGTTGATATATCTATAAATAGATACCAGTATAAGTCCTACGGCAATTTAATTTCATTACTACATTTGTTAATACAAATACCTCCTCAAAACACAAAAGGTCCTTCGAGAAATCACCCCAAGAATAAAAAACTCATATCGCAAGTTTGGGACAAGTAAAGAATACTTCCCAACAGTCCTAAATACAATAAAGATTCTTCATCCTTTTTCAACAAAAGATTTTACTTTGTTTTAATGGTTTTAGGATTTACAGTTGCTTTGTGAATATTCCCTTTTAGGTTTGTTTGTTTACTTTGGCGTTTCTTTCTTCATGTGAAAGTGGTTTTCCTTTTTCTTTTCCTTAATAAACTCTAAATTGAAATTAGTTCAGGCATTCCCTCCAATCTAGCTTGCTTTATTTTTTCATCCGGCAGTGTTCATTACTTCAGTTGGATACATTTTCTTGTTGTAAACGACGTCCTTCTTCAGGTACTTCCTCCGAACTACCATGCTTTTATAGGTGCATGTAGGACAGAAAAGAATAAGACACTTTACAACACAACAACACTTTTTTGTTTCTTCTTCGGACTCATCTCCTGAAGATATAAAAAATGGAGACGGTTCTTCTTCTTCATTTAATTGGCACTTATTTTGTGAAGAAACCAAAACAGGAGACGGTTCTTTTTTCATTTATTTGGTACTTTGGTTGAATAACTGCTTTGCCCCAATATTCATTTACATAAATTATGCTTAACGCCGCAAGGAGAAATGTTGGAACCATAAATAACCACATTCTAGAGTGAATATATATGTCACTCACAAAATAATAATTAGATATAGAGGGTATAAAATATAGCACTAGGTGGCTAATCACTGCGTTAAGAAGAATTTTGCGGACGATTCCGGATTATTTACGAGCATACTGCACACTTCAACTGCCCGGACGAGAGAGCCTTTTTCAATATTTACATATTATTATTCTACGAAAATTTATCTCTGGAATTTCCTAATTCCAAAAGGGACCTAGCATCTTAAGGTATTACAAGAATATAAAATTAGCCTGCTTAACTTTATCCCCACGTTATGAACATCATTTTTCGCTGTCCAGGATATCTCTCTTCATATTTCTTTGTTAAATTTCGAATAGCCACAGGTACATACGTCTCTTCGTGTACGGCTTCCATTTCTTCCAAGACGTACGAGCTAATATCATAATCGTCGATGAAATCTTCATCAGCCTGGTATCCATGTTGTGATTAATATGCTCGGTATACTGAAAATAAAACGGTTCATATAGGATTCTTGTTTAAATTACTACTGAACAAAAAGCAACTTCGTTACAATATTTTAAAAAAATATAAATGAAAATCATGTATACAATACTACCAATAATAAACGTTAAAAAATTACAATAAGAGAAAATATTTTCTATAGTCCTAAATACGTTAAAGATTTTTCATCCTCTTTCTACACGTGTTTTTACTCTGTTTTAATTGTTTTAGGATAGTTTGTATACTTTGACGTCTCTTTCTTCATGTGAGCCTTTGAATGCCGCTTTCCCTTTCCCTAATGATAAAATAACTTGTTTTATTTTTTCCTCCAATGTGAGTTAATTCCTTGCGTTGGATACATTTTCTTGTTGCGTACGAGCGCCTTCTTCAGGTACTTCATTTGCAACATCATCAACAACGAACTTCATTTGCTGTCCAGGAAATCTCTCTTCATATTTCTTTGTTAAATTTCGAATAGCAACAGGAACATACGTGTCTTCGTCGGCTTCAAATTCTTCCAAGAGATATGAGGTAATATCATAATCATCGATGAAACCTTCATCAGCCTGGTATTCCATTTTGTGATTAATATATATATTCGACTCTCACTCACCTACTAGCACTAGATGGTCTGTCAAATACTTATACCTACAAGTTTTCAACATTCCCGTTACATTTATACGATGGTCAGTGTCTTACCGGGCAATGGGCTGAAGGCTTATTTAACCCTTCTTACCAGTTAGTATGTATCAAAGCTCTTTTAAATCTTTCCCCCTTCCCTTCAATTTATTATATATAGTTTATAGGTAAAGGCAAGAAACCAGAAGCATACAAATTAAATATTCAAAGTACAGTATCAAGTCAAACTTCTAAAGTTTGCCCCATGGTAAAAAATTGTGTTGAAAAAGGCTGAAGAATCTTTATTGAATTTAGGATTGTAGAAAATATTTTAGAAACAGTTTAAAACTTATTGTACTGTAATTAAAATTGAAACCGATCATAACACTTGACCTCATCTTGGAAATTGGATTGGATTTTCTTTTGATTTTGAACTGCTATATAGCTGATATTGACACCCCAACTTGTTCTTTAGCACTGGTTCTATTATTGGTAGTATTATAAGATAATATATAATACTATAAGAAAATTTATTATTGGTATTAATATAGAGATATTATTATTATATTATTATTATTATATAAATATAGTTTTTATTTATATTTTTTTTTTGTATGTAAATTTTATTGTAAATCGCAGACAACGTCGATGAAAGATGAAAAGTGTGGTTTATATTTTAGACCATAAGAAACATTATTTTTATGTGAACTGTTTTATATGTACACAATTTTAGATTATTGTAAATAGTAGTTGTGTAATCTCTATTTCAGTTTGTATAAATAAATATTTTCTGCAATTTAATTAATTGTTTTTATTTGTTGTGTTGAAAATGTTTTTTGAAAGTTAAATCATATAAATACAATTAATAATAATAATACAACAAGGGCATAAGTCTACACGTTTTAAAGTAAAATGCAAAGAAGTTATAAAGATTCGATACATATGAAAAGTATGGTTTATATTTTAGACAATAAGAAATATTATTTTTGTATATACTGTAATATTAGATTATTGTAAACAGTAGCTGTTATATTTATTTCAGTTTGTTTAAATAAATATTTTCTGCAATTTAATTAATTGTTTTTATCTGCTGTGTTGAAAAAAGTGAAATCATATAAATACAATTAATAATAATGCAAGGGGATTTCTTATTGAATCTTTTTATGTCATAAATTGAGACGTTATTTAGAAAAATATCAAGTATAAATTATATTGTTTTAACATATTAAGTACATAAGTTATGTCTTAAGTATTTTTATTGCAATTTTGGTTTTCTAATATACTCGAAACAAGAATCTATGCGGTGCACATCACCAGATAAAATTGGTATATGGCATGAAAGGATCAAAAATATTTACATTCCTTGTAATTATGTGATCACACTTAATCACACCAGTGTAAGCTATGCTGAGGTTCAACAAAATTGTATAATTTTTTTTATATTTCTGGCAAATAAAGTTGTGGATCCTTTATGACATGCACCGCTTGCATTCTTGTTTCGAGTTTGACTATTAATTTCTTGCGATTTAATAAAACAAATTGCTCTAAAGATGGTTGCTACCCAATCATGATTAACAATATTCTCGATAAAAAAAAAAAAAGTTATTGATGCAATTATTGCCCGATATAAAATTTAAGAATGACAATCAACTTTATTAGAATCCGTAGAAATTAACGAACTAAAAAATTCAGACATAATTTTAAATGATCAGCTAGAAACATTGGTACTTGTCTTAGTAGAAGTAGGAGAAGAATTGTTTTTACCTCTAGTAAATATGTTTGTAGTAAAAAAAAAATTGAAAATAGTTTATTTTAATTGAATTATATCAATATAGCATCTCATAAAGGTACTATTAAATTAGAATTACCTGTGAAACCACAGCCACATTGATATTTTACAGAATCGAGGCGTTTTAATATATATACGGTTTACTGTTATGAATGTTACATATTTTTTACTCAGAATTTTTACTCATTTCGGAAGTGCAAAAATATACAAGGTGGTTTACTTAAAATAAGCAAGTCGACACAGGCTTGACTATAACATTTGACTCCCTGTATAGTAGGTGTTGTTTTAAAAATATGTAATTTATCAGTTACTTATTGTTGCATTTTGAATAGAATAGAAGGCCAGATCCCAAAAACTGCATCTACAATACAGTGTATGTCGATCTGAAAAGTATATCTTGAAATTATATTACAAAAGTATAAACATATCGCCATCTCGTAGACTGTATGTAGTATACAAAATATACGCAGTGAAAGTAAAGCAACAGTATATTGCCTTGTGTTATGATTGCTTACTTGAAATGCATATAGATGACAGCAACGTAGTAATAATTTCTTATTATGGTCATCATAATCAATTAAATTTGGAGTACCTACAATAATAACCCTATAGGTTTACTGTTTTCTTTTAAAGTGTGGAGCTATTGGGCAAAACTACTCATCTCTATTTTACATATTAGGGTCTAGGTAGGGATTTGGGATGAGGGTCTAGGTTTTGAGCTTTGTGAGGAAAGTAATTATTACAAGAAGGAATGCAACTAAATATCAGTTAAAAATACGCATCCTGTTATCCACCAGAAACAAAACAGACGGCATTTTGCTTCTTATTCTCATGGTTGGGAAACATGTTAGGAGCCGCCGATTTTCAAAATAGAGATTTGTCGAGTGTTATTATCTCCCGCTCCAAGCCCTATGAATAGAATAGAATAGAATAGAGTTTATTAACCACTTTATATATATACAGCATTGTACATTTTCAGTACATTACAAATACATATAAAAGAAAATCATTAGGGGAAGTGCGGTAATTGCCGCCCACTTAAGTTAAATATTAAATAGCTTAATTATTTCTTATGTTATGATAAAATCGGAAACATTAATATTTAGCACTTTCACTTAGCTATCGATGTTTTATTATCAAATTGTCTAAATAAATTATTAGATCAAAAAATTTATCGTTTTTTAAAATTTTGTATTTGGGCGGAATTCGCCGACTACGCGGGTAATAGCGCCCATGTATAGGATAATACCACCCAGAATAATAACATTACTCGTTTGGAACAATAACTGAAAATACGAGTATAAATGCGAAAATAAACTTTATTCTTCAGATGAATAGTAACAACAGCTTATAAAAATATTTATGTTAGTAATTAAAAACATTAAATTAAGTAGGTATCTATGTAATTCCTTCAGGTAGTTCTTCGGAACAAAAATCACAAACAAAATTTCTGTAATTGTCGAAACCTGTGCACTCTTTGTGTGCCCACTTACGGCAAACATCACAGCTATATCACATGAGCACAATCATGAGTTTTTTTGAGCATAATCATATACAATTCTTCTTAAATCCATGGCTGTAAGACCATAGAACATCTTTGCTAGATGAATGCATCGCTCCTCTAGTAGTGATCCTCGCTCAGTTGAAAATATAGAATGACGGCCAAGTTTAGCTGCAGAAAAATTATCTGTTTTAAGGCCGTCTTTTAATGTGGAATATGGTATACCTTGAAGTAAAACTAAAATAGAATTTTCCATATTAGGTCCTCATACGGGTACCTATATTAGGTATTCATATCAAATTCTCTAGCGCTCTGTCTTCCGTTCCTTTTCCGTCTTTAACTGCTTGCATAGCAGCTTGCAGTGCTTCTGGAGCCCACGTTGCTTTTTTTTCGAGGACAATTTTTTCTTTTTGGCATTTCTGTAACATTTTGTTAAGTTAAAAATAAGCGGGTAATACCGCCCAGCTGAGCGGTATTACCCATCATCCCCATTTTGTTTTGAAACTATTTTTTGAAGGTCATTGTTTGAAATATTACTAGAAACGATGTGTAGTTGAGTAAGGCAATGAATAAGTAGCACAATGATCCAAAAATTATTCGAATCTGTCAGAAAACATGGTACTTACCGCTTATTTTCTATTGTGTTAAAATTAGATCACTGACACATCCAACCACATTTTTGTATACAAAAGCACTAAACATGGATGCAAAAGTGCGCGCGGCTTCCCTGCGGTTCGCCGGAATATCATGTGACCCGAATCATGTCAAATCGACTGTTTTTGCACGATATGAAGAGTTTCGAAGAGGTGAGCGATATTACCCACTGGGCGGCAATATCCACACTTCCCCTAACTAATATAAGACACAAATTCATTTATTGAAATAAAACAATATGACAACAAAAAAGATTTTACATATATGTGAAATGATTTAATAGGCATGCACTTAATTACCTTATGTTTAGGCATAATTATCAAATTTATTATACATGTTGATTTCCAATTTATTGGATTTACTAATATTAATTCTAGAGAAAAATTAAGGCATGCACTTAATTACCTTATGTTTAGGCATAATTATCAAATTTATTATACATGTTGATTTCCAATTTATTGGATTTACTAATATTAATTCTAGAGAAAGGTTCTACTAGATTTCTGGCGTGCCTTGTATCATACTGGTGTATATTAGAATGCATTTGCAAATTCTGCAGATTCTTGTGTACCAAAAATAAGTGATTCAAGTATATACAAGCACGCCAAGGGTAGAATCTAATATTTTAGAAAAATATCTCTAGTATGAGCACGATTTGGTGCAGCATCAATAAGGCGAACTGCTGCCTTCTGCAGAATAAAAACCCTATGAGCTGTACTGGACTTACCCCATAATGCAACACCATAAGTCAGTTGACTATGAAATAAGGAGAAATAAACAATCCTCATAACGCTGTTATGACAACAACAACAGAACGCCGCAACTGTCTCATAACAAATATTTGGGTAGAGAGTCTTGAGCAGAGACTATCAACATGTGGGGTCCAATTCAAACCTGAATCTATCAAAATTCCAAGCAATTTTACTGGCTCTGCGTTAGGGGCTAGTTCGTTAGAGGTAAAAGTTATATGTTGAGTTTTGGATGTATTCAACTTTAATTTATTAATAGAAAACCAGGTTTTGGCTGAGTCAAATGTGTTATCGCTCAAGACCTGATTTCCTCGTGTTAATAAAGTGGTGTCATCCGCGAAGAGGACACACGTACTATTTGGAATATTAACAGGTAAATCGTTTATATAAATAAAAAACAGAATTGGCCCCAGTACAGCCTTGTGGTACACCTCCTTCTATAGGTAATAAGACAGATTCGGTATTATCAACAGTGACATACTGTTGCCTACCGATCAGATAAAATTGGAAACGTTTTAATGCATTATTACATATATCATAATGTTCCAGTTGAAGAAGGAGAATGTTAACATTTACACAGTCGAACGCCTTGGTCACGTCACACAGTGTAGCCTGAGTAGTAGTGCCAAGATCAAGTCCCTCAACTACGTCATCAATAACAGCTAGTAGAGCTCTAATTGTAGAAAAGTTCTCCCTAAATCCAAACTGTGAAGGTGATAAGATACAGTGTTTTTCCAAATAATAAAGTAGTTTTAAGAAAGTAGAAAGATAAGGGCGTAACCAGGAACTCAAGCGATGCTTTAATTATGGGACTGTTCAAACCATAATAATCCATACAGGTTGAATTTTTAAGACGTAGAATGGCCTGCCGAACGTCAGACTCTATGACGGTAAAGAAAAAAAGACGATAAGGGTATGGTAGTCAAGTCGCCACTTAAATTTTAATAGGAGCACCTACAGGCTCACAAATACACCATATCAAATAACTTCAAATTCGATTATCGTCAAACTACTTTATACTTCTCTAAACAAGCGTCAACATTCATTTTTAAGTGGTGTTGTATGGACGCTGGTGTAGCTCGTTTTCACCTTTGATCATTTATCACAGAGCAGGTAACTCCTTTACTAATTTTGTATTTTAATGCAAATATTCGTAATATTCAGAAGTGTAAAAATGTCTTCCCAGGATGATACAGTAAAAAACTTGGAACCAAATTGTTCAAGAATTTGAGACCCTTACTAGTACAAATCGTAGCAGTTCAGTCCTCATTTCAAAATATGATTCAATAAAACATGTCATAAAATCTAACAAATACGTAGATATCATTTCTTTTTTATTATTAACCTGTTAGTGCGATGTCGTAATTGTTGCTCGATTTTTTCTAGAACATTTAACACCGTTATTTTTGATACACGAAATCTCCTCATAAATTCTTCATCGTTCCAGATGTTTAAATTGTCTAAATTAGGCTTTACAGTATATATTTTTCGTTCGAGACTTGCAATATTTACCATGTTTATAATTTCATGATCTAATATTTCTTCTTCAAAATTAATAAGGTTTTTCTTTATAAAAATATATTTTTTGACGTTTTATTAATCAAATTGTTTACTAACACTCAAATTGTAAAATTTCTGAGGTTAGAAACCTCTTTGTAATAACTTATAGGCCAATAAAAGTGACCGATAAGTTAAAGAGCAGATAGGGAACTTTAAAGAGAGGATTTAATTTAAAACACAGTGAAGAGACCCATTTTGTAGTTACAAGGAAGATAAATTTAAAATGATGTTTATAAGGAGCTGGAAAGACCGGTCCTTAATTTAGTAAAATTAAAAGTCAGGCAAATAAAAATAATGCTTTTCCTCTGAGCACTGCACTGTTATGCAACCCAATGTTATGCAAGTCCGGTGACTTGTAACGTAAAATATTGGTACTATTTTTTTCGTATATTTCTTCCTAGAGCCTAATCTATCATTCAACAAGCGTATACCGAATATTTATTTATTTACTACATTTATAAATGGATAACCAAAAATTTTATTGCCGAATTTGAAAGACTAGCCCATTCTGATTTTATCAATCCAGTTTTCGATTTACAAACACAGGAGTTATATTAATTTGAAACTGTTTTCGGGCAGATCGGATTTTTCAAACTAAAGGTCCACAAAACCCTATTTCTTATTTTTAATAATTTATCAAATAGTTTAAATAATTTGTTGCTAAATTTTACTCGTGGATTTAGAGCATTTCGAACATACTCGGTCGAAAACACTATTGAGTTAACCCTTATTATAATCCTAACGAGATAATCAATTAATTTTAAATGCCCTGTATTTTGCTCTTTTCGAAAAAGAATGCTGAATGTTCTAATTTAAATATTGTGTAATTTTCTACATTCGATTTAGAAATAAAATAATTGCATTAGTTTCTGCAATTAAAATTCACCAGTCTATCGAATAGTGCAATAAACTACTGGGTGTTTCATTTAAAAGAATAAACATTTGACTACCTCGCGAACACTATGCTCAATTTTTTTAGTGCAGATACAGAAATTATAAAAAAAATCAATTTGGACCATTTCGTAGGATTGGTCGTAAAAATGTTCGTTTTTGGTGTCTTCGTCTCCTATTTTACCTGAATTCATTGTAAAAGCAGAGACTTATACAGATGTATGCGTCTCTGGTAAAAGAAATAATTACTTGTAGATGATAGAAATAGATATCCGAATAACAAGAAATTTTACAGTAAAGATATTGTATATAAAGGAGACAATTTTCAAGGCGCTATTTGATCGACTTCTTGACTTGATGCCCATGCCCATGCATTTAGACCTACGCGTCTAAATTCCAAGCATTTTAAACTTGTTACTAATTTATACAAATATTATTAATATAATTTTCCCAATATTTCTAGTTCTCTTATCTATAACATAAGTATCAAAGGAATAACCACATTATTTACAATTACTAACCTATCCTTAAAAATACATCGAGGGCTTCAAAAAGGCTTTTATCGCCTCGTAACTTCATAATAAAGTTTCAAAATTTGAGATTTGACAGTTAAATTTGTCTCAGAACTTGTATCAAATACTTGCTGTTAGTTTCATCTTCGTCTACATCTAGCTAGCTGTTAAGCAGTTACTAAAAGGTCACTTTATTTATATTTTCTATACTGTCCGAAGTCTGGACAACGACAACTGTTCAAATAAAATTTCCAGTTATTTTTACTTAATTCCTTATTATGAATACAAATTGTAAACCATTGCTACCCTGCTATACAGGGTGTCCACCTAGTGCGCGTAAGTCCAATATCTGGGTTAATAAAAGAGATAACTTAATTTTTTTTCTACAGGGTTATCTAATATCCCGAGCTGCACAAAATGAAAATATATTTACATATTCAGGGTGTTCAGTTTTTCCTGGACAGGTACCAACTTCATTTTTTTAAATGGAAACCTATATTTTTTATGGCATTATCGAATTCTACGTAAAAAATTAGTGGGACTTTGTGCATAACACTGCTATTGAAATATTGATAGTTTTCGAGATATTTGACTTTTAATTTTTTTTTCTTATGTTTCGTCACTTCTAATAGTTGACATAATTATGGTTGTATGACAGCTAGAAATTATTTTTTTTCAGAAACTGTAGAGTGAAGATGGCTCTTTCGAAAAACGTATCAAAAGTTGACCTGCGATATACAGGGGGCAACAGAAATCGTGCCAAACCTGATGGTTTAAAATTTAAAAAATCTCGACTTTTTCAAATGGAACACCCTGTGTTTTATGATTTCATTAGATGCCTTTCTGTAGACTCTACAATTTTATAATAGCTTTCCCTATACCTAAGTTGCGTAGTTTTTGCAAAAAACCCACTTTTATGAAAAATACCCGATTTGCGCACGTTCCTTTCTCGGGAAAAACGCAGTGAGCGTCTGTCACGCAATAAAATTTGTGACAATCAGTTTACATGTCATTTCTTCTTTTACTGAATATTCACGTACGAGTTTAGAGTAAGTACTAAGCGTGCATACAATGAACTATTCAAAAGAAGAATTAGTGAAAATGGTTTATGCCTTAGGAGAAGCTCATGGAAATTGTTTGCTAGCAGCACGTATTTACAAAGCAAATAATCCAGATTTACAGAGATTTCCACGTGCTGACTGTTTTGAAAATGTGAAAGAAAGATTTGAAAGAACAGCAAATGCGAATTATGAGAAAACTACCAGGAGACATGACGGTAACAATGACGATATTCAGTTTAATGTTGTGGCGTCTGCTGTTGAAAATCCAAATATTAGTGTCAGGAAAATCAGTAATAATCTTGGAGTTTCCAAAAGCTTGACAAACAAGATACTGAAGAAGAATAATTTTCATCCGTATCATATTAAAAACCATCAAGCACTGTTACCTCAAGATCACCTAAACCGCCTGCAATTTTGCCACTGGGCATTGGATAAAATTCAAGAAAGTCCAAACTTTTTTATGAATGTCTTGTTTACTGACGAATCAACATTTTCAAACACATGCTTACCCAATCGTCGCAACTTTCATCACTACGCTGACAATAATCCAAGATTATTGAGGGTACTAGATAATCAGCATCGTTTCAAAGTGAACGTGTGGGCTGGAATTTGTGGAGAACATATTGTTGGACCGTACTTTTTTGAAGGCAATTTAAATGCCAATGTGTATTTGCATTTTTTGCAAAACGAACTTCCCCTTCTACAGCTACAGAATATGCCCGCTGATTATTTGGTTCAACAATGGTTTCAGCATGATGGTGCCCCTCCACATTCCACTTTGGCGGTACTGTGATTATTTTATTGTTGTAGTACTTTTCCTATTATCTATTCATATTTCAGATTAGAGAACACCTAAACCACGTATATCCAAATAAGTGGTTAGGTCGTGGTGGTCCAGTTCCTTGGCCTGCACGTTCGCCTGATTTAAATATTCTGGACGTTTTCTTGTGGGGTTATATCAAGGAGCGAGTATACGAAGTACCACCAACGGATATGCAAGACTTGAAAGAAAAGATCCAAAATGAGTTTCTAACCATAACGCCCGAAATGTTAAGAAATGTTCACATTCATTTTCGTCGTAGATTAATGCTTTGTGTTGAAAACAACGGTGGACATTTTGAGCATTTACTTTAGGTTAGCTTGCTTGTATGAGTATTGCGTATTCTTTTTTCAATACTCTATGTATATTCATCCATTTCACTAATAATTTTTCTAACTACGGTAACACCGTTTGGTTTTCAATATGATACGTATGAAACTTCTTCTTCAATATCTTATTTGTCGAGCTTTTGAAAACTCCAAGATTTCTACTGATTTTCTGATACTAATATTTTTGGATTTTCAACAGCAGAAACCACAACATTAAACTAAATATTATCGTTGTTACTCCCATGTCTCCTGGTAGTTTTCTCATAATTCCCATTTGCTGTTCTTTCAAATCTTTCTTTCACATTTTCAAAACAGTCAGCACGTGGGAATCTCTACAAATACGTGCTGCTAGCAAATAATTCCCATGAACTTCTTCTAAAGCATACGCCAGTTTTGCTAATTCTTAATTACATGTAGAGCTTTTATGATTTTTTACTTTTATTTACAAATAAATGGTAACTTTCCATAAAGACTTGTTTATTAAACTGAAATTATCTAAATTTTTCAGTTATTTTTATTTTAAGAAGTGTAAACTAATACATTTTATAAAAATAAATAGCCTTACAATATTTTTTCCGTCAAAGGAGTGCGCAAATCGGGTATTTTTCATAAAAGTGGGTTTTTTGCAAAAACTACGCAACTTAGGTATAGGGAAAGCTATTATAAAATTGTAGAGTCTACAGAAAGGCATCTAATGAAATCATAAAACACAGGGTGTTCCATTTGAAAAAGTCGAGATTTTTTAAATTTTAAACCATCAGGTTTGGCACGATTTCTGTTGCCCCCTGTATATCGCAGGTCAACTTTTGATACGTTTTTCGAAAGAGCCATCTTCACTCTACAGTTTCTGAAAAAAAATAATTTCCAGCTGTCATACAACCATAATTATGTCAACTATTAGAAGTGACGAAACATAAGAAAAAAAAATTAAAAGTCAAATATCTCGAAAACTATCAATATTTCAATAGCAGTGTTATGCACAAAGTCCCACTAATTTTTTACGTAGAATTCGATAATGCCATAAAAAATATAGGTTTCCATTTAAAAAAATGAAGTTGGTACCTGTCCAGGAAAAACTGAACACCCTGAATATGTAAATATATTTTCATTTTGTGCAGCTCGGGATATTAGACAACCCTGTAGAAAAAAAAATTAAGTTATCTCTTTTATTAACCCAGATATTGGACTTACGCGCACTAGGTGGACACCCTGTATAATCCCTTTCACTAGCAGGTGCCTACTACTACTAAAGCTAATCCTTTTAATGCCTATAAAATTTTACGGATACCTAATGAAGTGTACCTATAACCTGAATGCTTACATATAGTTATTAAAGCATTAAGCGGACAATTAGGTCAATAAACATTTATACTATTTTTCTCCGTAGGACAAACCTTCTAGTAAACCCAACAATTCAGGGCGCCCTATTTCTTATTTCTTAAGCGTTATATGACCAAGGATAGTTTTGTGACCCGGAAAGGTAACAATTGGTTATTGAAACACTCTTTTACTAACAAATCAGTCAGGATAAAAACTGGTATACGGCCTGAAATTCTTATTTTAAAGACCAAATAGGTAGCCTATATAGATAATTTATATAGGAACTTGACCAAAAGCATTAAAAAATACCAGTGTCATTTAGCCTATAAAAAGGATTAATTAAATTAAAAGGAACATCACTCAGAGGCCATACGCAACACACAGCTTTCAATTTCAATATATAAAACAAACAACTGATTGTATAAAAGAAGTTTAAACTAAACCCCCGTAAAATGTTTTTAAAAAAATTAACAACCTCAAAAGAAGGAAGGACAATCCTGCAATTGCTCAAATAATAATAATAATAATAATAATAATAATAATAATAATAATAATAATAATAATATCTCTACCCCTCATTCTAATCACAAGGATTAGCCCGAAAGTCTGAGACTTGTGTGGGAGAGGGGGCGGCATATTATTATTTCGCGGGCCGCATTTGCGCCCGAAAAATGAAGAAAAACAATATATAGCCTGGGTTTGCATGTTTTTGTAGGTTGCGAATTTAGTTCGCCTTGTATACAATTAAAGCTATTTTAAAGGCAATTCTATATAAACTAAAACCACCACATAGCACCACATAGCATAATTAATAAAGCCAAAAATTATCTAGTATTTATTTTCATAAAAAGATACAGGGTGTTCAATTTATTGCATTTAAGACACAAAAATTCTCGTATATTCTGAACTACCTCGTATAAGTATTGCATAAGTAAATAATTTTTAAACACATTTCATATATATACTATACATTAGCCTAATAATATATTTAATGTTCTTTGTACATGGTAACTGGTTGTTACCTTTTGTAGGATTTTATCGAAACTTGTTTGCAATTAAAAAAATTATATCATTAAAGCTGCATCTTTTCTACTCATATCAGTGTTAAAAGAATTAAAAAACGTTGAATTTTAAAAATTGGTTTATACACTGGGTAATAAACAATAAAAAAGCAACCAAAATATATTACAAAATTTTACCAAACATTAAAAACAATCTGAAAAAGAAAAATATTTGCAAGTAATATTCCAAATACCCCCCATTTTGTT
This sequence comes from Pogonocherus hispidulus, assembly GCA_963924545.1. NCBI lineage: Eukaryota > Metazoa > Arthropoda > Insecta > Coleoptera > Cerambycidae > Pogonocherus > Pogonocherus hispidulus. Next base: position 35,690,987 of record OZ004700.1, on the reverse strand, counting down.
CCAAACAAGTTAATATTCTTTTGTATACAACATTTACTACAGTGGCACGACGGGTTTCATGACGACTTATTCGTTAAAGAAAATCTACTTAGATTAATTTATAAAGGAAAATAATTGGTAATTAATTGATACAAGGAAACAATCCAAAAAACAATTACCATCTTCATGTGTTATTTTTCTATATCACTCAAAACTAACCTCTCCTATTTATACTACATTCATAGTAGGTAATATAAGAAAATGAAGGCGTTGTTCTAAAGTATACTAAAGTGTATGAAGGTGTTTTTATAAAAATTATCTTGACTTTTTAGTATTTACAAATGTGTAGTAGCTATTTTATATAATGGCTCATCAAATATATTAAATATATTTGATATATTTTATCAAAGGGCACAGCAACATGGCTGTATCTTTAGATTCAAAGCCATGCAAAACAACCAAACAGGCCTGTTTTCAATCAAAACAACAATCAAAACAGGCTACTACCTCCCTCACAACTTAGATAATTATCTTTAAATATTGACCATTCTTTTCCGAATTTAGGGTACTATAAACTATTTATGTAATACTTAGCAGTAACACAAAAGTAATACTTAAATAAGGTTTAAACTACATCTACCTGTATATAATCCTAGGTCATTAGTAGGTATTCCTGGTAGTAGCAGTAGGGATATGATTTAAAATTCCAGAATATTTAGGTACCTATTTACCTATATAAGGTATGTCTTGTCTCTATAATATTCAGTTTAAGATTGTCGACTGTGCGAGTCCAACAGCTTTTGTATTAGAAATTAGAAGTGAAAGTTCCATGGATTACGAAATGAACAAAAACATTGTTGAGTTGTTTGAGTGCCCAGTATGCCTCACATACATGATGGGGCGATTATATCAGTGCGTGGAGGGTCACGCTATATGCGAGAGCTGCAACGCAAGAACAGGGAATTGCCCTACTTGCAGGGGAGAAAAAGCAGGGCGAGTTCGACTTTTGGAAAAGCTTCGTAAAAAGTTGCTATTTCCATGCCAATATTCATCAAATGGGTGTAACTATAGTGCAACGGCTAATAATATCGAGATTCACCAAATGTGTTGCCCATTTACTGATACAAAGTGCCTTCAATGCAGCTGGACCGGTACGGTAAACAAAATTAACGAACACTACACGAAAGAGCATTCAGAGAACTTCAGTTTACTTAATTTCATCATTTCGCCTGATGAGTACCCCGTGTTATTGTGAAGAGATGTGGGTAAAAATTATTCAATATAAAAAATATAAACGAGAAACACCAAAGTATACAAACAAACCTAAAAGGGAATCTTCACAAAGCAATTGTAAAACCATTAAAACAAAGTAAAAACTTATGCTGAAAAAAGAATGAAGAATGTTTATTGTATTTAGGACTACTAAGAAATTGCCAGAATGTCGAAACTTGTATCAGTATCTGACAGACCATCTAGTGCTAGTAGGTGAGCGAGAGTCGAGTTTATATCAGCTGCAAAATGGAATACGAGGCCGATGAAGGTTTTATCGACGATTACGATATTACCTCATATCTCTTGGAAGAAACTGAAGCCGACGAAGAGTCGTATGTACCTGTTGCTATTCGAAATTTAATAAAGAAGTATGAAGAGAGATTTCCTGGACGGCTAAAAATGAAGCTCGTAACGTGGGAAGGGGCTCGTATGCAACAAGAAAATGAATCCAACTCAAGTTATGAACTCACACTGGAGGATAAAATAGAGCAAGCCATATTATTATTAAGGAAAAGGAAAGCCGCATTCAAAGACTCACATGAACAAAGAAACGCTAAAGTATTCAAACAAGCTTAAAAGTTAATCTTCAAAAAGCAGTTGTAAAACCAGTAAAACAAAGTAGAAACTAGTGTTGACAAGGATGAAAAATCTTTAATGTATTTTAGGACTATAGAAAATATTTTCTCTTACTGTAATTTTTTAACATTTATTTTTGGTCGTATTGTATATATCATTTTTATTTATATTTTGTAAAGTATATCTACACGGCTTAAAGTAAAATGCAAAAAAGTTTTAAAAAATCGATATACATATGAAAAGTATGGTTTGTATTTTAGACAATAAGAAACATTATTTCTATGTGAACTGTTTTGTATATACCTACTGTAATATTAGATTGTGTTGTAAAATGTAGCTGTTATATTTATTTCAGTTTGTTTAAATAAATATTTGTTGCAATTTAATTAATTGTTTTTATCTGTTAGTTGAAAATGTTTTTTTATAGTAAAATCATACAAATACAATTATTAATAATTATACAAGGACATTTCTTACATGAATCTTTTTATTACATAAATTGAGATGTTATTTTGAAAAATATCCAGTGTAAATTACATTGTTTTAACATATTAAGTATAGTCTTTATAATCTCAATTGAAACTGTATAAAAAATTCCGACAAACGATACACGTGCGTAAACAAAGAAGCCGCCGTCGAAGTGAAAGTGTTTGTTTTGTCGGAATTATTGACATTATATAGACTATACATAAGTTATGTTTTAATTCTTTTTATTGCAATTTTGGTTTTCTACTAACCTCCAAACAATAATCAAAGCGGTACACGTCATGAGATAAAATTAGTATATGACATTAACGGGTCAAAAATATTTGCATTCTTTGTAATTACGTAATCACTTAACTTAACTTAACTTAAGTTAATCGCACCAGTGTAAGCTATGCTGAGTCTCATCAAAATTGTATATTTTTTATATTTCTGGCAAATAACGTTGTGGATGACGTGCACCTCTTGGATTCTTGTTTCGAGATTGACTATTAATTTCTGATTTAATAAAACAATGCTCTGAATATGATTACGACCCAATCATGATTAACAATATTCTTGATAAAAAATTTACAAAAAATTTATTAATGCAATTATTCCTCGATATAAAATTTGAAAATAGCAATCATGCAACATTATTAGAATCCGTAGAAATTAACAAAATAAAAAATTCAGACATAATTTTAAATGATCAGCTAGATTGGTATCTAGTTGAAGTAGGTGAAGAATTGTCTTCACCTCTATTAAATATGTTTTAATTGTTTTGTTATTTTTATTTAAAAATAGTCTTTATGAGTTCATTTGTTGATATACGATATTACGAACGATATACGATACGAAAATACAATATTTTCTAAAACTTCTCCGGCTAATTCGAACAAATAATGTGATGGTAAGTGGATAATTAAACATGAAGGAAACTACAAGATATGCTCAGTAAGGTTATATTATAAAATTCTACACCATGCAGAGTACAACACGTGTCACAACAGATAGATTATTTCTAATCCCTAGCCCATTTTGAAAACATTATGATTCCAAAGATTGGTATATAAATATTTAAATGGACTAACGTGTCAGCAGATAAAAATTGGATTGGATATTAAGGAAAAAGAGATATGAAATCATTCCCATCGCACTAGTGCAATCTCAAATTTGGCTAATGTGGGAGTAAATAAGCCATTGGTAATAAAAATAACGACAACTTCAACTAAATGACAAACATCACACCAGTATAGTTGTCCCCAAACCACAGCAAACCTCAGGCTAATCCATCAACCACCTATCCACTTCGACATCAACCTGACACATCTTATTTTTAATAAGTAATTCCACGTTTAATCGCGTGTTCTTTTATATCTAATCCGTCGTTTTTTTTGTCTCCATTTTTGTTAAATATATTGAATAAAGACAACTATACAGGTTGTCCCACTGGAAACCTCGTCGGTCGATTATGTTAAAACTATAAATAGGAAAAAATTTTAAAATTTGTTGGTGCACCAACGTCGATGGCTACCCGACTAAAATATTTTCAAGACGGTAATTTCCGGTTATACTCGAAGTATTTGTCAACTTGCATATTTTAAATAGGACACCCTATATATTATCTCTTTTTTAGATTCTAAACACATTTGACATTTAAAATTTTGAAATGCATATGCAATGAAAGAAGAAATGCATAAATAGATGGTTTATTTAATATTTTGAGTAGAACAAATTCATGAATAGATGGTTGAGAAATGAAATAATACCTATATAGGGTGTCCTGTTTAAAATAAGCAAGTTGTCATCTACTTCTGGTATAACCGGAAGTGCCATCTTTTTGAAAATATATAGAATCCAAAAATGAAATATTTTTATTTAAAATAAGCAGGTTGACCTGACTACTTCCGGTATAAGCGGAACTGCCATAGTCTTAAAAATACGTTAATCGATTGACCCCCATCGACGTTGCTGTGCTACCAACTTTTCAGATTTCTTCCAATTATAGTTTTCCCATAATAAATCGATGGAGTACCCAGTGGAACACCCTGTATATTTAAATCTGATTTTAAATTAATTTACTGTCTCGTTGAAATTGTCTTAATGAATACTTACTTACCACTCGAGGTCCGATTTCTGGCATGATATTTTTTTTATGGTTTTTCACTTAAACTCGGAGGTTTGTTTGTGACATTCATCGAACCTCTAGTGGTAGTACATACGACAATTTTGTATATTCTCAGATATTCTAGAAAAATTTTTGATTTAAAGCTGACTATCAAGCTACTGTCTAATTAGTAGAAATGAATTAGGTATACTGAAGGTACATATTTTTCAGTCGAAACGGGCACAAAAATTTGTATCCGATAAAATAAGGTTTTTGGGCTATTTAAATGTTCAAAATATAAAATTTTAACGTTCTACCAAATTATTAGCATTGCTTTTTCATTACACCAATAATTCACAATATTTCTGTAGGTACCTAACATGTGATAGTATAACCAACTTTTTTGATTTTGAAACGAGCCAAAGCCTTTGAATTGCACGATATTTTTCTGAATATATAAAAATATTAAAAATCAGTCATAGAGTAGTTTCTTTTTAAACTAATCACAAAACAAATATCCCACAGAAAGAAATACCTAGGCTTTAGAAATATCTACCCCCGGAAATGTATCTGAAAAATGGGATATAAAACCTGTTAATACATTTTTATTTAAACTAAACTAAGGTGTACATTATTAATAAAATAATTTAAATATTTTGTGATGCAACAACTATAATACAAGTTGGATTATAGTTGCTGCAGTTTTTCCACTGTTTTTATTCTTTTCAGTGATTTGAATTAAAAACTCATATGGGGTTTGGTTAGTGCGCGACTTTCGGTTTTCTAAATATTAATTATATTCAATATGAAGTTTGCATGAAATGCTCTAGACTTGTAGGCTATTTACATCTTAACTTGTCGCTGCACGGCGGTATCATAAAAGATACTCATTATTGTTTCCTTTTCCCTTAATATTAAAGTGATCAATATTTTGTACATATAAATAAAGTTAAAATTCCATAGTAAATAGTTTATAATACCCTCTGTTTTACATTTTAACTATTTCCTTCTTCAGTTCATTGAGTTCCATTCAGTGGTGTATTTCATTAAGTAAGTTTCATTAAGTAGTTCATTACATAACCTTGGTTTTTTATTCATCGAGTCAGATATACTTAGCTATTGGGGTACGTATGTAAGATTGAAATCCTTACATACCTGTTGGTTTGTGTGTTGTAATTCTAGTAGTTGGTACAGAATTTGAGCATGAGTATATATGGCCCCGATAGAACGCAACCGTACCTGAATGTTGGGGTGCTTCCATAAATAGATTAAGACCTTAATAGGCCCTAAAAGTACCTATTTCAATTGTAAAACTATCTCAAATTATTTTCAGAGCAATAAATTTTACAACAGGAATAAACGGGAGTTAACCGCCATTGCCCTTAATCATGTACTCTGTTTAATTATCCTCTTTTCAAATCATCAGTAAGATTATAATACACGTAAAAGGAAACCGACAATCCAGAACATGTTTATATTCAGCATATGCTGAAAATTCAATGAAAATACTAATAGGATTAATTATTTTAAATTAATGATTTAATTAGGCATTCCAGAATACGTGAATAAAAAAATGGCTTCTCTGTATCAAAAAAGTTTGTGACAAGTAAGTAGGTATGGGTGCATGTGGTACAGAAAAGAATAACAGACTTTACAACAGAACAACTTTATTTACGAGCATACTGCACACTTCAGCTGCCGGGACGAGAGCATAGACTAATTACATGGACGAGAGGAAGAGAGAGTAAATGAATTACAAATTTCGTTTTTATACCTCTGTCCTTTTCAGTATGTACCTATTATTATTCTACGAAAATTTATCTCCAGAATTTCCTAATTCCAGAAGGGATCTGGCATCTTAAGGTATTATAAGGATATAAAATTAGCCTGCTTTGTCGGTAAGTGCCGACAAATCCTGTAATAAAATTATTATGAACCCTAGGTACTATTTGTTACATATACAAAATATATAAAAGGATATACCTTCTAAGTATTGTAAATATGATAATAATAAGTTTTAGGAAATAGTAAATACGATTTCATTAAGCAGTAAAATTATTCCAAATCTTTTATGATTGAGAATTATAATTTTTTGATTGGATATGACGCTACATAAGTTTTTGTAATTTTTTAAAGAATACCATAGATTCAGAAATGTTAAAACTATTTTTTTCTTCAAATAACATTAAAGAGGATGAATAGTTTGCTAGAATTCAGAAATATTGTTTATATATATTATAGAGTTTTATGATCAGTTTTCATTCTATTGGCAAAAGAAGGAAAATAAAACAAAATATGCAGGTTAAAAGCACTTTCATGTATTTATAAAATATATTCTGCCTCTAGCAATTAAAATTTATGTTTGTAAATGAAATGAGAGGCACTATTTTTCTTCTTACACAAATTTACACGTTTTGGTTGACCCAGGACCCCCTAGTCCTAGATGAAGGAGGTGCTAGTTTGACCCAAGGCGACCATTTTAATCAGCTGATTAGGGTATCCTATAATTTTTAATTATGCTTTGCTCCGTAACATATACTTTGGTTTAGTGGAGTTTAGGTTGAGTTATGGTTTGTGCCTGTGGGGCCCTTTGTCCTCATTTTTAGATGCTTTTGTTGTTCAAAAAAGAATTTTAAGGTGTATAGCTGGTGTTGTTAATACTGTGTCTTGTAGGAATATTTTTAAGAAGTATAGAATTTTAACTTTGTGTGGTCTACTGATATATGAACTTTCGGTATATCCTTGTATGAATAAAAATAAATTTTTGAAAATTAATGAAAATTACTGATATCCATCACGTTAACAGGCGGCAAAATAATAAATTTCATATACCATTTTTTAAATCTAAAGTTTCAAGGAACTCACCTTCCTACCTTGGTCTTAGAATTTTTAACAATTTAGATGTTCAGATTCAAAATGCAAAGATTATGACAGTTTTTAAGGTTGCTTTAAAGAATTATTTACTTGATAGGTGTTTTTACACACTTGACGAATTTCTTATGTCGTAGTATAGAGCTATGTTTATATTTATAGTTTGTTGACAATTCCTGTGCAAAATTGCATTTTAGTTTTGTATTGTTTTTATTGCGATTGTTGTTATTATTGTGACAGTAGGCCAATCAAATGTTTCTATTTATACAGGGTGGCCCATTTGGACTTAGGACACCTCTGTAAAATGGATATTTTAAGTCCGATTTTGATGATTTTTTTTTAGGTTGTTACTCATGGAAAATTGCATTTTGTGGCAAATAGACAGATTTCTTTATTTCATGGGTTACTTGATCTTCACAACGTATTTTGGGGCATAAATTAATTTAGTGAGAATTGTTATTAATATTCTGTACTTTAGGATGAAATTTGGTACAGAGCTATTTGAGGGGGCGCAGAATACAGTGGCGTACTTAGTTTTCGTCTAAAAAAATCGCTAATACGATTTCTCGAAATTTCGCCCCCAAAAAAATTGCAAAGTAGGCCTTGATTTGTGTAACAGAAATCTGTCTATTTGCCACAAAATGCAATTTTCCATGAGTAACAACCTAAAAAAAAAATCATCAAAATCGGACTTAAAATATCCATTTTACAGAGGTGTCCTAAGTCCAAATGGTCCACCCTGTATATTTTGTATATTTGTATATTTTGACGTTTTCTATGTAATTTTAAATTATCCCTGAAATAAAAAATAACTAACTAACTAACTAACATGCTGATGTAATGTGTGTTCAAAAAGTCTTTCTGTTGCGAACAACTGTTTCATTTTAAAGCTTCCGTCATTTTGATTATGTCGAAGTGATTATTTTTAAAATTAATTAAATTAATTAATTATTCTGCATTCTTTTTATATTCAATCTGATAACCATGATAATTTTTCTTCGATTTTTATGTAGAACCCCAAAATACTTCTGTTGGAATCTTCTGTTTGCCATGACCAACTCAAATGTCAAACCAGTTGATAATAATTATTAAGTTTTTGTATAATAATTATTGTGGAAGCATCAACATCTTTAAATTGGAGAGGTTTAAAGGAGTGACTAATAACCTTTTCCAATTCAAAGCCGCTTGTGAGGAAAAGATTGATCACCTGTTACTTTAGATGGCCTCCCATAGTCACTAAATGTGCGTGTGCTTGTGTAGTGTATTGTAAAATCGGTTGGTCCAAGTGGTGCGACACGAGGAAATAAGACGGACACTACTACTTATATACTTTTGGATCATTTTTATACTCTTTTTTCATATAATTTTGAGATTTTATAGATGTTTTCAGATACTTTTTGTAATTCTTAGATTGTCACTGGTAATTTTTGTAATTTTTTCTTTGAATTTTCGTAGTTTTATAGTAACTAATTTATGAAAATTCCATAATAGCCTTGACTCAAGAATATTTTTAGCAATTGTTTCTTCATATTAGATAATTGATTAAGTCTTCGTTGCAAATTTTGTGTGCGTCATATTTTATGGAATTTTGTAGAAATATTTTCATGTTTTCATTTTCAAAAAGGACATAGATTTATTTATATATCTACCTATCTACTCAAAATTTTAGGTCTAATAGGTATTAAAAATGACAGAGTTAAGTTTAAGCTTTTTACGAAATAAATAATAATTGAATAAATCGATGCCGTTTTTTAAAATACCTATGTGAAAATTTAAAGTGTTCCGTAAAAAATAAGGCACTTGTTTCCGATCTACCCTGTACAAAAAGTCAAAGGACGACATTTAATTATGTGTCCCACCCTACACCTTCCGTTAAATATACTGAAGTTTTCATTCAACCACATTACTTTAAGGCAATCAGTGTGAGGTTGAATTGAGAGGTATTAAAAAGTTTCGAAAAAAAATTATAAGACATAGGTGACGGTTGAGAATAGAAAAAAATTCTGAATAATAGAATACATATAATACGTACAAATTTTTGGGTATGTAGATACTTAACATTAAATTTTCCATTAAAAATTTTAAATAAATAAAAATATTTTATTAACTTTCTACCTTTACTCTTTTTCAAATTCAACTTTGACGAGACTGCAACAGTTGATAATTTATATTTTGAGTTTGCTGCGACATCTACTTTAGTACCTACTCTTTAGTACCTACGTCATATTCATGAAATAGGTAGCGCAAAAGTACTGTAATTTTTCTACTTTTATTAGTTATTTCTATGCTTTTTTACTTTGCCCTGTAATTTTTCTACTTTACATAATTTCAGAAATATTTTTTGTAATTTATGAAAGAATTTTGGTAATTTTTATACTTTCATAAATAATTTATGTACTGTTTAAGTAATTTTAAATTACAGTACTTCAAGCGAACACCAAAAAGTAGCCGTGTCACACCCCTCGGGTTGGTCTATGCACATATTTAGTGTAAAACAAATAACTATCTGTGAATTTGAGTAGCTACAAGTACCACTGTTGCCTTACTTATTTAGGGTTACAGGTGATCCAAGTAACAACGGGTACATAACAAATACCAGGAATTTAGGGAATGAAAATAATTTTCCATTGCAAATAATTAAAATAATGGCTTACTCCACAAATATACGTGTTACAGATTTACATTAAAAGTGTAACTTTTCTTCCGTTGGTTCCATTCTTCGTTGGTGGAAATGGAAAAATTCAGAGTTTAAAATGATTAAAATACAGTAGGTTCACGACAAAAGATGTTATACATTTTTGATAGTAGATTAATATCATAGACGGCCTGCTATTTAGTTAGAAAAATTGAGAATTTAACGGGTGAAAATTATTTTTCATTGAGAAATTACAAAAAATCATCGTCTACAAATAAGAGTGTTACACATTTTCGATAGTAGGTATAATTATAGACGGTCTACCACCTTCCTGGTAAGTAAATAGAAATAAACAAATTCAGAATTGAAGGAGGCGAATATCATTTTTCAAAGACAAATTCAAATGATGTCTCCTTAATGGAAAATATTATTTATTTAAAACATATGCAACATTTTAATTACACCAACCATTAAAAAATTTCTTACATCTGTTCTTATTTATAGCGATCTACCTAACTTTAACATTAGAAACTAAACAACGTAATCATTATTATTTGTCACTACTTTGTGACCCAAGCAGACTGAATAATAAAATTAAAAATAGTGCAGAATTAGATACCTTTTAGATTATAAATTAGATAAATTAAATAATTTGTTATAATCCCTAGAAATTTGTCTAGCGAAATACCCCATATTGATCGTCTTAGTCACCTGGTAGATTTATACATCCCTCTTTGATGTACTTAAACCATAAACATACATTTATTTATTGATACTATCGACCTTTACTTGTTGAAAATCCATATCATATACTGTATGTTCAATAAAACATAAATGTTTTAATAAATTTTCACAAAAACTTAACATAATAGACATAACATTAGTTTCGCTAAACTTTAGCTTCATCAAATGTAAATAAGTACTAGACTACTTACAATCAGACAAGAAGAGAAGAGAGATCCTTAAATATAATTAAATCAAGGACAGGCAACTGAATTCTAAGGAAATATAAACCTATTTACAATTGGAAATCCCTAACTGTTTACAACTTAATTGAATTACATATTTTAATGTACAAAACATTTCTGTTAAAACAAGTTTAGTAGAATTATTTACATCAGTTTGATCATTCGGTACTTTCTAATAACGCAAGTTTTCTTCCTTTAGATGCTGTGTGGATCACATCAGAATTATTGTAAAATATGTAATTTTCTTCTAATAGATGATTGGCACGCGTAAAGCAAGTCCTTATATTTCAAAAAAATTTTTTGTGCTCATCCAAGCGTTTTTTAAAATTTCGTCCAGTTCGATTCCAGCTCTAAATATCACTCTTTCACCTTTTGTGGATATTCAATCGAAAAAATAACCAATTCCTTATACAAACGTGGTCTGAATATAGCATATAAAACAAATAACTGTATGTTGTATGTGTGAGTTCTATGATAGAAAACAATAAAAACAAAAATAAAAAGCATGAGATTTCTGATGTTTATAAGTTGTCTTGTGGTACTCATCCCAAGGTATATTTTGGTCAAACTAGTTTAAAAAAAAATAACAAAACAATTAAAACATATTAAATAAAGGTGAAGACAATTCTTCACCTACTTCCACTAATAGCAATGTTACTAATTAATCATTTAAAATTGTGTCTGAATTTTTTAGTTTCTTTATTCCTACGGAATCTAATAATGTTGATTGTTATTTTCAAATTTTATATTAAGGAATAATTGCATCTGTAAATTTTTGTACATCTTTTTATAAAGAATATTGTTAATCATGATTGGGTTGTAACCATTTTCAGAGCAATTTTGTTATTAAATCGCAAGAAATTAATAGTCAAACTCGAAACAATAAACCAAGCGGTGCACGTCAAAAAGGATCCACAACGTTATTTGCCAGAAATATAAAAAATATATACAATTTTGATGAACCTCAGCATAGCTTATACTAGTGTGATTACGTAATTACAAAGAATGCAAATATTTTTGACCCTTTAATGTTATATACTAATTTTACCTGATGACGTGCACCGCATAGATTCTTGTTTCGAGTATATTAGAAAACCAAAATTGCAATAAAAATACTTAAGACATAACTTATGTACTTAATATGTTAAAACAATATAATTTATACTTGATATTTTTCTAAATAACGTCTCAATTTATGACATAAAAGGATTCAATAAGAAATCCTCTTGCGTTATTATTAATTGTATTTATATGATTTTACTTTTAAAAACATTTTCAACACAACAGATATAAGCAATTAATTAAATTGCAGAAAATATTTATGTAAACAAACTGAAAGGAAGACAACTACTATTTACAATAATCTAAAATTACAGTATATACAAAACAGTTGACATACAAATAATATTTCTTATAGTCTAAAATATACACCAGACTTCCCTTTTAAGCTTGTTTGAATACTTTAGCGTTTCTTTGTTCATGTGAGTCTTTGAATGCGGCTTTCCTTTTCCTTAATAATAATATGGCTTGTTCTATTTTGTCCTCTAGTGTGAGTTCATAACTTGCGTTTGATTTATTTTCTAGTTGCATAGGAGCCCCTTCCCACGTTACGAGCTTCATTTTTCTATCAGGAAATCTCTCTTCATACTTCTTTATTAAGTTGCGAATAGTAACAGGTACATCCGTCTGTTCGTCGGCTTCAATCTCTTCCAAGAGATATGAGGTAATATCATGATCGTCGATGAAACCTTCATCAGCCTCGTATTCCATTTTGCAACTAATAGAAACTCGACTCTCGCTCACCTACTAGCTCTAGATGGTCTAGATGGTACTGATACAAGTTTCGACATTCTCGTTATATTTATACGATTGTCAATGTCTGATCGGCCAATGGGGTGAAGCCCCTTCTGACCAACCCTTCTAACCAGGTAGTATGTATCCATGTTCTTTTAAATCTTTTAATACCTACACTTTATTACAGATAGTTTCTAGGTAGGTACGTGTTTAATGACACTGTTAGATGTAATTCTATCTAATAATAATATTCTATGAATATTTTGTTTATTTTACTATTTTTAATTATCTTTATCCTATTCCAGTTCTACTAATAACTGACCTATTATACGCAATGTCCAAGGATTAATATTAATTCGGAAAACACGCACAATGTATATGAAAAATGGTTTCAACTTGTAACAGATAGATTTTCAGTTTGGAAACAATTTAATGATTTTAGCAGGAAGTGAAATTTTAACATACATCAACTAAGAGATGTTGCTAATATATTAATGGACTGGGGTTACAATATGAAAAAAAGAATGGAGATGATTATAGAGAATATGTTGATTGATTTGGAAACGTAAGCAGTTAAAGAATATTGCCACATAACGTAGAGAGTTCAGTTCCATTCACTAAAATCTAGGGTCGTATTGAATACAATACGATATGATTCGTAGTTTCTTTTGGGATTACATCACCTGTAACTTCTAAAGTTTGCCCCAAAAAACTACTGTATAATATGCAATAAAATAATATTTAATAAATTAACTGAATTTGATCAATAGTTTATCCAGTTCTATACAAGATTCTGTAATATTATAGGTCATATTTTAAAATTAATCTAAATAAAATAATTATTATAATAAAATCAGACAGAAATTAAACACTTAACTAACTTTTTCCTAACTTTTCAAGTTGATCCTTAACTCTTCGTCAGTAGAACTATTATAAAAAAATTTTGTCAGGTTGAAAAAGAAATATTATCATTTAAATGATAAGTACAAATGATGGAACATGTTATCAATGGTTTTTTGGAACAAACTTTAGAAGTTGGTCTTGGTACTCACTTTGAATATTTAATATGTATGCTTCTGGTTTCCTGCTTTTTGTAATTTTACAGGTAGTATAATCCCAAAAGAAACCATGAATCCTGAAAGCACACCATAAATAAGTTACAGTCATTATCTTTCTACAATACAATATTTTCTAAAACTTGTCAAGCTAGTTCGAACAAATATATTGGTATAAAAATACTTAAATGGACTACAGTGTCGGCAGACGAAATTAGATTGAATATTAAAGAAAAAGAGATATGAAATCATTACCACCGCTCAAATGCAATCTTAAATTTGACTAATGCGGGTGTAAATAAACAGCAACTAATAAAAATAACGACATTAAGTTCAACTAGATGAGAAATAACACACCAGTATAGTTGTGCTCAAACATTAGCAAATCTCAGACTAGTCTGTCAACCATTTATCCACTTAGACATCTACCTTAGACATCTTAATTTTAATAATTGCACATTTACTTTAAAACACTCTCATAAATGGAAAATATCTAATCCATCATTCTTTTTGTCTCCATTGTTGTTAAAGGTATACAGGGTGTTCCACCGCGAATCTCATCGATCGATTAGTGGAAAACTATAAATGGGAGAACTCTGAAAATTTGGTGGTGCACCAACGTAGATGGGGGCCATCCGACTAAAATATTTTCAAGACGCTGACATTTCCGGTTATACTGAAAGTATATGTCAACTTGCTTATTTTAAATAGGACACCCTATATATATTTTTATTTCTAGATTCTAAACACTTTTGACATTTAAAATTTTAAATACAAGAAAATCATGAATAGATGGTTCAGAAATGAAATAATATATAGGGTGTCCTGTTTAAAATAAGCAAGTTGACATCTACTTCCGCTATAACCGGAAGAACCACTTTTTTGAAAATATATAGAATCTAAAAATGAAATAATCCTATTTAAAATAAGCGGGTTGACGTGACTACTTCCGGTATAAGCGGAACTGACATAGTCTTAAAAATACGTTATCACTGTAAAAAAAGGCAAATGGCAAAATTACCAAGTTGTAATCGTAATTGGCTGCAGTGTTATTTTTAACACGAATTGGGTGGTATAATAACTAAACCTTTAGAACTTATATTACACGATCGATATACCCGCCAAGTTTGTAGAGGTACTCATAAATTGTACTAAAATTTACAAAACCGTGTGTTAAAAATGAATCAATCCGCCATAAATACGGAATAATTACACGGTGAATAATAGACTATTACATATTACCTTGTAAAATCTACTGTGTTAAATTACTTTTATGTATTGTAATAATACACTGATATGTCTAACACTGCCAAGTGTGGACTATATACACATTGATGAGTGTTAATTCAGTGTTAAAATTAGTCGGTTTTTTTACTGTGTAGTCGATTGATTTTTATTGACGTTGGTGTGGTTCCAAATTTCAGATTTCTTAATTATATAGTTTTCCCATAATCAATCGATGGAGTTTCCAGTGGAACACCCTGTATATTTAAATCTGATTTTAAATTAATTTACTGTCTCGTTGAAATTGTCTTAACGAAAATAATAACGGTAACTCGCAGGTTTGTTTGTGATATTCATCGAACCTCTAGCGATAGTACATACGATAATTTTGTATATTCTCAGATATTCTAGAAAGATTTTTTATTTAAAGCTGGCTATCAAATTAATACTGTCTAATTGGTAGAAATGAATTAGGTATACTGAAGGTACGTATTTTTCAACCGAAATAGGTACAAAAGTTTTATGCAATAAAATAATGTTTTTGGGCGTTGTAAATGTTCAAAATATAAAATTTTAACGTTCCACCAAATTATTAGCATTGCTTTTTCATTACACCAATAATTCATAATATTTCTGTAGACACCTAAAATGTGATAGTATAGCAAACTTTTTTCATTTTGAAACGAGCCAAAGCCTTTGAATTGCACGACATTTTTCTGAAAATTTAAAAATATTAAAAATCAGTCATAGAGTAGTTTCTTTTTAAACTAATCACAAATAAACAAATACCGCACAGAAAGAAATAGGCTTTAGAAATATCTACCTATTATGTATCTGAAAAATGGGATATAAAACCTGTTAATACATTTTTATTTAAACTAAACTAAGGTGTATATTATTAATGAAATAATTTAAATATTTTGTGATGCAACAACTACAATACAAGTTGGATTATAGTTACTGCAGTTTTTCCACTGTTTTTATTCTTTTCAGTGATTTGAATTAAAAACTCATATGGGGTTTGGTTAGTGCGCGACTTTCGGTATTCTAAATATTCATTATATTCAATATGAAGTTTGCATGAAATGCTCTAGACTTGTAGGCTATTTACATCTTAACTTGTCGCTGCACGACTGTAGGTATGATAAAAGATACCCATTATTTTTTCCTTTTCCCTTATTATTAAAGTGATCAAAATTTTTTACATATTAATAAAGTTGAAATTCAATAGTAAATAATTTATAATACCCCCTGTTTTACATTTTAATTCTTTCTTTCCTCAGTTCATTGAGTTCCATTCAGTGGTGTATTTCATAATTACATTTCATTAAGTAAGATTCATTAAGTAGTTCATTAAATAGCCTTGGTTTTTTATTCATAGAGTCAGATATACTTAGCTATTGGGGCATGTATGTAAGATTGAAATCCTTACATACCTGTTGGTTTGTGTGTT
Organism: Pogonocherus hispidulus; assembly: GCA_963924545.1. Classification (NCBI taxonomy): domain Eukaryota; kingdom Metazoa; phylum Arthropoda; class Insecta; order Coleoptera; family Cerambycidae; genus Pogonocherus; species Pogonocherus hispidulus. The sequence goes on along the minus strand of OZ004700.1, from coordinate 35,674,588 downwards.
TTTTTCGATGTTTAAACCGTAATTCTAGTAGGTGGTACAGAATTTGAGCATGAATATATATCGCCTAGATAGAAAGCAACCGTACCTGAATGTCGGGGTGCTTCCATGAACAGATTAAGACCTTAATAGGCACTAAAAGTACCTATTTCAATTGTAAAACAAACTAAAATTATTTTCAGGGAAATAAATTTTACAACAGGAAAAAACGGGAGCTAATCGCCATTGTCCTTAATCATGTATTCAGTGTAATTATCCTCTTTTCAAAACATCAGTAAGATTATAATAGACGTAAAAGCAAACCGATGAACCAGGATATTCAGCATAATATGCTGAAAATTCAATGAAAATATGTATTAATTATTTTAAATTAGTGATTTAATTAGGCATTCCACAATACGTGAAAAAAAAGGCTTCTCTGGATCAAACTAGTTTGTGACAACTAAGTAAGTACGGGTGTGGTACAATTATCGTTTTCATACTCGATCTTCCTCTGTCCTTTTCAGTATGTAGGTACCTATTATCGCCGGTGTGAAGCCAGCCACATCCACACTTTCAAGTAGGACTATAATCGATAAAGTCGTGGTCACAAAATGGGGTCGACATTTAAATACAACTAAGAAGTAAGAATACTGTTAATTTCAAGGTATACACCAATAAGCCTTTTTGCTAAAATAAACTGACAACGATTTGCGAGTGCCAATACCGTCCAAGGAGGTAATGGGGTGTTGATTACAACTGAAAAATAGAAAGATATTTAAAATTTGAAACTGCTAGTTTGACCGCAATTATTTCTTGTGGGGTGTTGTTGGGGAACATTAGACAACTAAATTGGACCGCATTTTTCAAATGTCAGTGCCGTCGGAGGGGGTGAAAATTAATTACTACGTAAGAATATTAAAATATTCGAAATTTTGAAAATGTGATTTTGACCGCAATTATTTCTGGTGTGGTGTAGTTGGGGACCATTAGACAACTTATTTAGAATACATGAAAATTATTACTAGTATGTGTTGCAAATTATTTTTCTTGCAAGTGCAGATGGTGTTTTCTTTTTACGGGGAGAAGGTGTTGGAATGTTTTAAACACCTAAACAGGATGGGGCACAAGTATTTAAATTTTTTTTTGAGATTCATCTACCAATATACATGTAGGTATCAATGCTTACATACCTATGTAAGCGTAGACAGGTAGATTACAACTTGTGCGAACTATGTAGAACATTTTGCAATAACACATAGCAAGTAAATAATAATAATATTGGCAACAGAAATAACTGCACATTGAATAACGTAATTGAAACATGCTGAGGGGAATTTTAAAATATTGCATAATATACATAATATATTGCATAATATTTAAATGTACCTACGTTATTCATATATGTATTTACAGACGAAGCCGAAGTGAAATAAAAAATCAATAATATGTGTTAATCCAATTAAGTTGTCAACTGTTCCTCAACAACACCACACCAGAAATAGTTGCGGTCAAAATCACATTTTCAAAATTTCGAATATTTTAATATTTTTACGAAATAATTAATTTTCGCCCCCTCCGACGGCACTGACATTTGAAAAATATATTCCAAATAAGTTGTCTCATGGTCCCCAACTACACCAGACTAGAAATAATTGCGGTCAAAATAACATTTTCAAAATTTCGAATATTTTAATATTTTTACGAAATAATTCATTTTCACCCCCTCCGACGCCACTTACATTTGAAAAATATATTCTAAATAAGTTGTCTAATGGTCCCCAACTACACCACACCAGAAATAATTGCGGTCAAAATAACATTTTCAAAATTTCGAATATTTTATTATTTTTACGAAATAATTCATTTTCACCCCCTCCGACGGCACTGACATTTGAAAAATATATTCCAAATAAGTTGTCTAATGGTCCCCAACTACACCACACCAGAAATAATTGCGGTCACAATAACATTTTCAAAATTTCTAATATTTTAATATTTTTACGAAATAATAAATTTTCACCCTCTCCGACGGCACTGACATTTGAAAAATATATTGCAAATAAGTTGTCTAATGGTCCCCAACTACACCACACCAAAAATAATTGCGGTCAAAATAACATTTTTTAAATATGGATTTTTTTTATTATTTTCAGTAAAATCAATTTTCACCCCCTCCTACGGCACTGACATTTGAAAAATATATTCCAAATAAGTTTTCTAATGGTCCCCAACTACACCACACCAGAAATAATTGCGGTCAAAATAACATTTTTTAAATATGGATTTTTTTATATTTTTCAGTAATAATCAATTTTCACCCCCTCCGACGGCATTGACATTTGAAAAATATATTCCAAATAAGTTGTCTAATAGTCCCCAACTACACCACACCAGAAATAATTGCGGCCAAAATAACATTTTCAAAATTTCGAATATTTTAATATTTTTACGAAATAATTAATTTTCACCCCCTCCGACGGCACTGACATTTGAAAAATATATTCCAAATAAGTTGTCTAATGGTCCCCAACTACACCACACCAGAAATAATTGCGGCCAATATAACATTTTTTAAATATGGATTTTTTTTATATTTTCAGTAATAATCAATTTTTACCCCCTCCGACGGCACTGACATTTGAAAAATATATTACAAATAAGTTGTCTAATTGTCCCCAACTACACCACACCAGAAATAATTGCGGTCAAAATAACATTTTTTAAATATGGATTTTTTTATATGTTTCAGTAATAATCAATTTTCACCCCCTCCGACGGCATTGACATTTGAAAAATATATTCCAAATAAGTTGTCTAATAGTCCCCAACTACACCACACCAGAAATAATTGCGGCCAAAATAACATTTTCAAAATTTCGAATATTTTAATATTTTTACGAAATAATTAATTTTCACCCCCTCCGACGGCACTGACATTTGAAAAATATATTCCAAATAAGTTGTCTAATGGTCCCCAACTACACCACACCAGAAATAATTGCGGTCAAAATAACATTTTTTAAATATGGATTTTTTTTATATTTTCAGTAATAATCAATTTTTACCCCCTCCGACGGCACTGACATTTGAAAAATATATTACAAATAAGTTGTCTAATTGTCCCCAACTACACCACACCAGAAATAATTGCGGTGACAATAACATTTTCAAAATTTCTAATATTTTAATATTTTTACGAAATAATACATTTTCACCCTCTCCGACGGCACTGACATTTGAAAAATATATTCCAAATAAGTTGTCTAATGGTCCCCAACTACACCACACCAGAAATAATTGCGGTCAAAATAACATTTTTTAAATATGGATTTTTTTATATGTTTCAGTAATAATCAATTTTCACCCCCTCCGACGGCATTGACATTTGAAAAATATATTCCAAATAAGTTGTCTAATAGTCCCCAACTACACCACACCAGAAATAATTGCGGCCAAAATAACATTTTCAAAATTTCGAATATTTTAATATTTTTACGAAATAATTAATTTTCACCCCCTCCGACGGCACTGACATTTGAAAAATATATTCCAAATAAGTTGTCTAATGGTCCCCAACTACACCACACCAGAAATAATTGCGGTCAAAATAACATTTTTTAAATATGGATTTTTTTTATATTTTCAGTAATAATCAATTTTTACCCCCTCCGACGGCACTGACATTTGAAAAATATATTACAAATAAGTTGTCTAATTGTCCCCAACTACACCACACCAGAAATAATTGCGGTGACAATAACATTTTCAAAATTTCTAATATTTTAATATTTTTACGAAATAATACATTTTCACCACCCTCTCCGACGGCACTGACATTTGAAAAATATATTCCAAATAAGTTGTCTAATGGTCCCCAACTACACCACACCAGAAATAATTGCGGTCAAAATAACATTTTTTAAATATGGATTTTTTTAATTATTTTCAGTAAAATCAATTTTCACCCCCTCCGACGGCACTGACATTTGAAAAATATATTCCAAATAAGTTTTCTAATGGTCCCCAACTACACCACACCAGAAATAATTGCGGTCAAAATAACATTTTTTAAATATGGATTTTTTTATATTTTTCAGTAATAATCAATTTTCACCCCCTCCGACGGCATTGACATTTGAAAAATATATTCCAAATAAGTTGTCTAATAGTCCCCAACTACACCACACCAGAAATAATTGCGGCCAAAATAACATTTTCAAAATTTCGAATATTTTAATATTTTTACGAAATAATTAATTTTCACCCCCTCCGACGGCACTGACATTTGAAAAATATATTCCAAATAAGTTGTCTAATGGTCCCCAACTACACCACACCAGAAATAATTGCGGCCAAAATAACATTTTCAAAATTTCGAATATTTTAATATTTTTACGAAATAATTAATTTTCACCCCCTCCGACGGCACTAACATTTGAAAAATATATTCCAAATAAGTTGTCTCATGGTCCCCAACTACACCACACCAAAAATAATTGCGGTCAAAATAACATTTTTTAAATATGGATTTTTTTATTATTTTCAGTAAAATCAATTTTCACCCCCTCCGACGGCACTGACATTTGAAAAATATATTCCAAATAAGTTGTCTAATGGTCCCCAACTACACCACACCAGAAATAATTGCGGCCAAAATAACATTTTCAAAATTTCGAATATTTTAATATTTTTACGAAATATTTAATTTACACCCCCTCCGACGGCACTGACATTTGAAAAATATATTCCAAATAAGTTGTCTAATAGTCTCCAACTACACCACACCAGAAATAATTGCGGTCAAAATAACATTTTTTAAATATGGATTTTTTTTATTATTTTCAGTAAAATCAATTTTCACCCCCTCCGACGGCACTGACATTTGAAAAATATATTCCAAATAAGTTTTCTAATGGTCCCCAACTACACCACACCAGAAATAATTGCGGTCAAAATAACATTTTCAAAATTTCGAACGTAATAATTAATTTTCACCCCCTCCGACGGCATTGACATTTGAAAAATATATTCCAAATAAGTTGTCTAATAGTCCCCAACTACACCACACCAGAAATAATTGCGGCCAAAATAACATTTTCAAAATTTCGAATATTTTAATATTTTTACGAAATAATTAATTTTCACCCCCTCCGACGGCACTGACATTTGAAAAATATATTCCAAATAAGTTGTCTAATGGTCCCCAACTACACCACACCAGAAATAATTTCGGCCAAAATAACATTTTCAAAATTTCGAATATTTTAATATTTTTACGAAATAATTAATTTTCACCCCCTCCGACGGCACTGACATTTGAAAAATATATTCCAAATAAGTTGTCTCATGGTCCCCAACTACACCACACCAAAAATAATTGCGGTCAAAATAACATTTTTTAAATATGGATTTTTTTAATTATTTTCAGTAAAATCAATTTTCACCCCCTCCGACGGCACTGACATTTGAAAAATATATTCCAAATAAGTTTTCTAATGGTCCCCAACTACACCACACCAGAAATAATTGCGGTCAAAATAACATTTTTTAAATATGGATTTTTTTATATTTTTCAGTAATAATCAATTTTCACCCCCTCCGACGGCATTGACATTTGAAAAATATATTCCAAATAAGTTGTCTAATAGTCCCCAACTACACCACACCAGAAATAATTGCGGCCAAAATAACATTTTCAAAATTTCGAATATTTTAATATTTTTACGAAATAATTAATTTTCACCCCCTCCGACGGCACTGACATTTGAAAAATATATTCCAAATAAGTTGTCTAATGGTCCCCAACTACACCACACCAGAAATAATTGCGGTCAAAATAACATTTTCAAAATTTCGAATATTTTAATATTTTTACGAAGTAATTCATTTTCACCCCCTCCGACGGCACTGACATTTGAAAAATATATTCCAAATAAGTTGTCTAATGGTCCCCAACTACACCACACCAGAAATAATTGCGGTCAAAATAACATTTTTTAAATATGGATTTTTTTTATATTTTTCAGTAAAATCAATTTTCACCCCCTACGACGGCACTGACATTTGAAAAATATATTCCAAATAAGTTTTCTAATGGTCCCCAACTACACCACACCAGAAATAATTGCGGTCAAAATAACATTTTTTAAATATGGATTTTTTTTATATTTTTCAGTAAAATCAATTTTCACCCCCTCCGACGGCACTGACATTTGAAAAATATATTCCAAATAAGTTTTCTAATGGTCCCCAACTACACCACACCAGAAATAATTGCGGTCAAAATAACATTTTTTAAATATGGATTTTTTTTATATTTTTCAGTAAAATCAATTTTCACCCCCTACGACGGCACTGACATTTGAAAAATATATTCCAAATAAGTTTTCTAATGGTCCCCAACTACACCACACCAGAAATAATTGCGGTCAAAATAACATTTTTTAAATATGGATTTTTTTTATATTTTTCAGTAAAATCAATTTTCACCCCCTCCGACGGCACTGACATTTGAAAAATATATTCCAAATAAGTTTTCTAATGGTCCCCAACTACACCACACCAGAAATAATTGCGGTCAAAATAACATTTTCAAAATTTCGAACGTAATAATTAATTTTCACCCCCTCCGACGGCACTGACATTTGAAAAATGCGGTCCAATTTAGTTGTCTAATGTTCCCCAACAACACCCCACAAGAAATAATTGCGGTCAAACTAGCAGTTTCAAATTTTATATATTTTTCTATTTTTCAGTTGTAATCAACACCCCATTTACCTCCTTGGACGGTATTGGCACTCGCAAATCGTTGTCAGTTTATTTTAGCAAAAAGGCTTATTGGTGTATACCTTGAAATTAACAGTATTCTTACTTCTTAGTTGTATTTAAATGTCGACCCCATTTTGTGACCACGACTTTATCGATTATAGTCCTACTTGAGAGTGTGGATGTGGCTGGCTTCACACTCTACGAAAATTTATCTCCCGAATTTCCTAATTCCAAGAGGGACCTTGCATCTTAAGGTATTATAAGAATATAAAATTAGCCTGCTCTGTCGGTAAGTGCCGACAAATCCTGTAATAGAATTATTATGAACCCTATTTATTATTTGTTACATATACAAAATATGTAAACAGATATACCTTCTAAGTATTGTAAATATGATAACAATAAGTTTTAGGAAATAGTAAATACGATTTCATTAAGCAGTCAAATTATTCCAAAGCTTTTATGATTGAGAATTCTAAATTTTTGATTGCATGTGACGCTACATAAGTTTTTGTAATTTTTTAAAGATTACCATAAATTCAGAAATGTTAAAACTATTTTTTTTTTCTTCAAATAACATTAAAGAGGATGAATATTTTGCTAGAATTCAGAAATATTGATTGAAGTGAGTTTTATGATCAGTTTTCTTTCATCTGGCAAAAGAAGGAAAATATGCAGGTTAAAAGCACTTTCATGTATTTATAAAATATATCCTGCCTCTAGCAATTAAAATTTATGTTTGTAAAGTAGTTTGGATATTTTTGAACCTCTCTGTATTTAAGCAAATTATAACATACCTATTAAAGTACATAAATTAAATATTACTCATTTGTGAAACTAGTTCCATTTCAATTTAACTGAGAGGTTATTGATGGTTTGAAAAACTAATATTTTGAAAAGTAGGTTTTTGAAAGTGTTTTAATATTTAATTTAATTAAACTTATGTACTTATATGATGATTCGTTTAGATACAAATAAGTTTAAAAATTAAAAATACTAAGAAGAGCTTTTATAAAACAATTTAATTGTTGTGGCCTAATATGTACAGTAGATAATCCGGGCCGGTTCTAGAACGGAAGTGCGTAATCCAAGATGGCGTCTGACATCGTTGTCGGTTTTTAATTTTTGTATGAAGGTTGGTAGCACTGTGGGTGTTTGTGTGTGGCACTCCTGTCACCAGAGGCTTTGAGAGGAAATGACGTCGCTTAGGTCTTTTTGGCTGTCATGGCGTATGACCCGAGGCTCCTAGGACTTTAACAACGAAAATTGAGGTTACGTATACCTTGTGTAGAAGGTTAATACAATAATTTTAAAAGAACTACTTTCATTAATTGCTAATAACAACATAATTATAAGGTTAAGTAAATTGAGGTCTCGTATACCTTGTGTAGAAGGTTAATACATTAATTTTAAAAGAACTACTTTCATTAATTGCAAATAACAACATAATTATAGGGTTAAGTAAATTGAGGTCTCGTACACCTTGTGTAGAAGGTTAATACAGTAATTTTAAAAGAACCACTTTTATTAATTTGGTAGCAAAGTATTTAATTAAACGTATTTTTATGATATATAATAATGTAGGTCACTTGTTTGTTTGTAATAAAACACACAGAATTATACATATACATATATTAATCATTATCTACAAGACTAAATTCAACAATATATTCATGTGGTAAAAACATTTTAATATCATACAGGAAAACTTTCATGTCTGCTGCAATCATTTTGCTGCAGAATTTATGTAGGCTGATACGCTCATCGAGAAACTTGTCACAGAAATCCAACGCCGTATTGTACTTATCTATAGTCTGCTGACATTGTTGGTAACGAGTTTCATCATCTTCAATATGAAAAGAATGTATATCGTAATTTAAATCGTGTTGTTTGCTAAATATTAATGCTGAAATTTCTTGATATACACGTTTAACTGCACTTTTTAAATCTTCCGCCTTTGACCAATGCTGCTCTGCGTATGCCATCCACATTTTAAACTTTTCTTCTGAACAAGTCTTACTACACACTTTATTATTAAGAGAGATGAACAAACTGTTATATAGTACAGCAATCCTGCACTGCATTTATTTAAAGTAACAGAGGGATCGCGTGGTGGTAATAATACCGGCTTTGGAGTGGTGGCAGATGCACAATTCAACTTTTTCCAGTCTGTATCCCCCACAGTGTTATTTTGAAACCGTATTTTTAATTTATATTGAATTGTATGGTTTAACATTATTGCAGAAAGAGTAGGTAAATTATCATTAGTTGTATACGCTATCATTCTTTTCCAATTTGATGGCCAGCTCTCATTTTTCTGTCCATTGTTATCGAAACACACAAACACTTCTTGAGTATTGTGTGGACGTTGGATGTATAACACGTTTTGCAATATCGCTTGCAGAATAATGAAATTTGAACTTAACATTGTCACTTTCACTGGAACACTACTGCATTTTATATACATTTTCTTGATTTATGTTGAATGTTGATGGTAAACTTTTGTACAATCATTTGGATTGTTAAACCTGGCAAAATTTTTAAATACGTTTTGTTCCCATAGATCCATCGTTCTAGGTTCGATATTAAGTTTTTTAAATCTGTTAAATATATCTTGCTGATCTTCATATAACGTTATAGCCTCTTTTAATTTTTCCAACTGTTTAATATGTTCTTGTAGCCTCATTTTAAATAACTTACACATATCCTTATTTACTTCACTATCAGTCTTTTCAGAGCTTTCCCAGCTACCATCTTCTGGTATGGAATTTGGTACAATTTCAATAAATTGATTATTATTATTTTTATACATTTTTGTTTAAAATTATTATTTAAGGATGTTTTTATTTCTAGATTTGCAAGCATACTAACACGCATCAGGATTAAAGACAATAATAATAATAATAAAATTACATTAAAGTATAAGGTGGAGGGGATTAAATGAAAAGAATATCTTGAAAATTTATAATTTTTTTATTTGGGTAAACAGGAATACAACCAATGATAAAGCTCTATACAATTTTTTAAGCTACACATACTTTTAGAGTTACAATGATTAAAACAATGTGGAGCGCCTTTAATAAAAACAGGAGGTGGTTGAAGTGTATTTGTTAAATTCTCCACATTAACAATGGTTGGTGCGGCTGTTGTGGATTCCAGATCATATAATTTTTGTCTAAGAAATTCCTCTTTCTGATGTCCTTTTACATACACAATACAAGTATTACCATCCAACAAGTGCTCACTTAATATATCATTCAACATATCATAATTTACATAACCAGAGTTGTATTTTAGACCATGATGATGTCGTTCCAAGTATTTAATTTGTTTCTTCAACTTGCCATCTAAGGTATTGAATTGCACTGGAGGTTTTAATAGGTAATGAGCTGTCCGTTGTCCGCAGATAAAGGATACTTCTTTCGGGTGAAAATCGGGTAGGTTAAATCCTTGTATATCAGCCACAATGAATTGCATCTTGGTTGAGGAGTAAATTGAAACTGAGACTTATATCTCTGTACAACTAATATTATCATTTCCATCTCTCACCTCACTTTTTAGGTTACATTTGTCTTATAATTCTTGTCATTGGGTTATATTTGAATAAACGATCATACAAAATTAAGCAGTATGCTGTAGTGTCCTTTGGGAATTTCTCATCGGTTTCTACTTCGATTCTTAAAACAATACTAGACGCCTGTGTAACTGTCTTTTGGTGCGAACAATCGATATGGGCTATGGGTGAGATTGACTTGAATTCTAAAGGTGTAAATATTGGTTCATTCTCTTTTTCGTAGTATGAGGTTCGAAAATTAGCGAACATTTCGTATAGCGTAGCGTATTTATTCTCTTTGAAATGAAGGAATAGATCATGGTAAGGGTATCTTTCTGAATTTAAAAATATTCTCACGTTTTTCAGTGAACAATCATCAAACGTGCTCATATTCGAAGTTATTTTATCTTTTTTATCTGTTTGAAAAGCAACAATAACATGTCGAGGTGTTTCCAACTTTGTAGAGGTTTTTACCGGCCAAGTATAGCTAGTTGATTGTGGAACAGAAGTATCTTCGATAAGCTCCCAACTTCTAAACGGAACCGATATTTCAATATTTTTTTCTAAAATTTTGCTTAAAGCTATTTCTTGTGGTAATCCCACCAACACATGAGGTACTCTCCAGTAAAGCTTATCGATAGTAATTTTAGGTTTTTCCGTTTCATCAACAGCAGTGACTGCACCAAAATCATTGCTACTGCGAATGAGAATTAGCTCCTGCTTTACCGAGAAAACTATGCGACGGTAGTCTTCGAAAAAACCCATCAGTATTTTGAGTGGAATGCATACATTAAATTTGTTAGTATCAGGCAATGTACTGACTTTGGGAAACCATCCAGAATTTTGAAATTTGACGCTTTCGCTTTCGTTAAAAGATAAATATCCCTTAAGTGTTGATGTCAACCCAACATTTCTATTAGAATCAATAACAATACCATTCATCTCATACCGAATTTCTCTAAACAGAAATGCAAACGCATTATTTATAAGTTTTAATTTAGTTGCTGGAGAGCCATCTTCTTTCGTTAAACTACCCTCTAGATACAATACGCTTTCACTCGGTAGAGTGTAGGCATCCAATTCTTGAATTTGTATCCTAATCTGATCATTATAGTCAAATTTTGATACCACGAATGGTTCATAATTATGATACTCAAAATTAACAATAGAGTTGTCTTCAACGGGTTCTTGCAGTATATTTAAAATATCCATCATATTAACACTTCCAAACCAAGGGAACGAAGAAACAATTTATTTCGACGTGTTACTCTAGGAGCGCTCTTATTTGTACTAAATGAAGGTTTGGTTATAGATCGCCTTTTATAATTACGTTTAGTTACCACACTGGATAGCGGGTACTTCACATTGTAACGAACTACCATATTAGAGTCTCTTCAGATGTAGTCTTACTGTAATGACTTCGTTGCGAAAATTGACAAGATTTCCGTCCTGATCAAGGATTTTAACTGTTAAGTTGTTGATTGTCTTGATGCTCACAGGGAAATATAGAATGTTGAGGGGTGATTCCACTATTTTATAACCAGGTGCAACTGCCGGGAAGAACTGATGGATTATATGAACTGGGTGCCCATTTGAATACGATCCAACTGCAATGTTGCAATCTATACATAATGCGTTGACGGTAATTATTTCTACGGGAAAATCAGATTCATTCAAATTATTTGCTTTCAGAATTCTCTTGTCAAATCCTAAGAGACGACCTATTGAGTTATCTGATGTAAAATCTATGTCTACATTTGATTCAATGTTAACAGTAGAAGTATTGCTATTAGGTATAATATTAATGGTAGCGGGAGACTGAACAGCCTTTTGTAAGTAATTATTTAAATCATCAATTTCATATGCTCCTACTGGAATCGTTAACGTAGTATTCTCATAAATAAACTTATTATTTGTCTCATCTATGTTCGGTATAACATTGAAACTTTCAAAATTAACAAAACCGATAACATATTCAGAGTTATCATCTAAATAAATGGGTGGATTGAAATCTGCGCTTAAAACAGAACTATTTCCAGAAAGGGATAAAGTAAACGACATGTTGTTGAATTAACATCTATATTTATAATAACATAATTTTCTAGTTGAATACATTATATAAAAACTTTAAACAGAGATGACCACAGTTCTCTGAATTATCTCGTTGAAACTTGTCATGATTATATTTAATCTTATTCAAGCTGCCATCGCTTTGGAAATACTTTGTTAATGAATTTGGTGGTCTCAAGTTCCCATAACTGTCAAAGTATACTATATCATTATTCTTCTTAGCATATGCCGTCCAGTGAGTACCGGGACCAGATGAAATGTCTAAGTTAACGATTCCACATTCATTTTCTGTTATTTTAGGGGGTAGATTGTCTTTCATAAACACCCCCCGAAAATATGGGATATACAACTTTTTAGCGAACTTTAGTAAATCTAGGTTAGTTAATGCATGACGAGGCAGCTTTATTGGAAGTTTTTTTGATATGGTTCTAGATACAACCCTAATCCTTTTTTATATGGTTTTAAATATAATCCTTTTCCAACAGTAGCTTGTTCCATAGCCAAGTTATGTCTTTTATCTTCCTCAAGTTTTTCCCTTGCAGCTTTTGCATCATTAACAGCTTTCGCAATACCGGCTGCACCACCTCCAAGACTACCTAGAGCTCCTAATGCAGCAAACAGTGGTATGAGTGGTAGAAACCCACCAGTTTTAGGTATTGGTATGATTCGTTTTCGCGGTACTGTCAGTTCTTTTGTTCCTATAGCAGACAGAGCCTGTTTTGCCATATCAATCAGACTTTTAGACGGTTTACGTCGAATACCACCTCGAGCTCGACGTACTGCTTCATTAAAACTTATAGTACTCTTGCGAAGAGCTCCTCCTCTTTTACGTTTAACGGATCGTTTTTTCTTACGGATACCCATTCCTAGTTTGGTTTTTGCTTTCATGGCGTTGGTAACAGCCCACGCTGCGGCCTTTTCTCCGTAACTAGCGTCTTTAGACTTAACTCTCTCCCAGGCACGTTGTTCAAGTTCACGATCTGCTGTATGACGATCTTCTAAATTGGAACTCTTACTGTAAGCAGTATCGTGAGATAAACACGCTGTGTCCAGTGGATTAATGCCACGATCGCCTCTTGCAAGTCTTTTTGCAAGCTTTGTACCTGGACCACAGTATTGGTATCCAGGAATATGGAGTTCAAATGGAAGGTTATTTATAAGCGTATTAATCAACCCAGATCCGCTCTTCTCGCGCTTTTGATGATGAATAACTAATGATGGATTGTGTATCAACATTATATATCATGTACAGGTCTTCTATAGAACTAAAATCATTTTCATTTATACTACACATATATATATATAATATGGTTTGTGATTAAGTAGTTCAGACTTCCTTTCATAATGAAGATAGAACAACAAGAAACTTTACTGCCAATAATCAATCATGATGAAATTTCAGATGATAATACTTATAAAAAGCATGGTCCACTTTTTGGGGGCTCATCCAAGAGAGGTCTACTAGTTGGTCCATCTGGTTGTGGAAAAACAAATGTAATGATGAGTTTGATCGAACATGCAAATGGCTTAAGATTTGAGAATATTTACGTATATTCCAAGACGTTGAACCAAACCAAATATGAACACTTGCGACAGTTATTGCAACCGTTAAAGGAAATTGGATATTATGAATATGATGATAGTTCTCAAGTAGTACCACCCAACGAAATAAAACCAAATTCCATTATAATTTTTGATGATGTTGTTTGCTGCAATCAAAGTGTTATGAGAGATTATTTTTGTTTCGGTCGTCACAAAGATACTGACTGCTTTTATATAACACAAACGTATTCTAAAATACCGAAGCAGCTTGTGCGAGATAATGCGAACCTTATAGTACTTTTTAAACAAGATGCAACAAATTTAAAGCATGTATATGATGAACATGTTAATGTTGATATGTCACTCCAACAATTTAAGGATATATGTGGTGAATGTTGGAAAGAGAAATATGGGTTTCTTGTTATTGATAAGGACTGCCCCTTAAGATGTGGACGATATAGGAGAGGCTTCGATGCGTACATTTTACCATAGAAAGTGTTGTGGGATTCGAAAGCACACCTAACCGTTTAAACAACCAGATTTATACCATTTTATTATAAATATATTTACTCTTATCACTCTTAATCATTGTGTAAGATCATAGCAATGAATAAACAGTTAGCAAGACAGCTGGTTAAAACCAGACAGTCCATCAGGGAAAAATATAGAAGCTTAAAATCAGATGTAGCTCAGTCGCAAGCGCAATTGGAGAAGGAGTACAAACCTATTACAGAGCCATTGCAGAAGCTACTTTTAAATTTAAAACCAGATGTATCAATTAAGCAAGAACCTTTAGATCTTAAGTATGAAATTTCATCAACACCGAAAATTTCACCAACTGGCACATATAAAAAGTATTTGCCTACGTTACCCATGACCATGCCGAGCTTTTTGGAAGATACCTATCAACATGATGCTGTAAATAATTCAGATACCATCGAGGAAGACAGTAACGAGCAGATTGATAAAGAAGTTGAAAAAAGTAGAATTTTTCTTCAAGATCTGTCCAAAACCCAAGCTTATAGTGAATACCTAGAGGCTTATAATCCTCTACCACGTTATTATATAGATATGTCAGTACGTGGAGATGAGAAAGATAATGATAGGGTATATGGTGTAAAGCATGACTTTATTACGGAAAAGCTAAGAATTGGGAACAGTGATCTTGACATAGTTGATAAAGATATTAAAGTAGATGGAAAACCATACTCTGGAACACCTGGCCTGTATGAATTACTATTTAAAAAACAACCAGTAGGATATAAGCAAGGAGATTTAGATAATTATATGGATATATTAAACAGATCTCATGCTTACCGTAGACACTTCGATCCTAAAGGACAAATCCAAGGTTCACAGAATGAAAAATATAGAACAATAATTAAACCATATTTGATAAAGAAGGGAATAATTAAACCTACTATAAGTACTCTTCCAAGAACATTTGCGAAACCTCCCCCACCAACTAGACCCCTACGAAGAACACAATCAGAACGCACGAATAAATCAACGACTACCGGTGGTTTGTTGAGTTTATCTGATAAAAAAGTCGATTATGTGTATTACAATGATCCAAATGAATTAATAGATAGGTTACGTTTATTACTGGCATCGCAGAGTGCAGGAAATAACGCTCACCAAAATGAAATCGTTTCGATTATTGAAGAACTCAGAGAAGATAAAATTATAAAATAAGGTGATATACAAGACAAACATCATTTACGTGCAAGCTGTTGTTGTTAAATATGCCCATAGATAAATTTGGCAGACATATGTTAAGGGGCCGATCTGTTCCTTATTCATCCGTATCTTCATTAACTAGTTCGCAGACACCAATTTTAACATCTTTCCCGCAATCAGCTGCGTTTTACATTTGTGAACCTTCCTTACATCACAGTAAATGCATAATAAAAGTTGTTGGAAAAGCACCACTTGTACTCCCGGGTCATTATAGTTTGGAAAATCAGAAGGAAGAGTATATCTTCCCAGTATCTGGAACTATTGAAAACATAGAAATTGTGCCCGATAACTGTGAACTGTTTTATAAAAGCGGTGTTAGTATTAAAGCTAAAGACCTTATTGGGCGAACCATAAATAAAGGTGATATCATCCTTTTTATATATGAGCGAGGGCAGCCGCAGTCATTGTATGCAGAAATAGTTTTACAGTGTCCTATAGCAAAAAATGACTGATATTAAAGAGGAAGTAATTAACGAACTTCATAAACCTGCCAGAAAAAATTTTAATAGAAGACATGTTGTTGTAAAGGGATTGAACGATTTAATTCAGGCTGATTTAGTTGAAATGATTCCATATGCAAAAATTAACAAGGGATATCGATATATTCTTGTTGTAATAAACGTATTTAGTAAATACTTGTGGGCAGAACCTATTAAAAGAAAAACTGCTAGCGATGTAACTGATGCCATGAAGAAAATTTTATTGCAAATGAAATCTATACCACTCAACTGTCAAAGTGACTTGGGTAAGGAATTCTACAATAAATCTTTTTCTGAGTTGATGAAGAAGTTTAAAATTAATCACTATAGCACATTTTCCAACTTAAAAGCTAGTGTGGTAGAACGAGTAAATCGAACACTGAAGAATTTAATGTGGAAGAAATTTAGTCTTCAAGGCACTTATAAGTGGGTAGATATACTACAAGATATTATAAGTAAGTATAACAATACCAAGCACCGAACTCTTGGATTAAAGCCTAATCAAGTTAATGCAAGAAATGCTAAAAAGTTGTTGAATACAGCATACAGCTACATAAAGACTGTTGATTTAAGTCGTACAAAATTTAAAGTAGGAGATTATGTACGGATCAGTAAATACAGGGAAGCATTTCGGAAGGGATACAGACCCAACTGGACTACTGAATTATTTAAAATTGTAAATGTACGAATGACTAATCCTGTCACATATTTACTGGAAGATATTCGTGGTATACCAATTAGTGGAGGGTTTTATAAAGAAGAGCTTCAGAAAACGAAGCATCCAGATGTGTACCTCGTGGAAAGAGTGTTACGTAGACGTGGTAAAAAACAATATGTAAAATGGTTGGGTCTAGATGCTTCACACAACAGCTGGATTAATTCAGAGAACGCTCTGTAATCTGTTTACAATATACATGAATTGTTGGAAGCCTTTTGAAAACTAGAATTTCAACTCTGTCTTTATCCATTTCGGTATAAATGTTTAACCATATTCTGTTAGTTTATCAGTCTTTAGTGATCTCTTTTAGTGTGCAAGTAGTGAAATATGACGTCCATCAGTCCCAGTCCAAGTCCAACTTTTTCCGAAGAAGGCTCCATTATATGGCAAGAACTTGACAGAGTAGCTGAACAATATCGAAAAAAGATACAAAATGAAGATAAATACATTAATGAAAGCTCTTTTCCCATAAATACCTCCATATACAAGATAGTAACTGGATTTAGTGCAGCCAGAAATTACATGCCGGCTGTTAGGATGTTAATGAATACGAGCGACAACAGCACAAATCATATTTCCTTTAATGCTGAAGAATGGAAGGATTTCATGACTTACTTGGATCATTTTATTAATGATTACTTTAATTATCATGGTGCCTCTGCAGACATTCAACATGCTATAGAGTTCTCACATTATAGCATTAGCACGGCTCCTTATATGGATATTAAAATGTTGAAGGTGACCAATGGTTTTTGTACATTTTACCTGTCTGAAGCTACTGTTTCATGTATTTTAAAACTTGATAATAGTCTGATTCAACCAAATATAGAATTGTTGAATCGTATAGATTTTGCAAACTTTTACAATAACTTTTTGAATATAGCAAGTAATGTACTAAGTGACACAAATTACGATATGGATTCGAATCAGAATGATAATGTAATATTAAACTTGTGTGATAGTCCACCTTTTTGTATTCGAAAGTACTGTATTCGTGAATGTTTTTATTATAAAAGAAATGAAGTATTTAATGATTTAGAAAGAAAAATGTATTTAAGTAAGTAAGTTGTTGAACTAAATAAATAAACTAGTATATACCTACTTATATAGTTGTATTATTTATTACTAACAAATAAAACAAGTTAATAAAAATGCACAAATGTTTATTGTATAAATAAATCATAAATTTATAATACATTAAAATACATATAATCTTATAATAACAATAAAATAATATTAATAATAATAATAATAATTATGTAGACATAATAGAATAATGACCCCAGCATAAAGTATCTGTTACACCCCGCATCAAATATCTTTTATCATCAAAAGGGCTTAAAGCAATTTTCGTTTGCTCAACGCTATAAACATTATGCAGATATGATTGAATACTTCTTTGGTTTCGATATAGTTCAACATCGTTATTTAAACATTTCTTATAATCCTCGAAAGTTATACAATTTTTAACTACATTGCTTTTAACACCTTTAGATTTTTTAATCTCATCTTTTCCTTCAACTCTCAAAGCATACATTTTCGATCGAAGACCTATAAAATGAGTCATTATACAACCACTGCACTCATCTTTCATTAAACCGGGTATTTTTTTATTTAATAATGGTATCCTATATCTGTTATTAAGGGGATAATCACTAGTATCGAATTTCTCTAAATTCTGCCTAATTACAATATCATATGCATCATCACAGTGTACTTCATATATCAAACTATCTGTGTCAGTATATAGAAGCTTACATTGGTTTGGAAATTTTGTTAACATGAAATTATAGTGAAAATCGTACACGCATGTTTTTGAAATATCTAAAATACACATACCGATATAAAGAGGTTTGTTAAAAGTAATCTCAGTCTTACTGAGTTCAATCGCTACTAAATTTTCATCGAATATTGCTCGACTATGGAAATTTGGGCTGGCAATATAATTTTTAACACCATAGCGACCATCCCAATGATTTATTAACTTTACAATCCGATGCTTACGTATGTTCTCCATAGTTTTGCCAAACACTGCATTAATTAATAATTTAAAGAGATTCTTTTCAAAATCATTTGTAGCTGCCTGACGTAATTTAATATTTAGATCAATATAGGCTTTTAACCAAGGAGCTTGATTGAAACGCAAAATTCTATGTATTTTTGTAAGTTTAACACCTAGATTTAAAGCTTGTTTTAAATTTCGATAATGTATTACATATCGAGTTTTATTGTAGAGGGTAGTCAATAATTTCGGTAATTTCGAATTTGGTGGTATTCTATGTTCTGGACACAAAGGCATATCTTTATGTAAATTATGTAAATATTCAGGGTACTCAAGGTCAACTTCTAATAAATATCCTACATTCGAAGTGTCCGAGATAGTTGTGACGTCAATGTTTGGATCAACCCATTCGAACCCACCGTAAGGTAAATACTGGCTCATTGCCCACCCATACAAATTATTAACATCGAAATATAATAAATAATTTGCTTGTTCATTAGGGTCATAGTCGGACATAAATTTATTATTGGCTTTTGCATATCGATTACAACATTGACTTACACCACCTCGTATACCTCGTTCAATAAACATGAGGATATCAATATCTTGCAAGAGATCCAATTCCACTTTAGTATATTTAAGCATACAATCCCAGGTATAACCAGGCAAGGTGAAGTAATGAACAGGATCGAGCTGATAAATCGATATACATTTGTTTCGAAAATTTTCGAAAATATCCGTCAACAAAATAATATCAGTTTTTAAATATAAATCAGAATATTCCCCTAAATTTTTAATTTTAAATGAATCCCAGACCTTTTGAGCATGCTGATAATCATCGTCAGTTATATTACTATCATTTAGTTTGTTGTAAAATTTATCTTTATGAGGTAATTTAGTTTCAGTCAGTTTTTCTAAAGAGTCTACATAGTCATATGGAAATACACCTTTTCTAGTAAGTAAATTAATTTTTTGATCATCGAGGTTCTTAAATTCCTTATGCAAATTTATCATTTGACTTTTATTTAGATATGACGATAACTTATCTAATGAAGAGGCCATAAATCTGAAAGAATCTATGAAACGAAACTTTACTTGAGAATTTAACATAGTTTTAGTAAAAGATATATATTTCTCCTTATTTATGGGAAGTAAAGATATATTGCCAGTTTTCGCTAAGTCTTTAATCAAAAAAAGCGCATCATAATTACTTAAATTGTGACATACAACAGGCACTACAAAAGATTTTTTAAAATTTATATTGCAGTCATTGTGAGCTGGACCTCTGTAGTTACCAGTGAAATGACAATGATCACGAACCTTTTTATCATCTGACTTGAATGGTCTTTCACAAATATGACAGTGAGTGGATATTAAAAATTCAGCTTGTTGCAGTGCCGAAAAATTCATGGGGACAACACTTTTTAATTTTGATTCAATGAAAATCGAAATACTTTCTAATTGTTGCTTAAACCACTCTATACAATCTAACCCTCGATAACTGTTGTAATAAGACAGATTATCATCATATTTGCATTTAAAATAAAATCCAGCACTAAAGGCTTTATGTTTTTGATACTTTACAGTTTTAGATTTGCTATTTTCAGAAAATGGTTCTAGCAGTGATTCAAAGTCACAGTACAGAACAAAAGGCATGGGCTCTTTGTATTTGAAATTTTTAAAACTTAATATTTTTTCTTTGGGAAATGATACTTTACATTTATTTATGTTTTGACAATCAATGGAATGTAAATTTAATTTTTCTTCGTTGCTAAAATAATTTAAACATCTGTCGCAGATGTATTTTTTATGCGCCTTTAATGATAATTGACAAGAAACAAGCCTACTCAAATTTTTTATCCAGCAGAAGTGATATTTTATTTCTTTATTTGTATGACTATCTGCAAGATCCTGTTCATCAGAATATTCGCTTTGTATCATTAATAAGTTAACATGTTGTTTCAATTTACTACTGGTTAATCGCGCAGGCACTACATTAAATCTTTTTCCAATTAATTGAAGCATGTACACATTTACTGATATATCATTTTGCTTTTCAAATTTTTCAATTTGCGGTATTGTCATTGGAAATTCAATTCCAGTCATATTTAATACACTTGAATAATGTGGATAAGATTTAGTTCTATTAACCTGAGTATTAACTGGGTGTAATGCAGAGACTATTGACCAAGCAAAACAGGCATTATCCTCATAATTTTGAATATTTACACAAGCTTTTTTTCGTTCAATGTATTCCGGTAATCGAATAAAAGACGTGCCTCCATTTCCCATTTCAAATTTATTTATATTTACTTCCAAACTAACAATTTTATGTAGTGCAAATCCGCTGTCGCGTTCTTGAAATTCGTCTAATTTATTTAAAATTTTATCAATTACATTTTCTCTAAACCAAAGGCTTAAATCTGTACCTAAATCAATCACATAATTTTTTGTGTTTAAATACTTAAATTCTATTACTTCAGAATTAACGTTACTTTTAATAAATTCACCACAGAAAACTGTATTAACTTTTATTGTTGGGTGTTTTTTTAAAATTTTGTTTATTCGCGTTTTAAATAAAAAATATGAATCATTCAAAAACTGCAGTATATCTTTGTGCTTCAAGTTTATTATTAAGCCTGAGACCAACCTACTTTTAAATGCTGAGTTAATATACTCAAAACGCAATCTAGAACTTCTATTCTCCCTTCCTCCAACCCCTCTTCCTACATGTATATTTTTTAAAAAAATTTTAATAGCCTTTAAATGACCAATATTTGTATTAATTTTTCTTGTAAACCCTATAGAATCAGAGTTTTTTATAGCTCGGTTGAGCAAACGTAAATGTTTGCTAATTGATTTAAGCCACTTTTCTTTTATAGCAAGGTTTTGAGAAGTAATTAAAATGTTTTTAGCTTTATTAAAATTGGTAATAACTTGATCGCTTAGCTCACATATATTCATTATTAAACTTTGTTGAAAAACTTGAGATTTTATATATACTTAATATAAATAAATGTAGAGACTGTACTGAATGTAGAATTATGAGTATGTACTACATATATATTGTTCACTTATCATAAGGTTGAATCTCGAAGTTAATGGCGGCATTCGGTTTATTACACTCTATCATACCCTTAAATATTAAAACATACTTTTCAGCTTGAAATTGTTCTAAATTCTTCTCAATAACAGGGAGCGCTCTTTTTGGTAAGAAAACCAGATTTTCCTGAAGTTCAGCCAACACTGCTTTACCAAACTTTGTTTCGATTATTTTTATGCCTAGAATGGGCACTGGTACATCCTTAGGCAGGTCTTGTAATTTTATGGTATCTTTCCTACGGAGACAAGTAATACCATTAATTTCATTTAAGTTCATTCTATAACAAAGAAAAAAACAGAATAATTAGTTCTTAGTAACCATGTATATGAAAATTTCGAAAATACCTTTGAATCATACAATTCACCAGACAATTTTCATTAAATTTCTACTTGCATATTACCTGGTGCATAAAAAGTGAGTTGGTAGTGTATGTCTAGTACTGCTAGTTGATGATAATGTAAGAAATTAACATTTCAATACCTCATTCAAGCACTGAATGGTGGTTAGACCTTAACAAAATAAGTCGTTCCTGAGAGGTAAATGCAGTCTGCTTAATAATATGTCACCCCCTCTTCCACACAAGTCTCAAGACTTCTGGGATTTATGTGGAATGAGATGCAAAAACAGAATAATTAGTTCTGAGTAACCATGTATATGAAAATTTCGAAAATACCTTTTAATCATACAATTCACAAGACAATTTTCATTAAATTTCTACTTGCATATTACCTGGTGCATAAAAAGTGAGTTGGTAGTGTATGTCTAGTACTGCTAGTTGATGATAATGTAAGAAATTAACATTTCAATACCTCATTCAAGCACTGAATGTTGGTTAGGTCTTAACAAAATAAGTCGTTCCTGAGAGGTAAATGCAGTCTGCTTAATAATATGTCACCCCCTCTTCCACACAAGTCTCATTTATGTTGAATGAGAGGCAAAAACAGAATAATTAGTTCTGAGTAACCATGTATATGAAAATTTCGAAAATACCTTTTAATCGTACAATTCACAAGACAATTTTCATTAAATTTCTACTTGCATATTACCTGGTGCATAAAAAGTGAGTTGGTAGTGTATGTCTAGTACTGCTAGTTGATGATAATGTAAGAAATTAACATTTCAATACCTCATTCAAGCACTGAATGTTGGTTAGGTCTTAATAAAATAAGTCGTTCCTGAGAGGTAAATGCAGTCTGCTTAATAATACATCACCCCCTCTTCCACACAAGTCTCATTTATGTTGAATGAGAGGCAAAGATATTATTATTATTATTATTATTATTCTCTAAAATCTATTATAAATATAAAATTAACTTTAAGACTCTGTATCACGAAAACGAAGAAATATTTTATAAAGAAAGAAATTATAATTGTACGATACATCTTTACTTACAAGAATAAATTTGAATGCAATAATATTGATTGCTTTTAGTCATGTTGGATGATGGAACAGTTTTCAGAAAAACAAATAACAAATGATAGTTTATAGTAAAAAACAATGTAAACTTACCTGAAACAGCTTGATGGAGTACTATACTGGTATTCTTAACTGCAGTTATAACTTACTTTATCTATATCGAATTTGGTTATTTATAGGTAAATCCCCATACCGCGAGTTAAAACAATCACTTTCCCACCTATGAAAAACGTCCTTGTGACCGAAAAATGTGAACCATATTGAGAAGACTATCAGTTTGGTTCCTTTCACTGCACAAAAATTATATAAGCGAAGTATATTGTAATTTAAATCAAAAAAATGTTTTGCCCAAAGTGTCTCATTGTTGCAACAAATCGTTTTACACCCCCAATCTGCCCAAGTGCATATTTTTTCGAAAAGTAAGTAGGTACTTTCTATATATATGTATTTTTTCTGCCTTTTATGGTAGTTTATTATAAAAGTTTCCATTTCTGTTTGATTTAACGTAAAAGCAATACTAATAAAATATATCTTTCAAAAGTAGGATTGTTTAAAATCAGTTATAGCGTATTATTATTATTATTATTATAAATATTTTGTGTACCTAAAGATTCTTCATAAAAGAAGCAGTAATTTATTTATTTTCTGTAACTATAAGTTATTTTTCAATTACTTTTCGTTAAGAATAAGGGATTTGGCTGTATTTTAATAGGAACACTTAACTATTATTAAACTACCTTTATTATTATTATTATTGTAGTGATATACAGTACGAATGCACCTGCCAAGATTTTGTTCAAGAAGACGACCAAGTAGAAAATAACAGTGATTATTGCTTTGACATTGACATGGGAGAAAAACACCCGTGTTGCAATGAAGAAATATGTTTTTGCGACTATGAACAAATGGAAGTTGACGCGGAGGAAACAACAAGGTAATTTTTTTTTTTTTCTTTAAAATGCTCGAATATTGCTTTCAGTAAGTTCCAAGTAAAGATTTTCTCGATTCTAACTTTTATTTAATCCTTGTCTCTGTATACAATACAATCTACATATAAACCGATTATTATTATTATTATTTTTTGTTCTTACAGCATCCCAGAATGTCTGCAGTTACCAGGAGCAGAAGATTTGCGGAGCCTACCGGAACAGATCGAAGCGACTATTCCGAGAACAGAAGAACTTGGCATGCAAATTGAAGACGAATTACCAGCAAGGTAAACATTTTTTTTCTTTAAATCTGCACTGAAGAAAATCAAAGACAGGCTTGAACATTGCTTCTAGTAAAACCCCAAGTAAAGTTTCGTTTCATAGATTCTTTCATTCTTCCCTGTATACTAAATAGTCTACATATAAACTGATTATTATTTTTATTCTTACAGTGTCCAGGACAATACTCTAGAACAAGAAGAAGAAGAAGAAGATCTGTATGGGAGATATTTAAGAGAAGACGAATATGAATCTTTATTGCCTGAAGAATAAAGTTAATAAAAATGTAAAATAATTATGTTATTTGTTTCAATATATAAATATTTCATGACTGGAAAATCTAGGACAGTAATTTTTGAAATCTCATAAAGTTGGGCAAGGTCGCTAAAAATGTAAATTACTATAAATTATTTTTATATCCATACAGCACGGCCTCTTTACCTAAATTAAACTTGGTACATTAATAATACATCTTGGTAATTGACACTATAATTTATATGTAAAAGGGAAAGTATAATTAGCTCGCGAGGTCCGCTGTCAGAGCGCTCGCGGTATTACATTAGCATATTATCTGGTCGCCTTCTGCCTTGTCTTGTTAATTGAAACACCAATTTATATGTAAAGGTATAATTATTTAGCCCACCGAAACTGTTCAATAACAAAATTTAAGTATCGTAATTATACATTCCGAGTTTAAGCCGGGCTCCAAGCCTCAGGCGCTCGCGGTTAATACATTAGCATATTACCTGGTCTTCTTTATGCCTTCAAAGCTTAAGGAGGTCGTACACTATAAAATCCTTAAGGTAGTCTTACATGAGTAGAGGACTATTTAAATAAAAAATAATGAATTCTATAATTATTAAAGTCTATGATTAAATAATAAGATTATCATTACAATACGTTATATAAAATAGATCCTTGATTGTTAAATAATTAATAAATTAATTATTTAAAAAAAAAAATAACTTTTTTAAGTCATACGCCATGACAGCCAAAAAGACCTAAGCGACGTCATTTCCTCTCAAAGCCTCTGGTGACAGGAGTGCCACACACAAACACCCACAGTGCTACCAACCTTCATACAAAAATTAAAAACCGACAACGATGTCAGACGCCATCTTGGATTACGCACTTCCGTTCTAGAACCGGCCCGGATTATCTACTATGTACCATTAAAATTGATACAAATTTTTACGATCGATTCATAAATAATTTTATTTTATTAAAAAGTTTAATATACTAGCAGTACTGATCACGACCTATTTAGAAGTTATATAGACTCTGAAATGTATTTCCAACTCGTTGTTTTGAGATTAACCAACGAAATGGTTCAAATGGACATTAAATAATGTCTTTCCGGGACCACCCAGAAGCAAATTTTAATAAAACCCTCTCCAAAAAAGTTATTTTCCTAAAACATTTAGAATATTTTAAAATTGACAAAATAATGTATCATTTAAAAAGAAAACTTATTCTCTGGAACACTCTGTACAGTGGCGCCATGAAATTTGGTACAGTTGAGTTTTAGGTGCTCCTCATTAATGGCATTAAAATTTTTTTGAAAAATTCGCTAATAGTACATCTCGTTTTTTTTTTTGCCATAAAAAAATAGACGTAGTGGATAGACCTTAAGTAGGACACACTGTATATAATGTAAGTACCTAGGTATGATGTGTATAAAGTAGGTATACAAAAAATAAAATATAGTAATAAAAAAAATATAAATAAATAAATTAATAAATTGATAAAATAAAAGAAAATAAATGTAAAAATAGATAACTATATAATTACTTAATACCCAATTAAGAGAATTTTTGGTAACTTACAAAATATTGTTTTTAGTTGAATACAAAATTTGCATAAAATATGTAAAAAGTTGGACAAAACAGGATGTCAATTAGAATGTCCAGTTTCTTAATTTTATATTCCATTTCCGTTTGAAGTCAACTTTCAATTTTTATTCTCAATGATTACAATGTCTCGCTACTTGGTGCAGAACCAGTGCCATTTAACATAACACACACACTCACACACACATAGCCGCGTAAGGTCTGAACCTCACATATATACTTTTAAACTCCCATAATTACAATTATTATGGGACTTGTAATGATGTTATTATTATTATTATACCCTAATAATGCTAACATAACTCCCATAATTATGTATTATTGTGAGCCCCACACTTTTAAATTTGGCACTTTTGCTACAGCAGCACCCTCTTAAATTTACTCGACTTTACGGATACTTTCTATACACGGAGAGGCCTCATTACCTCTACCCTCCTCCCTCCATAATCAGAGTAATGGAGATCCCCTCCATATCTCTGATTAATATGCGCCCCTATATATATTCTCACAGAACAGGTAAAGGTATATTCTTTGTATGCGTCTGTGTCGTGTGACCTGCCTGTGATCTGTGATTAATTAGTAAAATTAATAAAAATAATAAATAAAGCCCAGAGGAAGAACTGAAACATCTTGAGTGAATTTAATCTTATTGAAAATTAAGTAAAATGGGTCGAAGGAAGTCTCAAAGAAAGCCAGCACCTAAAAGGAGAGCCATTGAACCACTGGATACCGAATTTAATTGTCCGTTTTGTAATCATGAGAAATCTTGTGATGTTAAAATGTAAGTTCTTTTACTATTATATAGGTTAGTTGAGCGACAGGTCAAATTTATTCATGATTTATTTGCGACAGCAAATTTTGTTTTCAAATTTTGTGGCTCATAATAATTTCCTCAGCTGATTCCCTCATAGTGTAATCTTAATGTATACTTAATGGTGATCAAGTGGCAGATTCTTATTATTTATCTTTTACTATCTAGTTGTCGTGCAAAACTCGGATAGCGTTTGAATTTTTAATAATATTTATTAATACCTGCTTACCTATTTTTTATATTTTAGGGATAAGGGACGAAACACCGTTCGAATCACATGTAGAGTTTGTCTGGGCGATTTTCAAGCAACCACATATTATCTGCCCGAACCAGAGGATGGGTATAATGATTGCATAGATGCCTGTGAAAATGCAAACTAAAGATAAGAACAATAAAATGGTACTATTGTTAATTTGATAAAATAGGAACAATGAACTTGCATAGTGTAAAAATTTTAAATAGTAATATTGTGATTATGCCTACTTGTGCAATACATTGCACATGTAGTTGCACTACGAGTTGTATAAAGTTGTGACCTAAGTATATTAGGTAATTTCTTTTGTACGTTTAATAAATATTTATTACAATAAGGCATGAATTTTTTTTACATTTACTTGAGTAATATAAGTGACAATATCAAAACAGTGCCATTACAAT
Organism: Pogonocherus hispidulus; assembly: GCA_963924545.1. Classification (NCBI taxonomy): domain Eukaryota; kingdom Metazoa; phylum Arthropoda; class Insecta; order Coleoptera; family Cerambycidae; genus Pogonocherus; species Pogonocherus hispidulus. Next base: position 35,646,691 of record OZ004700.1, on the reverse strand, counting down.
GTAACATGCTGATGTAATGTAAGTTCAAAAAGTCTTTTTGTTGCGGTCAACTGTTTCATATTAAAACTTCCGTCATTTTGATATTTGTCTAACAAGTGATTCTTTTTATAATTAATTAAATAGTGTTTATTCTGCATTATTTCTATTGAATCTAATAACCATGATAATTTTTGTTCGATTTTTATGTAGAAACCAAATATACTTCTGTTGGGATCTTCTGTTTGCAATAACCAACTCAAATGTCAAACCAGTTGATAATAATTATCAAGTTTTTGTATAATAATTATTGTTGAAACATCAACATCTTCAAATTGGAGAAGTTTAAAGGAGGTGACTAATGACCTTTTCCAATTCAAAGCCGCCTGTGAGAAAAAGATTGATCACCTGCTACTTTAGATGGCCTCTCACAATCACTAAATGTGCGTTGCTTGTATATTGTAAAATCGGTTGGTCCGAGTGGTGCGATACGAGAAAATCAGACGGACACTACTACTTATCTACTTTTAGATCATTTTTATACTCTTTTTCATATAATTTTGAGACATTATAGATGTTTTCAGATACTTTTTGTAATTCTTAGAGTTTCACTGGTAATTTTTGTAATTTGTACTTATAATTTTCGTAGTTTTATTAGTAGGTAACTAATTTATGAAAATTCCATAATAGCCTTGACTCAAGAATATTTTTAGCAATTGTTTCTTCATAGGTATTTGATATATGATTAAGTCTTCGTTACAAATTTTGGGTTAGTTATATTTTATGGAACTTTGTAGATATACTTTCATGTTTTCATTTTCAAAAAGGGCATAGATTTATTTATATACCTATCTGCTCAAAATTTCAGGCCTAATAGGTATTAAAAATGACAGAGTTAAGTTTAAGAAATAATAAGCTTTTTATGAAATAAATAATAATTGAATAAATCGATGCCGTTTTTTAAAATATGTGAAAATTTAAAGTGTTTCGAAAAAAATAAGGCGCTTGTTTCCGATCTACCCTGTACAAAAAGCCAAAGGACGTCATTTAATTATGTGTCCCACCCTACACCTTCCGTTAAATATACTGAAGTTTTCATTCAACAACATTACTTTAAGGCAATCAGTGTGAGATTGAATTGAGAGGTTCTAAAAAGTTTCGAAAAAAAATTATAAGACATGGGTGACGGTTGAGAATACAAAAAATTCTGAATAATAGAATACATATAATACGTACAAATTTTTGGGTATGTAGATACTTAACATTAAATTTTCCATAAAAAATTTTAAATAAATAAAAATATTTTATTAACTTCCTACCTTTACTCTTTTTCAACTTCAACTTTGACGAGACTGCAACAGTTCATAATTTATATTTTGAGTTTGCTGCGACATCTACTTTAGTACCTACTCTTTAGTACCTACGTCATATTCATGAAATAGGTAGCGCAAAAGTACTGTAATTTTTCTACTTTTATTAGTTATTTCTATGCTTTTTTACTTTGCCCTGTAATTTTTCTACTTTACATAATTTCAGAAATAATTTTTGTAATTTATGAAAGAATTTTGGTAATTTTTATACTTTCGTAAATAATTTATGTACTGTTTAAGTAATTTTAAATTACAGTACTTCAAGCGAACACCAAAAAGTAGCCGTGTCACACCCCTCGGGTTGGTCTATGCACATATTTAGTGTAAAACAAATAACTATCTGTGAATTTGAGTAGCCACAAGTGCTACTGTTGCCTTACTTATTTAGGGTTACTGGTGATCCAGGTAACAACGGGTACATAACAAATACCAGGAATTTAGGGAATGAAAATAATTTTCCATTGCAAACAATTAAAATAATGGCTTACTTCACAAATATAGGTGTTACAGATTTACATTAAAGTGTAACTTTTCTTCCGTTTGTTCCATTCTTCATTGGTGGAAACGGAAAAATTCAGAGTTTAAAATGATTAAAATACAGTAGGTTCTCGACAAAAGGTGTTATACATTTTTGATAGTAGATTAATATCACAGACGGCCTGCTATTTAGTTAGAAAAATTGAGAGTTTAACGGGTGAAAATAAATTTTCATTGAGAAATTACAACAAATCATCGTCTACAAATAAGAGTGTTACACATTTTCGATAGTAGGTATAATTATAGACGGTCTACCACCTTCCTGGTAAGTAAATAGAAATAAACAAATTCAGAATTGAAAGAGGCGAATATCATTTTTCAAAGACAAATTCAAATGATGTCTCCTTAATGGAAAATATTATTTATTTAAAACATATGCAACATTTGAATTACACCAAACATTAAAAAATTTCTTACATCTGTTCTTATTTATAGCGATCTACCTAACTTTAACATTACAAACTAAACAATTACTAAACGTAATCATTATTATTTGTCACTACTTTGTGACCCAAGCAGACTGAATAATAAAATTAAAAATAGTGCAGAATTAGATACATTTTAGATTATAAATTAGATAAATTAAATAATTTGTTATAATCCCTAGAAATTTGTCTAGCGAAATACCCCATATTGATCGTCTTAGCCACCTGGTAGATTTATACATCCCTCTTTGATGTACTTAAACCATAAACATACATTTATTTATTGATACTATCCACCTTTACTTGTTGAAAATCCATATCATATACTGTATGTTCAATAAAACATAAATGTTTTAATAAATTTTCACAAAAACTTAACATAATAGACATAACATTAGCTTCGCTAAACTTTAGCTTCATCAAACGTAAATAAGTACTAGACTACTTACAATCAGACAAGAAGAGAAGAGAGATCCTTAAATATAATTAAATCAAGGACAGGCAACTGAATTCTAAGGAAATATAAACCTATTTACAATTGGAAATCCCTAACTGTTTACAACTTAATTGAATTACATATTTTAATGTACAAAACATTTCTGTTAAAACAAGTTTAGTAGAATTATTTACATCAGTTTGATCATTCGGTACTTTCTAATAACGCAAGTTTTCTTCATTTAGATGCTGTGTGGATCACATCAGAATTATTGTAGAATATGTAATTTTCTTCTAATAGATGATTGGCACGCGTAAAGCAAGTCCTTATATTTCAAAAACATTTTTTGTGCTCATCCAAGCGTTTTTTAAAATTTCGTCCAGTTCGATTCCAGCTCTAAATATCACTCTTTCACCTTTTGTGGATATTCAATCGAAAAAATAACCAATCCTTATACAAACGTGGTCTGAATATAGCATATAAAACAAATAACTGTATGTTGTATGTGTGAGCTCTATTATAGAAAACAATAAAGATAAAAACAAAAAACATGAGATTTCTGATGTTTATAAGTTGTCTTGTGGTACTTACCCCAAGGTATATTTTGGTCAAACTAGTTTAAAAAAAAATAACAAAACAATTAAAACATATTAAATAAAGGTGAAGACAATTCTTCACCTACTTCCACTAATAGCAATGTTACTAATTAATCATTTAAAATTGTGTATGAATTTTTTAGTTTCTTTATTCCTACGGAATCTAATAATGTTGATTGTTATTTTCAAATTTTATATTAAGGAATAATTGCATCTGTAAATTTTTGTACATCTTTTTATCAAGAATATTGTTAATCATGATTGGGTTGTAACCATTTTCAGAGCAATTTTGTTATTAAATCGCAAGAAATTAATAGTCAAACTCGAAACAATAAACCAAGCGGTGCACGTCAAAAAGGATCCACAACGTTATTTGCCAGAAATATAAAAAATATATACAATTTTGATGAACCTCAGCATAGCTTATACTAGTGTGATTAAGTGTGATTACGTAATTACAAAGAATGCAAATATTTTTGACCCTTTAATGTTATATACTAATTTTACCTGATGACGTGCACCGCATAGATTTTTGTTTCGAGTATATTAGAAAACCAAAATTGCAATAAAAATACTTAAGACATAACTTATGTACTTAATATGTTAAAACAATATAATTTATACTTGATATTTTTCTAAATAACGTCTCAATTTATGACATAAAAAGATTCAATAAGAAATCCCCTTGCATTATTATTAATTGTATTTATATGATTTTACTTTTAAAAACATTTTCAACACAACAGATATAAGCAATTAATTAAATTGCAGAAAATATTTATTTAAACAAACTGAAAGGAAGACAACTACTATTTACAATAATCTAAAATTACAGTATATACAAAACAGTTGACATACAAATAATATTTCTTATAGTCTAAAATATACACCAGACTTCCCTTTTAAGCTTGTTTGAATACTTTAGCGTTTCTTCGTTCATGTGAGTCTTTGAATGCGGCTTTCCTTTTCCTTAATAATAATATGGCTTGTTCTATTTTGTCCTCCAGTGTGAGTTCATAACTTGCGTTTGATTTATTTTCTAGTTGCATAGGAGCCCCTTCCCACGTTACGAGCTTCATTTTTCTATCAGGAAATCTCTATTCATACTTCTTTATTAAGTTGCGAATAGCAACAGGTACATCCGTCTGTTCGTCGGCTTCAATCTCTTCCAAGAGATATGAGGTAATATCATGATCGTCGATGAAACCTTCATCAGCCTCGTATTCCATTTTGCAACTAATAGAAATTCGACACTCGCTCACCTACTAGCTCTAGATGGTCTATCAGATACTGATACAAGTTTCGACATTCTCGTTATATTTATACGATTGTCAATGTTTGATCGGCCAATGGGGTGAAGCCCCTTCTGACCAACCCTTCTAACCAGGTAGTATGTATCCATGCTCTTTTAAATCTTTTAATACCTACACTTTATTACATATAGTTTATAGGTAGGTACGTGTTTATGACACTGTTAGATGTAATTCTATCTAATAATAATATTCTATGAATATTTTGTTTATTTACTATTACTAATTATCTTTATTCCATTCCAATTCTGCTAATAACTGAGCTATTATACGCAGTGTCCAAGGATTAATTAATGGTTTCAACTTGTAACAAGTAGATATTCAGTTTGGAAACAATTTAATGATTTTTGCAGAAAGCTAAATTTTGATATTCATGTGGAGAACACGGTAAGAGATGTTGCTAATATATTAATGGACTGGGGTTACAATATGAAAAAAAAATGGAGATGATTATAGAGAATATGTTGATGCGAAAACGTAAGCAGTTACAGAATATTGCCACATAACGTAGAGAGTTCAGTTCCATTCATTAAAAACTAAGGTCGTACTGAATACAATACGATATGATTCGTAGTTTCTTTTGGGATTACATCACCTGTAACTTCTAAAGTTTGCCCCAAAAAACTACTGTATAATATGCAATAAAATAATATTTAATAAATTAACTGAATTTGATCAATGGTTTATCCAGTTCTATACAAGATTCTGTAATATTATATGTCATATTTTAAAATTAATCTAAGTAAAATAATTATTATAATAAAATTAGAAAGAAACTAAACACTTAACTAGCTCTTTCCTAAACTTTTCAAGTTGATCCTTAACTCTTCGTCAGTAGAACTATGATAAGAATTTTTGTCAGGTTGAAGAAAAATCTTATCATTTAAATGATAACTACAAATGATGTGACATGTAATCAATGGTTTTTTGGAACAAACTTTGGAAGTTCGCCTTGATCCTCACTTTGAATATTTAATTTGTATGCTTCTGGTTTCCTGCTTTTTGTTATTTTACAGGTGGTGTAATCCCAAAAGAAACCATGAATCATGAAAACGCACCATAAATAAGTTACAGAAGTACTAAGTCATTATCTTTCTACAATACGATATTTTCTAAAACTTGTCAAGCTAGTTCTAACAAATATTTTGGTATAAAAATACTTAAATGGACTACAGTGTCGGCAGACGAAATTAGATTGAATATGAAAGAAAAAGAGATATGAAATCATTAACACCGCTCAAATGCAATCTTAAATTTGACTAATGCGGGTATAAATAAACAGCAACTAATAAAAATAACGACATTAAGTTCAACTAGATGAGAAATATCACACCAGTATAGTTGTGCTCAAACATTAGCAAGTCTCAGACTAGTCTGTCAACCATTTATCCACTTGGACATCAACCTTAGACATCTTAATTTTAATAATCGCACATTTACTTTAGAACAGTCTCATAAATGGAAAATATCTAATCCATCATTCTTTTTGTCTCCATTATTGTTAAAGGTATACAGGGTGTCCCACCGCGAACCTCATCGATCGATTATGGGAAAACTATAAATGGGAGAATTCTGAAAATTTGGTGGTGCACCAACGTCGACGGGGGCCATCCGATTAAAATATTTTCAAGGCGGTGATATTTCCGGTTATACTGGAAGTATATGTCAACTTGCTTATTTTAAATAGGACACCCTATATATTATTTTATTTGTAGATTCTAAACACTTTTGACATTTAAAATTTTGAATAGAAGGAATTCATGAATGGTTCAGAAATGAAATAATATAACGGGTGTCCTGTTTAAAATAAGCAAGTTGACATCTACTTCCGCTATAACCGGAAGAACCACTTTTTTGAAAATATATAGAATCTAAAAATAAAATAATCCTATTTAAAATAAGCGGGTTGACGTGACTACTTCCGGTATAAGCGGAACTGCCATAGTCTTAAAAATACGTTAGTCGATTGACCCCCATCGACGTTCGTGTGCTACCAACTTTTCAGATTTCTTCCAATTATAGTTTTCCCATAATAAATCGATGGAGTTCCCAGTGGAACATCCTGTATATTTAAATCTGATTTTAAATTAATTTACTGTCTCGTTGAAATTGTCTTAATGAATACTTACTTACCACTCGAGGTCCGATTTCTGGCATGATATTTTTTTTATGGTTTTTCACTCAAACTCGGAGGTTTATTTGTGATATTCATCGAACCTCTAGTGGTAGTACATACGATAATTATTATGTATATTCTCAGATATTCTAGAAAGATTTTTTATTAAAACCTGGCTATCAAATTAACGCTATCTAGTAGAAATTAATTAGGTATACTGAAAATACGTATTTTTCAACCGAAACACAGGTACAAAAATTTTTAGGCAATAAAATAATGTTTTTGGGCATTTTAAATGTTCAAAATACCAAATTTTAATGTTCCACCAAATTATTAGCATTGCATTTTCATTACACCACTGATTCACAATATTTCTGTAGGTACCTAACATGTGATAGTATAGCCTACTTTTTTGATTTTGAAACGAGCCAAAGCCTTTGAATTGCACGAAATTTTTCTGAAAATATAAAAATATTAAAAATCAGTCATAGAGTAGTTTCTTTTTAAACTAATCACAAATAAACAAATATCGCACAGAAAGAAATAGGCTTTGGAAATATCTACCTATTATTAAGCACAAAATCTTTCTTCTTTTATGGCCCGGAAATGTGTCTGAAAAATGGGATATAAAACCTGTTAATACATTTTTATTTAAACTAAACTAAGGTAGGTATATATTATTAATAAAATAATTTAAATATTTTGTGATGCAACAACTATAATAGAAGTTGGATGATAGTTACTGCAGTTTTTCCACTGTTTTTATTCTTTTCGATGCTTTGAATTAAAAACTTTACCTTATTTTTCGACAAACAATTTTTTAACGATTAGAATGATATGCTGTTTGATTAGTGTACGTCTTTCGGTTTTCTAAATATTAATTATATTCAATATGAAGTTTGCATGAAATGCTCTAGACTTGTAGGCTATTTACATCTTAACGTGTCGCTGCACGGCTATATCATAAAAGATACTCATTATTGTTTCCTTTTCCCTTAATATTAAAGTGATCAATATTTTGTATTAATAAAGTTGAAATTCAATCCCCCCGTTTTTAATTTTAATTATTTCTTTCTTCAGTTCATTGAGTTCCATTCTGTGGTGTATTTCATTAACTACATTTATTAAGTAGTTCATTAAATAACCTCGGTTTTTTATTCATCGAGTCAGATATAGTTAGCTATTGGGGTAGGTATGTAAGATTGAAATCCTTACATACCTCTTGGATGGTGTGTTTCTTCGATGTTTAAACCGTAATTCTAGTAGTTGGTACAGAATTTGAGCATGAATATATATCGCCTAGATAGAAAGCAACCGTACCTGAATGTTGGGGTGCTTCCATGAACAGATTAAGGCCTTAATAGGCACTAAATGTACCTAGGATTTCAATTGTAAAACAAACTCAAATTATTTTCAAGGAAATAAATTTTACTACAGGGATAAACGGGAGCTAACCGCCATTGTCCTTAATCATGTATTCAGTGTAATTCAGTTCAAGAATATTCAGTGTAAGAATATAAAATTACCCTGCTTTGTCGGTAAGAGGCGACTAATCCAGTAATAAAATTATTATGAACCCTAGGTATACATATACAAAATATATAAACGGATATACCTTCCTAGTATTGTAAATATGATAACAATAAGTTTTAGAGAATAGGAATCTAAATGCGATTTCATTAAGCAGTAAAATTATTCCAAAGCTTTTATGATTGAGAATTCTATTTTTTTGATTGCATGTGACGCTACATAAGTTTTTATAATTTTTTAAAGATTACCATAGATTCAGAAATGTTAAAACTATTTTTTTCTTCAAATAACATTAAAGATGATGAATATTTTGCTAGAATTCAGAAATATTGATTGAAGTTTTTGGTCAGTTTTCATTCATCTGTTAAAAGAAGGAAAATATAACAAAATATGCATATTAAAAGCACTTTCATGTATTTATAAAATATATCCTATCTTTAGCAATTAAATTTTATGTATGTAAATAAAATTACAGGCACTATTTTTCTTCTTACACAAATTTACACGTTTTGGTTGACCCAGCACCTCCTAGATGAAGGAGGTGCAACTTTGACCCAAGGCGACCATTGAAATGCCAAATTGTAATGAGGATCTAATCAGCTGATTAGGATAACATAAAAATTATTTTTAGTTATTTATTCCTTTTTTGGGGGTCCTAAAAAAGGAATAAATTCCGTGTTTTATCAACTTTCAAAAGAGGTAACCAAATAAGGCTGCCTGCGCACTGATAAAGCGAAAATGCAGTTAGACAAAAAACGCTTTGCTTTATGTCAAGTCTGAATTTTAAAAATTGTCAAGGCTGAATAAAAGACTGACTGGCTGCATGTCAAGACTGAATAAAAACATTTTCCTCTATACTGACTCCAATTGAAAAAACAACATTGTTGTCAAATCAACTTAACATAAAACAAAACGTTTTCTACAACAGCGTTTTTCTGTCATTCGTTTGGTAATTTGGTGCCATGGATTCTGATGAGGAAGAAATTGTTGGTGTATGTAACGTATACTTAATGGTTATTAAGTATCAGATTCTTATTATTTATTTTTCACTATCTAGTTGTTGTACAAAACTCGGTTAACATTTGAATTTTTAATAATATATATTTATACCTACTTACCTATTTTTTATATTTTAGAAATAAGGGACGAAGCACTGCTCGAATCACATGTAGAGTTTGTCTGGAAGATTTTTAAACAAACATACATTTTCTGTCCGAACCAGTGGGTGTGTATAATGATTGGATAGGTGCCTGTGAAAATGCAAACTAAAGATAAGATCAATAAAATCGTACTATCGTTAATTTGATAAAATAGGAACAATGAACTTGCATAGTGTAAAAATTTTCAATGGTAATATTGTGATTAGTTGCACTACGAGTTGTATAAAGTTGTGACCTAAGTATATTAGGTAATTTCTTTTGTGCGTTTAATAAATATTTATTACAGTAAGGGATGCAATATTTTTTTACATTTTCTTGAGTAATATAAGTGAAAATATCAAAACGGTGCCTTTATAATTTAACATGCTGATGTAATGTGTGTTCAAAAAGATTTTCTGTTGCGCACAAATGTTTCATTTTAAAGCTTCCGTCATTTTGATATTTATAGAAACAAGTGATTATTATTATAATTAATTAAATAGTGTTCATTCTGCATTATTTTTATGTTCAATCTAATAACCATGATAATTTTTGTTCGATATTTATGTAGAAACCAAATATACTTCTGTTGGAATCTTCTGTTTGCTATACCCAACTCAAATGTCAAACCAGTTGATAATAATTATCAAGTTTTTGTATAATGATTATTGTGGAGGCATCAACATCTTTAAATTGGAGAGGTTTAAAGGTGGTGACTAAGGACCTTTTCCAATTCAAAGCCTCCTGTGAGGAAAAGATTGATCACCTGTTACTTTAGATGGCCTCCCACAGTAACTAAATGTGCGTGTGCTTGTGTATTGTAAAATCGGTTAGTCCGAGTGGTGCGACACGAGGAAATAAGACGGACACTACTACTCATATACTTTTAGATCATTTTTATACTCTTTATCATATAATTTTGAGACTTGAGATGTTTTCAGATCCTTTTTGTAATTCTTAGACTTTCACTGGCAATTTTTGTAATTTATTCATATAATTTTCGTAGTTTTATAGGAACTAATTTATGAAATTTCCATAATAGCCTTGACTCAAGAATATTTTTAGCAATTGTTTCTTCATATTTGATAATTGATTAAGTCTGCGTTGCAAATTTTGTGCGCGTTATATTTTATAGAAATTTGTAGATATATTTTCATGTTTTCATTTTCAAAAAGGGCATAGATTTATTTATATACCTATCTACTCAAAACTTCAGGTCTAATATGACAGAGTTAAGTTTAAGCTTTTTATGAAATAAATAATTGAAATAAATCGATGCCTTTTTGAAAATATGTGAAAATTTAAAGAGTTCCGTAAAAAAATAAGGCACTTATTTCCGACCTATCCTGTACAAAAAGCCAAAGGACGACATTTAATTATGTGTCCTACCCTGTACCTTCCGTTAAATTTACTGAAGTATTCATGCAACATTACTTTAAGGCAATCAGTGTGAAATTGAATTGAGAGGTTCTAAGAAGCTTCTAAAAAAAATTATAAGACATGGATGACGGTTGAGAATACAAAAAATTCTGAATAATAGAATACGTATGATACGTGTATAAATTTTTAGGTATGTAGATACTTAATATTACATTTTGCATACAAAATTTTAAATAAATAAAAACATTTTTTTAACTTCCTACCTTTACTCTTTTTCAACTTCAACTTTGACGAGCTGCAACAGTTCATAATAATTTATATTTTCAGTTTGATGCGACGTCTACTTTAGTACCTACTCCTTAGTACTCACGTCATATTCATAAAACAGGTAGCGCAAAAGTACTGTAATGTTTCTACTTTTACTAGTTATTTTTATACTTTTTTAATTTGCCCTGTAATTTTTCTACTTTACATAAATTCGGAAGTAATTTTTGCAATTTACGGAAGAATTTTGGTAATTTTTATACTTTCGTAAATAATTTATGTACTGTTTAAGTAATTTTAAATTACAGTGCTTCAAACGGACACCAAAAAGTCGTCGTGTCATAACCCTCAGGTTGGTCTATGCACATATTGAGTGTAAAACAAATAACTATCTGTGAATTTGAGTAGCCACAAGTGCCACTGTTGCCTTACTTATTTAGGGTTACAGGTGATCCAAGTAACAACGGGTACATAACAAGTACCAGGAGTTTAGGGAATGAAAATAATTTTCCATTGCAAACAATTAAAATAATGGCTTACTCCACAAATATAAGTGTTACAGATTTACATTAAGAGTGCAACTTTCTTTCCATTGGTTCCCTTCTTCGTTGGTGGAAATGGAAATATTCAGAATTTAAAATGATTAAAATACAATAGGTTCACAATAAAAGGTTTTATACATTTTTGGTAGTAGATTAATATCATAGACGGCCTGCTATTTAGTTAAAAAAATTCAGAGTTTAAGGGGTGAAAATAATTTTTCATTGAAAAGTTACAAAAAATCATCGTCTACAAATAAGGGTGTTACAAATTTTCGATAGTAGGTAATTATAGACGGTCTACCACCTTCCTTGTAAACGGAAATAGACAAATTCAGAATTTAAGGAGGCGAATATCATTTTTCAATAACAAATTCAAATGATGTCTCCTTAATGGAAAATATTATTTATTTAAAACATATGCAACATTTTAATTACACCTCACATTAAAAACTTTCTTGCATCTGTTCTTATTTATAGCGATCTACCTAACTTTAACATTAGAAACTAAACAACCTAATCATTATTATTTGTCACTACTTCAGGACCCAAGCAGATTGAATAATAAAATTAAATATATTGCAGAATTTTAAATTAGATACATTTTAGAATATAAATTAGATAAAACTAATAATTTGTTATAATCCCTAGAAATTAGGGAAATACCCCATATTGATCGTCTTAACCAGCTGGTAGATTTATACATCCCTCTTTAATGTACTTAAACCTTAAACATAAATTTATTTATTGATACTATCGACCTTTACTTGTTGAAAATCCATATCATATACTGTATGTTCAATAAAACATAAGTGTTTTAATAAATTTTCATAAAAACTTTATATAATAAACATAACATTAGTTTCGCTAAACTTTAGCTTCATCAAATGTAAATACTAGACTACTTACAATCAGAGAAGAAGAGAAGAGTGTTCCTTAAATATAATTGAATCAAGAACAGGTAACTGAATTCTAAGGAAATATAAACCTATTTACAATTGGAAATCCCTAACTGTTTATGACTTAATTGAATTACATATTTTAATGTACAAAACATTTCTGTTAAAACAAGTTTAGTAAGGGAGAATTATTTACATCAGTTTGATCATTCGGTACTTTCTAATAACGCAAGTTTTCTTCCTTTGGATGCTGTGTGGAGCATATCAAAATTATTGTAGAATATGTAATTTTCTTATAATAGATGAGTGGCATGCGTAGAGTAAGTCTTCATATTTGAAAAACATTTTTTGTGCTCATCCAAGTGTTTTTTAAAATGTCGTCCAGTTTGATTCCAGATCTAAATATCACTCTTTCACTTTTTGTGGATATTCAACCGAAAAAATAACCAATTTCTTATACAAATGTGGTGTGAATATAGCATATAAAACAAATAACTGTATGTTATATCTGTGAGCTCTATTATAGGAAACAATAAAGACAAAAATAAAAAACAGGAGAATTCTGATGTTTATAAGTTGTCTTGTGGTACTTACCCAAGGTATATGTTGATCAAACTAGTTTTAAATAAAAATAACAAAACAATTAAAACATATTAAATAGAGGTGAAAACAATTCTTCACTTACTTCCACTAATATCAATGTCACTAAAACTGATCATTTAAAATTATGTGTGAATTTTTTAGTTTCTTTATTTCTACGGAATCTAATAATGTTGACTGTTATTTTCAAATTTTATATCGAGGAATAATTGCATCTATAAATTTTTTTACACTTTTTATCAAGAATATTGTTAATCATGATTGGGCTGTAACCATCTTCAGAGCAATTTTCTTATTAAATCGCAAAAAATTAATAGTCAAACTCGAAACAAGAATTCAAACGATGCACGTCATAAAGGATCCACAACGTTATTTGCCAGAACTATAAAAAATATATACAATTTTGATGAACCTCAGCATAGCTTACACTAGTATGATTAAGTGTGATTACGTAATTACAAAGAATGCAAATATTTTTGACCCTTTAATGTTATATACTAATTTTACCTGATGACGTGCACCGCTTGGACTCTTCTTTCGAGAATATTAGAAAATCAAAATTGCAATTAAAATACTTAAAGTAACTTATGTACTTCATATGTTAAAACAATGTAATTTATACTGGATATTTTTCAAGTTAACGTCTCAACTTATGCCATAAAAAATTCATATAAGACATCCCCTTGTATTATATGATTTTACTTTTAAAAACATTTTCAACACAACAGATAAAAACAATTATTAATTAAATTGCAGGAAATATTTATTTAAACAAACTGAAATCAAGATAACAACTACTATTTACAATAATCTAAAATTAGAGTATATATACAAAAAGTTCACATAAAAATAATGTTTATTATAGTCTAAGATATAAACCAGACTTTTGAAATTTATCGATTCTTTATAACGTCTTTGCATTTTACCTTAAAACGTATATACACTTTAAAAAAATATAAATAATAAAAACATTAAAAAATTACAATACGAGAAAACATTTTCTATAGTCCTAAATACGTTAAAGATTCATCCTCTTTCAACATATAATTTGTATACTTTTGTGTCACTTTCTTCATGTGAGCTTTTGCATGCGGCTTTCCCTTTCCTCAATGATAATATAACTTGTTTAATTTTTTCCTCCAAGGTGAGTCCATTACTTGAGTTGGATACTTCATTTGCAACATCATCAACAACGAACACCATTTGCTGTCGAGGAAATCTCTGTTGATATTTCTTTGTTAAATTGTGAATAGCAACAGGTACATATGTCTCTTCGTCTGCTTCAATTTCTTCCAAGAGATATGAGGTAATATCATAATCATCGATGAAACCTTCATCAGCCTGGTATTCCATTTTGTGATTAATATAATAAATTCGACTCTCGCTCACCTACTACCACTAGATGGACTGTCAAATACTGATACAAATTTTCAATATTCCTGCTATTTATACGATTGTCAATGTCTTATCGGCCAATGGGGTGAAGGCTAGTTTAACCCTTTTAACCAGGTAGTATGTACCCATGAGACAATAAAACAGTATGTACCCATACTCTTTTAAATATTTTAATCCCTACACTTTATTACATAGGTACCTGTATAGTTTATAGGTAGGTAGGTACGTGTTTAATGACACTGTTTTAAAATATATCTAAATAAAATAATTATTACAATAAAATTAGAAAGAAATTAAACACTTAATTAGCTTTTTCCTAAACTTTTCAGGTTGATCCTTAACTCTTCGTCATTAAAACTGTGTTAAGAATTTTTTGTCAAATTGAAAAAAAATCTTATCATTCAAATGATAAAAACAAATGATGTTACAATGGTTTTTTGGGACAAACTTTAGAAGTTCGCCTTGATACTCACTTTGAATATTTAATTTGTATGCTTCTGGTTTCCTGCTTTTTGTTATTTTACAGGCAGCATAATCCCAAAAGAAACCATGAATCGTGAAATCGCACCATAAATAAGTTACAGTCATTATCTTTCTACAATACCATATTTTATAAAACTTGTCAAGCTGGTTCGAACAAATATATTGGTATAAAAGTACTTAAATGGACTAAAGTGTCGGCAGACGAAATTAGATTGAATATTAAAAAAAAGAGATATGAAATCATTATCACCGCTCAAATACGATCTCAAATTTGACTAATGCGAGTGTAAATAAGCATCAACTAATCAAAATAACGTCATTAAGTTCAACTAGATGAGAAATATCACACCAGGATAGTTGTGCTCAAACATTAGCAAATCTCAGACTAGTCTGTCAACCATTTATCCACTTAGACATCAACCTTAGACATCTTAATTTTAATAATTGCAGATTTACTTTAAAACACTCTCATAAATGGAAAATATCTTTTTGTCTCCATTGTTGTTAAATATTTTGAATTAAGGCATCTATACAGGGTATCCCACCGCGAACCTCATCGTTCGATTATGGGAAAACTATAAATGGGAGAAATCTTAAAATTTGGTAGTGCACCAACGTCGATGGGTACCATCCTCCCATTTCAAGACGGTGATATTTCCGTTTATACCGAAAGTAAATGTCAACCTATTTTAAATAGGCCACCCTATATATCATTTCATTTTTAGATTCTTCGCAGAATTCTAAACACATCTAATATCCTATACCTTTTTGGCATATTTAAAATTTTATGTAACAATATGACCTTTGCAGACCGAAAAATAATTACCAATTTTGACTGCAGGAGTGCCTGTATTATTTAACTTGGGTTGGTTTTTATGTAGGAAGATTTGCTTTTGCAAATTTCGTGTCATATTTTGATAATTATTAACACAGGGTGGTCTAAAAAGAAGAATAAAAATTAAATTGAAAAACTGTCAATAGCCAATTTTCTGAAATGGAATCTACCTGTTTTTATAATTTTATCTTATTCAGCATTAAAACTAAGGATAACTTTGCATAAAATGTATATTCCGAAAATTTGAAGTTTTCGAAATAATGGCAATTTAATAATAATGTCCTTCATGAGTGTTGATAATTTTTAGCGAGTAGGTGACAGTAATATTTTTCAGCACTTTCTAATGCCGCCATGGCGTTGAACTAAGACTAGCTTGACTAAGAGTAACTGAACTTAAAAGCCGTAACATTTTTGCAATTGAGAAATATTAAATTACCAATAATTTGAAATGCTTATTAGCCTTAGTTAGCCTTATTTCTAATGCTGAATGAGATAAAATTATAAAAACAGGGAGTTTCCATTTGAAAAAATTGACTTTTGACAGTTTCTTCGATTTCACATTTATTCTACTTTACAATATTATACGAAGTCTACCAAAAGTAGGTCTCTTCCTACATAGAAAATAGAAACCAACCCAAATTAAATAATAAAGGGTCCCACACAGCCAAAGCTGGTTATTATTTTTCAGCCTGTAAACGTTGTTTTTACATAACATTTTAAATATGTCAAAAACGGTTAGACTTAGGTACGGTACATTGTACATGAAATGTGTTTAAAAATTCGAGTCTAAAAATGAAATGCAAGAAATGCCCTTGTTGTGTCATTATTAATTGTATTTACATGATTTAACTTTCAAAAAACATTTTCAACACAAAAACAAAAACAGAGTTTTAGGTTTTTTAATTGCTTTGTAATGTTCTTAGGTTTGTTTGATTACTTTGTTGTTTCTTTGTTCAAGTGAGCCTTTGAATGTAGTTTCAAAAGGAAGGTATCTTAGTTTTTATTTAGTTTTTCTTAATAGACTCTTAATTGAAATTAGTTCAGGCATGCCCTCTGATCTAGCTTGCTTTATTTTTTCCTCCAGTGTGAGTTCATTACATGCATTCCATGCTTTTTTTCTCCTCTGGTGTGAGGTCATCCCACGTTTTGAATATCATTCTTAGCTGTCCAGGAAATCTCTTTTCATATTTTTTTGTTAAATTTCTAATAGCAACAAGTTCATACCTCTCTTCGTGTTCGGCTTCAATTTCCTCCAAGACATATGAGCTAATATCGTAATCGTCGATGAAACTTCATCAGCCTCGTATTCCATTTTGTGTTTAATTCGATTTTTGTGCTTAATATATATTCGACTTTCGCTAACCTAGTAGCACTAGATGGTGTCTCAAATACAAGTTCTCAATGTTCCCGTTATATTTATACTATTTTCAATGTCTTATCGGCCAATGGGGTGACGGCTTATTTACCCCTTCCAACCAGGTAGTATGTATCAAAGATCTTTTAAATATTTTAATCCCTACACTTAGTATAATTCACAATATTCCTTTAGGTACCTAAAATGTGATAGTATTGCCATCTTCTTTGTTTTTAAACGAGCCAACGCCTTTTAATTGAATTTTTCTGAAATATATAAAAATATTAAAAATCAGTCATAAAGTAGTTTCTTTTTAAACTAATCACAAATAAACAAATATCGCACAGAAAAGAATATCTGTATTATGAAGCACAAAAAACATCTTCGTTTATGGCCGGGAACTGTATCTGAAAAATGGGATATAAAACCTGCTATACATAATACAAGTTGGATTATAGTTACTGCAGTTTTCCGCTGTTTTAATTATTTTCAGTGCTTAATTAAATAAAACACTACACCTTTCTTCACATATATATTAGCAATGCTAAATGTATACATTTCAAGTACTATGTACTCATACTCATCGTCGCTAGCTTAAATACTAACAAGTTTATCAATAAAGTCACCCAATTTGTAGAGGATGAGGCTGTAAAATAAATTTATTTAGGTAAAATGCAGATGCATTTGCCTGCCTGCTCTTTTTCTAAATTATGGTTGGATATTTAATATGGTTGACTATTTTTAATTTTATTTTTCTTGTATACAGGGTATTAAATTTAAAAGGTCATTAGATAATGGGCTTAAATCGAAATTCAGTAGATGATTTTTATATTTCTTCATATATATTGATTCTAATGTATTTAGGTTCTGAAATGCAGTCTTTTCAGTGCTTTGAATTAAATACTCTACCCTATTTTTCAACAGACAATTTTTCAACGATTAGAATGATATGGGGTTCGGTTAGTGTGCGACTTTCGGTTTTCTAAATATTAATTATATTCAATATGAAGTTTGCATGAAATGCTCTAAACTTGTAGGCTATTTACATCTTAACTGGTCCCTGCACGGCTGTATCATAAAAGATACTCATTATTGATTCCTTTCCCCTTAATATTAAAGTGATCAATAGTTTGTATTAATAAAGTTGAAATTCAATAGTAAATAATTTATAATACCCCCCGTTTTTAATTTTAATTCTTTCTTTCTTCAGTTCATTGAGTTCCATTCAATGGTGTATTTCATTAACTACATTTCATTAAGTGAGTTTCATTAAGTAGTTAATTAAATAACCTTGGTATTTTATTCATCGAGTCAGATATACTTACATATTGGGGTAGGTATGTAAGATTGAAATGCTTATATACCTGTTGGTTTGTGTGTTTCTTCGATGTTTAAACAGTAATTCTAGTAGTTGGTATAGAATTTGAATAAGAGTATATATCGCCCCCTAGAAAGCAACCATACCTGAATGTCGGGGTGCTTCCATGAATAGATTAAGGTCTTAATAGGCCCTAAAAGTACCTATTTAAATTGTAAAACAAACTCAAATTATTTTCAGGGAATAAATTTTACAACAGGGATAAACCGGTGCTAACCGCCATTGTCCTTAATCATGTAATCGGTGTAATTATCTTCTTTTCAAATCATGAGTATGATTATAATAGACGTAAAAGGAAACCGATAAAGGATATTTAGCATAATATGCTGAATGAAAAAATGCAATGAAAATAGGTATTAATTATTTTAAATTAGTGATTTAATTAGGCATTCCAGAACACATGAAAGAAAATGGCTTCCCTGAATCAATCAAGTTTGTGACAAGTAAGTTTTTGCAGTTTTTTAAAGATCTTTTTCTTCAAATAACATTAACACTAACATTTAACACTATTTTGCTAGAATACAGAAATATTGATTGAAGTAAGTTTTATGGTCAGTTTTCATACATCTGTCAAAAAAAGGTAAATATAACAAAATATAGAGGTAAAAACCACTGTCATGTAATTATTTATTTATTTATTTATTTATTGGTAAACAATCTACAGATCTTATTGATCCACTTACAGACTGCTGTATACAATAAAATACTAATCTAATCTAACTAGCAAACACTAAACTAAATGTGAAGTAAAAAGGAAACAGAAGAAAGAGAGAAAAAAAAATGGAAAAGAACAGTGAGAAGAGAATAGCAAGAAAAAGACACTTATAGTTAATGTACATTAATCAGCCAAATCACGGTATTCATACAAGATTTCAAATTTTTTACAAAAATCCTAACCGTATCACCATATACAGATATGGCAATGGTAGACTTACAAGCGTAAAACCCGTGGGCAAGATAAAGTAACTTATATTTTTAAGAATGTTAAAGAGAGTGCAATATATTACATTGATGCCACACTCATGTCCCTCTTAGAAAGACATCCCTACCAGCAATCCCTTAAAGCGGGCAACAGTTGCGCGCGCATCGATACCCAGCCCCCACAGCCTGTTCGATGTTAGATGTTACATGGACCTCTCGCTCGGTCCTCCCTCTCGATTGCCCCCACTATTGTACACGGGGCGGTAGTGACTTTTTCAACAGTCATCAATCTCATCAAATTGACAACAGCGCGATTATCTATATCTCCCTCTAACTTTAACAATTCACATATCTTTTTCGTCTTACGCATTACAAACAGCTTTGTAAGTCTACCATTGCCATATGTGTATATCACATTTATTATGCACTAGATTATAATTTAGGCACATGTTGGTTAAAGGTGACCTCAATTGATAATTAGTTCTAGCAATTTCACAATAAAACGTACGATATTGCCGAGTTTTTTGACAGGGAACAGCTATGTTAACTCTACCCAACAGAACCTCATCCTTTGCAATATAATTGATAAGTTTATACAGGCTGATTCACTTAAGGAGGCTCACCATTGGGATATCAGTAATGGTAAGAGATACAGGGTGGCTCAAATTACAAAAAAGTTGCGCAATTTTATGATGAATATTTTGGTAAAAGCAAACCTGAAATATCTTTTTTAATTTCTGAAATATTCTGAAAAAACTGAAAATTTAGATTTTTTAATTTTTGCCGTAATTCATTTGTGTTTCAAGATAAGTTCATGAAATTCGGTTCCCAGGCATAAAATGCTCTATTGATTGCATTGGCGAAGTCAGATCACCTCTATCTCTTATTGTTTTTGAGAGACGATAGTCAACTTTTTTTTTTCTTATGGGCGCCATATTGGATTTTTATATTTTCAGATAGCTCTTCTCATTCTCTTTACGATGATGTATCAGATTATGGGTAAATATAAATTATTAGGGTAATAGTCATAAAAAAATTTTTTTGATTAGACTTATGAAATTAAACTAAAACAATTGCATGCTTTAGTTGTCAGTTCATTGATTATCAAAAGTGTGTATTCTAGCATCGTTGCACTAACTCGTTCATATTTGTATTGCTACTGTTACCATTAAAATGTTTTCAAACGACGAAAAAGCAGATATGGAGTTATGTTATGGAGCAGTATGGACCGAATTATGGAGTTTTTAATAGACAAAATTATCATTATTATGCATAAGAAAATCCTAAATTAAATAGACCTGTTAGACATCAAATTCGCTTTGGTATAAATATTTGGTGTGGAATTCTAGGAACTAGGATAATTGGACCTTATGTTTTTCAAGAGAATTTAAATGGGGAACGCTATCGCCAATTTTTGGAAAACACTCTTCCAGAATATTATTTAGATGATTTACCTCTTGCAATACTGGGAAATTTATATCTTCAGCAAGATGGTGCACCACCGCATAATGTTAGGAATGTAAAAAATTGCCGAATGCCAAACACTGATCGGGAATACGAAAAAGGTCTTTTCTCAAAAGACCGATGTCATAACAGCCCAATAAAAAAAAAATTATGACTATTACCTAATAATTTATATTTACCCATAATGTGATACATCGTCGTAAAGAGAATGAGAAGAGCTATCTGAAAAAATAAAAATCCAATATGGCGCCCATAAGAAAAAAAAAAGTTGACTATCGTCTCTCAAAAACAATAACAGATAGAGGTGATCTGACTTCGCCAATGCAATCAATAGAGCATTTTATGCCTGGGAACCGAATTTCATGAACTTATCTTGAAAAACAAATGAATTACGGCAAAAATTAAAAAATCTAAATTTTCAGTTTTTTCAGAATATTTCAGAAAATACAAAAGATATTTCAGGTTTGCTTTTACCAAAATATTCATCATGAAATTGCGCAACTTTTTTGTAATTTGAGCCACCCTGTATCTCTTACCATTACTGATATCCCAATGGTGAGCCTCCTTAAGTGAATCAGCCTGTATAAATATATTATTTGTTGAATTGATCGCCTATTGTGCAAAGTCAACAAGTTGTTATCAATTAAATGTTGATGATAATTATGATTTCTATTATACTGCCCAGTAGTTATATATGTAGCATGCTTGATAAATCTTTTTTGTACATTTTCAATCATTTGGATATATTTAGCATAGTACGGATTCCATACCACTGAGCAGTAGGTATTCTACTTTCGACCTAACAAAACAGTTGAAAAGTGATATCAAAGTTTTCATGGGCACAAAATTTTGAGAATTTCTCATAACAAACCCCAAGTTTCTAACTGCCTGATTTACAATGCCAACAACATGTTTATTAAAAGACAACCTATTATCAAACAATACACCTAGATCCCTTGTTTCTTCCACTGCCTGCAGAAAAACGCTGTCAATGTTATATATAAAATGAACAGAACTTTTTTGTAATGTATATGTCATTGGCTTACATTTTTTTATGTTGAAGGATAATTTATTTCTTACTGACCAATTAAAAACATTATTCAAATCTTCTTGCAATTGCATACAGTCTGTTATACTTTTTACTTCCTTAAATATTTTCAAGTCATCAGCAAATAACAAAGTGGAGCTATTATGCACAATCTTAACTATATCATCCACAAACAGCAAAAACAACAAAGGCCCTAGGTTAGAGCCCTGCGGGACTCCTGAAGTGACAATGTATGAATCAGATCTAAAGTTGTTAATAGAAACATACTGTTTTCTGTTATCCATATACGTCATTAGCAAAAGAAGTAAATTTTCAGAGAATGAATACGCCCGTAATTTTTTGATCAATACTCGATGGTTAACTTTATCAAATGCTTTAGCAAAATCAGTATAAACAACATCAAGTTGATGTTTATTAGTATAAGCTTTCACCACATTATCCACCAAAACTATTAGTTACCACAAGTCGATCTACCAGTTGGAAAACCATCCCAGTCAGCACAGGTTCATCCTCAGGATGTACTTAGTACACATTCTTTGGACATATGGGATATCCTAAGGAAGTCCTCCAAAAACTCCAGGATATCCTTAGGACACCCAAATGGGACAGCCCAGATCTTACTGAAAATGTCCTAATGACATCCTAATTAATATCCTCAGGACATCTGGAGTATAAGATAAGGACAAATGTGGAGATGTCCTGAGGAGGAATGGTTACTGCCTTTGTTAGGTTATTCAATCTAAAAGTCCAAATAGACGGCATGTGGAGTGACGCATCACACGCCAGGTATGCTGCTAAATATACCAATCCACAGGAACTCACGCCTATCTGTTCTATAAGGACACGTTGGCGTGTCACTCTTCAGGCTGTCTATTGGGATTTTAATGCACCTTTTAGCTTGATTATTTTTGAACTTGTCGTGCCCTGAGAATCTAAATCATTTATTTTCTGATTTATACATATGTATAAATATGAGACAATTTTTTAAATAGAATCACTTTGAAAATGCACTTTTATCTATGCATTCAGTTTTTGCAAGAAGGAACTGGAAAATAAAACAATTTATTAGTGAAAATAATATATTCTAAAATATTGAGGGTAATTCATTTATTCCTGTGTAATCCTCTCCAAAAGGCAGCTTTGCTCTCGGTTGTGGTGGTCTACAGAGTATTTTATTATTTAGTGGGACGTCCACAATCACTTTCATCATCACTGTCTAATAATCTCAAAGGTCTAACCCTTTTCTTATCCTATTATTATTATCAAAATTTTCAGAGTCCGTATCTAAGTTAGAAGTATTTTCTGCTTCTTTCCATTTTGTCTGTGCTTTTTCAAAATTATCTGTAATAGGTAAAAAGGTACATAATTTAAGAAAGTAATTAATAACCTACATTTCTGCAAAATTTTACGGAAGTCAATTTTAAAACTAAACTGTCAAGATAAATTTCCAAATACAACACACAAGTTTGAACATGTTAGATAAAAAGGTTACACCCACCTGTTGCATCCATGCATCTTGTGACATTATGAAGATTCCATGTTTCTTCAAAGGATTCACCCTTTTTAAGTGCTCTATCAAATCTATTCTGATCTTTAAAAGGTGGCCAAAATACTTTCTTTTTCATAGGGGTTAGCCACTTTTCGTGTACTATAGATACGCCACCACTTGACCACTCTACAATTACAAAGGCCATGATTGCTATCCTAAAAACATATTTTATTTTTATTAACAAAATAATAAATAATAACATCAATCCCACAAGAACCATATACATACCAGTGACACAGACATCCACACAAGACCATAAATCAGTAATCAATTCGTAGATAAATTAATTAAATTAATCATAGTAATGAATATAACAGAGACTATTATATTTTATCTATGACTATCACATCCATCACAATCATCATATCACACATACACAAATTATTAAAACTCAGTAATTTGCAAAGAATTTGTGCACACGTATCCCATCAACATGACGCTGCGCCGCAAGATGTCTACTTTACTACTACTTTCACTTTCGTTCCGTGACTTCCGTGTCCGTGTTCCGTTAAGACGCGATCACGTGAACAGAATTAAACCGACACGGATGAACAGCTTCCTCACGGTATGATTGGATGAAAAGAAATTACGTGCCTCTTTAACCAATCAAAACAGGAAGAAGCTGTTCCTTTCCACATCATGGTGGAAAAGCTTCCTCGACTTTATCATCATGTTATAACATAAACCAAGCTTATTGATTACTAACTTGTTTCAGTAATTAATTTGTGCTCATTGATATTATTTTATTACCTAGGCATTGTTTATTTCAATATTAATTTCAAAAAAGCTATGGCATAATTATTTTTATTACCCTTTTCGTAACGTAGCACTTAGCTATTATGAGAGAAATATAATAATTTGTTTTAGTTACATGCCACCTTAATTTCCTACAACAGTTAACAATCCTTGGGTATAGGTACCTTATTTTAGAATTTGTTTAATTTGTTTAGATTTATCTCCCAATAAATTATAACTATTTTTCAAAATATGCCCAAAAATGGCCTCACCAAATATTTATGGGATATCCAGACTTGATGAATATAGGACTTTCCATTGCGGATGTTACCGGGATCATAATAGCCTCAAGAGATATTTACAGGATATTCATTCAGGACTTGCCTAGGATTTCCTCTACTGGGACATTTTGAGGATGAAGTTGGCTTATAAATTTGTCCTGAAAACATCCTCAGGATAATAATCCCAGGCAGGGATATCAGGACTTGATTAGGATATCCTATGGAGAGAGTGTGCTGTGTGGGATACTGTGAAAGTGAGGTGTTGTTTCTAACCTTTTCATATATGTAACTATATAGAATTGATTCCAGTACCTTAGAAATATTTGACAAAATTGCTATAGGATTCAGGAAAAGTTTTTGATTTAAATACTAAATTAAATAATATTTTAAAAGGATAAATCAATATATGTTTGCACCCCTTAATAACATATGATGGTATACAGTCATAACCCACAGATTTTTTTGGTTTCAATTTATCAATTGCTTTTATTATATCTTGATCAGAAATAGTCCCTATGTTTATATAATTATTATTATTATATTGCAATTCTGGCAGCATAGCTAATTGCGCTTCATTTTCATACACCGGCTGCAAACGCCTGAGTAATTGATTGTCCATCTGATATTATTGTTTCATCTAAGTGCATTTCCGATGGTAAACCTGTTTTTTGAGATTTTACATAATTCCAGAATTTACACGGATCCTGTTGGATGTCACGTTCTAAACTTATAACATAGTTATTATATGAATACTTTATATGTCTCTTAATTTTAGCTCTCAGAAATTTATAGTCAATTAAACATTGCCCAATTATAAAATATATCCTACCTCTAGCAATTAAAATTTTTGTTTGTAATTAAAATTGAGGCACTATTTTTCTTTCTTACACAAATTTACACGTTTTGGTTGACCCAATACCTCCTAGATGAAGGAGGTGCTGGTTTTACCCAAGGGGGCAATTTTTGACAGGCCATTGAAATGCCAATTTCTAATGAGGTGATCTAATCACCTGATTAGGATAACCTAAAAATTATTTTTAGTTATTTATATCTTTTTTGGGCTATCCACGTGTTTTATCATCTACAGAATGAGGTAACCAAATAAGACTGCCGGCACAATGATAAAGCGAAAATGCAGTTAGACAATACGCTTTGCTTTATATCAAGATTGTTTTACATTCAATTAAAAGGCGTTCGGAAAAAAGCTTTTTATTCTTTAAAATAAAAGCATTTTTCTCTATGCTGACGCCAATTGATAAAACAACATTGTTGTCAAATCAACATAAAACAAAAAGTTTTCTACAACTGCGTTTTCCTGTCATTCGTTTGGTAGTTTTGTGCCATCATGGATTCGGATGAGGACATTGTTGGTGTGTGTCTTTGGATATATGGATATTAATGAAATAAAAAAAAATTTGTCAAATTGATAAAAGCGTTTAGAAATTATAACCATACAAACATAACTATAGTTTTAGGTGAGTCGTTTCCAATTTCCATGAGTGTACATTTTACAAAAATCCGATACTAGTGATACTACCACAGTTCATCTAAGCCAGATATATAAACTTTGATGCTATTGTACGTGTGTCGACTTGTTTTTGAATAACATAAGTGTCAGTGTTTGCACTTCTAACAGAAAAATTCTTCACAAAACGTTTCGTGTTAAAATGTTTTACATAAATACACTTATAGGACAAAAACGCCTTTATACAAAACATTTTGGATGAAAAAAGTAAAATCTAAGGTGTTCAGTACCCAATCAGACAAACTTTTAGATTTGCGGCAGAGGATCACTACGATGTCCAGGCAACAGATACCTGAGCATCTATCCCCAGGTAAACATTTTACAACGTTCACCAGGAAATGTATAGTTCTTCTACTGTCAGGAGGTGCTCATTTTGAATAAAATTTCTAATTATTCCTATTAAATAATCATTTTAATATTAATTTAATAGTTTTCTTTATTAAACTGTTAAATTTGACTGCTTTTTATTCATTTACATATATCCTTACTCACAGGAACGTTTATAACTTGAGAATGGATGGACCGATTTCAAGTTTTCAAATACTAGTATGTAGAGAATTGAGAACCTTTTAGATGACATGTAACACGCCCACCTTATCATTAAAAAAAAATTATTTGACAGCATCCGTGGCGCCATCTTTCATTTTAGAAAAATGAATTTATCGTCAACAAATAATACATTTTACATGATTCACCCTGTATTTTATCCCTAAACCAATTAGTACAATAGTTAGCAGGGAGGGGTGTGGCTTAATTGGCCCACTTCTGGATGACGTCTCTCTCATATTGTTCTTCACTCAGCCTATCTATCTATCTTCTGTTACTATTGGCTGAGGAGTTTATTTTACATGTATACATTTTATTTGAGAAATGTAATTGTCAAAGAGACATTATTTGTAATTGATATTAATTATAGTACTTAGATATTTAATGTCTAATATCAGGACCATCGAGTTTTCCAACTACAATAAAACTCTATGTAACTTTTATTTTAATACGTTTTATTAAAATACTAACATATAAATCAAGCATCACAATAAATCTTATTACTAATGATAATAAATACTCTAAATCTAAACCACATCACAATTAAATAGATAAGTATTAACTCTACTTCTGACAAAATAGTGTAGGAATTGATATACATTACACTATTTTTAAAATGTAATAAAATAATTTTGGAATATATATACAGGGTGTATAATGATGATTTGACGGTAGATGCAACTCTGAAACTAATTTTTGATGCGTAATTGAAACTTAGGTGTTGGGAATATATTCACTTTCTATCAATATATAAATAATGGGCATACTTTATTTTCATCATACTTAGTTCAAATTAGAAGCAAATTAGTTCTTATTTTAAATAGAATATACAGTATATTTTAGTATATTTGGATAAAAACTTCTCTCAAAATACTTTTATGTAGATTTTGATAAGTAAACCTGTAAGAGTATGAGAAGTATATCCAAAAGAATATATTATAAGTGTAAAGTATTAGAACGAGAACATCCTTCTTCTAGAAGAACATTCTAATCTTGCTTTAAAGATTAGAATTTCTTTATTCAATAATGACAAATTTATGACTTATTGTTACAGATAGACCTATCAATCTTTATAGCACTGTATTCGTAGAGAAGGATTTATCCAAATATACAAAAGTAGGTATACATGATCTTTCATTTAAAATAAGAAACTTGACATCCACTTTCTGTACAAATACAAGTAACAAAATAAAGCAATTATTTTTACTCCACAGAACGTGTCGTTATGTGGCTGAAACCAAAGATTCTAAATTAGTTCCAGAGTTACCTAGGTTTACCGTCACCTCGTTCATTACAAACCATGTATACCTTATTCAATGGACTAGATGACACGGTATCTTTAAATATATTGAATCATTCCAAGAACTGTATTAAGACAAATACTTTTGTTACACCTACCAGTATCGATTCCAAAATATTAAGGTAGTAGTTATAAGCTTAAATATAGGTACTTACATTAAATAATTTTTGTCTCAAAACTCATTATTATTTAACGTAGAGGACATTACAGATGTACAATTTTTTATGGGAGAAAATTTTAAAAAAATAGAAAACTAATTTGATGAAATGTTGTATAAGTTGAAAATATCTAGCATAGAAGCTCATATTCGAGTACTTCTAAATTATTCCTCATTTAAATTGAAATTTCGGTTGCAATAGAAATTATTACATGCTAAGTGAGATATTGTAGTTTCTATTACAATAATTCAAGTGCAAAAATTATTAAATATTAGTAAAACACAACATCTGAGTTAAGGTTTCATCCCACTTGCCTGTTACAAACTTATGTGACGTGCTATAGACAGTAACGTGACGGAAATATCAGCTACAAACTTTAAGTACCTATAGAATAAAGACTAACTTTATGCGAAAGCAATTTTAAAAACAAGAAATTCGAAATTTAACGTTAAGAAAGGACTAACATAGATACGAATTAATCACATACATTACTTGATTGCGTCATTATTGCTCAAGATAAGGGACAAAGTTCACAAAAAATATATATTGTATGCATTATATACAGGGTTATCACTGAGTATCGTCATCTGGGTTTAATAACTTACTTTCAGCGAATAGCAGCAAAACTGCCATTATTGGATGATAGATGTTTTACATTTAGAATTAGATATTATAATGTATCCTATCGAAAATTGATCTCTCTGTACATCCGCCAATGTTAATTTTTATAAAAATAAATCTTTCACCACTATGAGAAACAGCGACGCTATCAAATCTCTCTATCATTAATATACAACCCTTTACGTATACAGACTTATCCTTGGACAGCAATTACCCTCTGACTTACTTCTGGGAGGCTAATCTTGCCTATAATATTCTCTTCAGTTTTGTATTTGTATTCAATATTTGCTTCATTAACAGCCTCTGTAATGTCACCCATTTTTATCCTTTTATGGCCATACGCGTGATGTGAGCCGTCGCCTGTTCTGATAGCCCTCTTTTCTATCATGGTATATGGGGCCGTTTTCAGATCGTAGGCAAGGCCAAAGTGAGCCAGAAGGTCGATGACGTATGTTGTTAGGCAATATTTTGATCCTAATTCAGCGGCACGATAGTCCCAGGGAAATGAATGGTGATAGTTGTGCCAGCCCTCTCCAACAGACACAAAGGCTACGAATGTCGATTCCACGGGTAACATATACCTAAAAATTACATAATTACACTACGTAATTACATTATTACATAACTACTCATCGCGTCTTTCTTATTCTGGATGTAATGCCATTATTTTTTAAATTATATACTCGGTATATTTTCATATACAGTGTGCCCCAAAATGATGGAAGAAAATTGGTATATAGAAACGGCCACTTTTCTGTTATATTTCCTAATTTTTTTTGAGCTAAAATTGACGGAGATATAACATTACCGACATTTTTATAGACGAAATCGCTTGTAAAGACGAATTCAGCGATAAAACTAGACCTACTTCTATTCATCCTTGAATAGAAGTAGTTCATAGAAGTGCTCAGCGACAAAATAAAAATAATACTGTAACACTTACTGGTCAAAAGGTTTCGTACCATACAAATGGGCAGCGCTGTTAACTAACCACGTGGCATTTAGTGATACAATGTATCTCAACATATAGCTGATGAAGAAAGAGTTGATATAGGTTTCATTCCAAAAATAGACGGGAATCGCCACCGGCAAAGCTATAGCAAACACAGCATATAGCGGTTTATAGTACCTAAAACAAATATGATAGATTAATAATAGTAGAGGGCCAAATATTATAATAACCAGATCTTGTGCCATACTTCTTTTTGCTTTGAAGCATACAAGAAGGTACTGTTTATAATTCTGGGTCAGGATAATATACACAATACACAGGAAGTCAACAAAAAGCTTCATCCTCGATTATCTGTCAAAGGATTATTTTCCATGGAGAAAATGCTTGGACAGGTCGATTTTTATTTGAAGAGGGCCACATTTTCTATATTATTGATATTTATACAGGATGTCCGAAAATAGCGAGGCCTACCACAACTTGTACGTATTTTTGGTTGGATGATTGATGTAGGATCTTTGGTTGAATGTAGGTGGTTATATTCACCATCCGAGTCACAGCCCTTTTCTGAATTAAAATGGCATAGAACAGGGCCCGTCATTAACTTTTTTGTGAGAGTGTTAAAGGCAGTCTTTTGATCCTTCCTATGGATCAAAAGACTGCCTTTAACTTCCTGCCTTTGACTTCCATACATGGATCATGTATGGAATTTTGACAATTCCATACACTTATGTGTTGTTGTGTAATGTATGTAATTCCAAACTCCATACACATAAGTGTATGGAATTTTGACAATTCAGTCTTCTTTTTGACAGTAAAAATATAAGGCTTTGAGTAAAGACGAAGGAGTGTGAGAGGTTTGTAATATAACAATTAGTTAAGTTCACCTGTAAATATTTGCTGTGTTTATGCAGTTCATATTGTACTGTGTGAAATAAAATACAAGTTTTAAAGCAAAGAAAAATTTACAATATACAGTCCACTTACAAGACGAAAAATATTTTGAATTGTCAGCTTAATTTTTACTCTCTCCAGATGATAGTAACATTTTAGTTTACTTTGGTAAACTAAAATGTTTTTTTATATTACAACATATTCTCCCTCAGGTGGCAGTTTAACATATGAATTATCTGCATATTTTAAATATGCAGTAAGTATATTTAAAATTTAAGCCTTACTGTATGTTACTTACTCTTTTTGAAACATCACCAGCCAGTCTGCTTCTAAATCAGACATGTCAATAGTTTTGCCTTTCTCTATTACAGCAGGATGTTTTCTGCTCATCAGCCATCCTACATGAGAAAAGAAGAACCCTCTGTGAGCATTGTGAGGATCTGCATCTGTATCACTGAATTTGTGGTGTTGTCTGTGATCCCTTACCCAAATATAAAGACAATTCTAAAATAAAAAATATATGGATTGTAATACGAGTATAAGTACTAAATTCTATAAAAATATAATCTGTTATGTATAAATTACATTATACCTTATATATCATTTAGTTTAATACTCGATTTACATCCAGCTACTCAAACAAAAACGAAATATATAGTATTCTAAACATAAAACTACGCGACTTTCTTGTATAGTTTCTGTTTTATTATTTCTATTTTAAACGACTTATTATCTAACAATTTATTTTTGACATCGTGGACGCAAGTTTTTATTTGTTCTGTCATAATTTCCTAAAATATAAAGTTGTGTGGACCTTATCCTCTCGATTATTAAAACAACGTTTACTAATTAATATTTTATTCATACTACTAAGCTTAAGATATTGAAAAAGTAGTTGCGACAGACTTTTTCTCTAAATAAATTGGCCAGTTTTCCTTAATGAGTATTTTCCACACTTCGTATAGTATAAGAAATATTTGAAAATTTTTGGAATAGGTATAGGAAATACCCAATTAAAGGATGAATATCCCATTCTGTTTCAATATATTACCGTTCATGCTCGGTTTCTGTTGTACCTAAATGTATTGGAAATTTTCTTCATTATTGTTGCTTGTCGGTTCATTTTAAGCTGCCTTTTTTAAAAAATCGGATAGTTTTTAAATTCAATTTATAACTTTTCGTTTCATAAAAGGTAAAATAAAGTAGAAAGATTTAGATGTTAATTTTCTGTTATAACTCTTCATGCCACTGTCATTTATAAGGTGATCTAAATTATTGGCGAGCCGGTGGCTCAGGGTTTATTGTCTCGATCGCTCAACTCAGAGTTCGTGGGTCCGAATATCCATTCCACCAAACAGTTTTTAATTAAATTGTCTACTCAGAGATTAAGGCTTGTTCGCACGGAATGGCCTAGGATGGGAAGAATCTCAGCTTGGTGTTAATGTGAAAAATTAAGATCACTTGATGTTTGATTGTTTCTATAGCTAATAAAGTTCTCTAGGTTTCCTCATTCCAAGACTATATGGGGGTTAAGTCTAGTCGTTCCTGAGGCTGAAATAGGGACCGTGAAATAATCATATGCCACCCCCTCTACCACACAAGTCTCAGACTTTCGGGCTAATCTTTGTCATTAGAATAAAGGGTAGAGATATAAATCCTGGAATTAACCGGAATTTTTATAAATTTAAGTTTATGTATTGAACTGCTACTTTATCTTTTTTTTTATAGTTTCTTGTACGACGTTCATTTTTATAGAAAATATACATTACAGACAGCAAAGAAAATGTTCTATAAAAATATTTCAGAAATAAACAGTTTGTGTACTTTGAAAAAATTATATAATTTTATATAATATTATTTTGAAAAATTCTAACTCTTTCAATGAGACAAGTTGTAACACGCATCTATCTTATCAAGTTATTTTTATAAAAAAAATATTGATCAACACATCAAGAAAAAATTTTACATACATGTAATTGGAGAATGGAGTCTTTCGTTACTCTATATAAACAAATATATCTTTATAAACATACATATATCCATAAATATAAAAAAAAGACTATGGAAAGTAAATGAAGTTTAAACTAGAATATGATCAATTCTTGACCAGAGTCGATCTCATTAGACTCATCAGGGAAGCATTAAATAATTATTAGTGGCGGATCTGTATTGATCACCGGATTAATGGGGCACTACTTTGATGAAGCTCATGAATTTTTATTAAAATATTGTCTAACAGCGATATAAGGATTTTCATTAATACCGACACAGTATTCCGGAGCTTCTCAAAACATTAAACATTGGTATCTTGTTATTTATCATGGGAATCAAAGATAGTAATGAATAACATACGATTTATTGTAGTTTCTTTTGGCATTAAGCTACCTACAAAATATTAAAAAACCAGGAAACCAGAAGTAAATATTCAATATAAATATTGAAAGTGTAGTATCAAGGCAAACTTCCAAAGTTTGACCCAAAAAACCAATGTATATGCAATAAAAATAAATATATGACAAATTAACTAAATTTCATGAGTGGGGCAAAATTTTTTTGGAGCAAACTTTAGAAGTTTGCCTTGTTCTACACTTTCTACCTTATTTTGAATACTTCTGGTGTCCTATTTTTTATTATCTTTGAGGTGGTGTAATCCCAAAAGAAACTACAATGAATCAACTGCACCAGAAATGTATTAGACATTATTTATAAATAATACATATTTTCCATTGAGTATATTAATAAAAGAAATCGCCATTTAACATATGTCGTTGATAATAACTATGTCGTTGAAAAATTCATAAGGAAAAAGAATATTGAAGATGGCAGAAACTTAGATATTTCCACTATCGAATTATTAAGATTTCGAAGGTGCACGTAAAGCCGATGTAAAAAGGCACATGGAAATAAAGTTAGCCCTCATTGCAAGGGTACCGGGTTTGTCTTATAATTGCAACAAAATTTCTTTTTAGTGTTATAAATTATATATCACTGGAAAGATCAAAAGATAAACTAGATCCCTATAGTAGCAAATTTTTGTTTAATACATGTATTTTAGTGAAAATAATTTTTGAAATTACGCTATTTTAATACAAGATTGTTTGCCTGGAATTTTAAAAATAAAAAGAATTACCAAAAATTACTGCTACCTATAAGGATTTAGATTAAAGTCTTATCTTTCAATACTTTTTTACTGAAGGTCGCTATCTTTTATAGTTTTTTTTTATAATTAGACACGAGACGAACACCGATTTTGGGCTTATTTCGGACTAGTGAATGGACTCTTAAGTTTAATTTCTTTTAAATTTTATTATAATAACTATTTTATTTAGACATATTTTAAACTATGACATAATATTATAGAAATTTGTATAAAACTGAAAAACCACCATGAAATTTAGTCAATATATCAAATATTATTTTATCACACATTACACAGTAGTTTTTTGGGGCAAACTTCTAAAGTTTGTCCCAAAAGACCGTAAAACCAAATTTTGTTATCATACAACGCTTCTACTGACGACGAATTGAGAATCAACTTGAAACTTTTAGAAAAAAGCTATTTAAGTGTTTAATTTCTTTTAAATTTTATTATAATAATAATTTTATTTAGACATAGTTCAAAATATGATTTGTAACATTACAGAATTTTGTATAAAACTAAAAAACCATTGATGAAATTTAGTTAATTAATCAAATATTTAGTTTATTGCATATTAGACAGTGATTTTTTGGGGCAAACTTTAGAAGTTTTTCTTGTTACTACACTTTGAATATTTGATTTGTATGCTTCTGGTTTCCTGCTTTCTGTTATTTTACAGGTGGTGTGATCCCAAACGAGACTAGAATGAATCATGAATTATTTATTTATTTAGCGTATGGCAATAGTATACATGGTATGATAATAATACACATGGTATGTAAACTTAAAACTAAAAACATTAACAACACACAACAATAAGTGTAAGAATACATAGAGGAAAAGATAAAAGCAAAGCAATTGTAAATAACAAGTCCACAAACATCCATCACAAACTAACAGGTAAGTTCATTATCCATTCAATCGCTGTCGGAGGGAGAGAATATATATCCGTAATTGGTCCCTGGTAAGCCGTAAGTGTGCAGTCTTGATATATATGTTTTATTGTTTGATAGGTTGCTCCACATTCACAGTTGCGCGAGGGTTGTTTATTCCACCTATACAGCATATCTGCGCAGACACCGTGTCCCGTTCTAATTCTGTTTGCCGTCCTCCATACATTGCGAGGTAAGTCGAATCCCGCAGGCTTTTTTTGGATGTTTATATAATCGAGTGCATCTGGGGGGGCATCCTCCCTCCAGCCTGCTTCCCATTCCTGGAGACCCCTGAAATCACTTACATGCAGTGCCTGAGCGGTCTTGATTGGCGGGTGTCTGGATTTTAATCTGGTTAGGCAAGCAGTGGGTATATAGTCATGGATAGGCAGCTCTGGGTTATACATTATTTTCTTGTATTCTCGTAGAAGAGCCTCTCTTCGGCGGATATGTGGCGGCATAATGTGACTGAGAGTTGGGAGCCAATAAGTTGGAGTAGATTTTATGCATCCCGTTATGATTCGCATGCTCCTGTTGAGTTGCACATCCACTTTAGGAACATGGTGGCTGCTCATCCAAACCGGAGCCCCATATTCAGCCGCGCTAAAGACGAGACCCATTGCCGAGCATCGCAGAGTTTCGGCAGTTGCCCCCCATGAAGTTCCGCATAACTTTTCCAGAATATTATTCCTCGTTTGAATTTTCGCAGCCGTGTTCTCTAGGTGTTTTTTAAAAGAGAGCGTTCTATCCAATGTAATACCCAGGTATTTTGGATTCGGGTTATACCTAAGGCATTCACCTTTCCAAATATTTCAGGCTCATGGTTGGCCTGTTTATTATTTAAGTGGAAGAAAGAACACTCTGTTTTGCTGGGACTTGGAACTAGTCTCCATTTTCTATAATAGATATCCAGAGCTTCCAGATCTCTTTCCAATATTCTCTCTGCTATATCACGAGATTTAAGTTTCACAGCTATAGCCAGATCATCGGCGTACGCAAATTTATGAGCAGTTGTTGCGGGAAGATCAGCAATGTACAGATTAAATAGGGCAGGAGCAATTACGGAGCCCTGAGGAAGGCCATTATTTAGAATTCTCTGTCTGCTGGCTTTGCTATTCATGATCACTTGGAATTGAATCATGAAAACGCACCACAAATAAATTACAGACATTATCTAAATTCTTTATCTCTCTATTTCTATCTCTAAGTGGTCGACCAAAAAATATTATTTATTGTTTTGATGGCTACTCAGACAGAAAGCATCCATATTTATTATTAAAAATAATATTAACAAATTACCAACATAATTATATTTTACAGAGAAAGCATTTCTTCACGGTGAGCTGCGATTTAAATATAACTTGCAACTCATACTAGTAAATTAAGAAACACGGATTCGTTTACTTTTTATCTACTCTTGAAATTTACAACCATTGTTCGAACATCTATAAATTATTCTACTATTCTACAAAAAAATTTATGTTATTATGTCACAGGCTATTGTTTCATTTATTACTATTTTTTTATAATTTGGGAAAGTCTTGTACATTACGCAATATTGTAATCAACTCAGGAATAATAATAATTGGCAGTTAGCTGTACTTTTTGTTGTTCAGTTTTAGTAAGAAAATAATATATATTTTTTGCATGCAAAGCAAAGTAATACAGGTACATATATAACAAAAATAATGCTAAATAAAAAATAATTGTGTATTACTATTTTTTTTTTTTTCATAGTATCATACACTCCAAATCCTATTCATATAAAAACAACTTGTATAAAGCCACAGTAAAATAAAGCAATTGTGGTATTATTCTCCTATAGGAAACTAAATAAGCCGTCGATCACTGTACAGAATCTGATTTCCACGGTAAATGTTTTGTTTACTGTGTGACTTATATCTGATTCTATCAATTCTATATATTTTTATGCATTACTCAGAAACGGAATAACTTAATCCTAAACAGTAATAAAAATTAATGCAACGTGTTTGTTTTATTTACGAGTAATTATTTTTGTTTTCAGTTTCTTCACTACAGCAAATATAATATGTATGTTAATGTATTTATATTAACAATATTTTCCTATAATTTACACCATCCTTGCATCCGTTATGAACTGTTGATTCCAAAGTTGTAACTTAACTTTGTGTTTTGCATTAACCATCAGAATATTTTCTAAAGTGGATTAAAAGATCGCGGTTACGTTACGTTCAAAAATCAAAATTTACAATCAAAATCAACAGGACACCAGAAATATTCAAAATGAAGATTGAAAGTGTAGTATCAAGGCAAACTTCTAAAATTTGTCCCAAAAAAACCATTGTATGAAATATATAATAATAATATAGTAATATAATATAATATATAATAATACCAATTTAAATATATAACTTGATACTACAGTTTCAATCTTTATTTGGAATACTTCTGATTTCTGAGTTTTTATTATTTTACAGGTGGTGTAATCCCAAAAGAAACTACAATGAATACAGGGACACTACAAATAAGTTACAGACATTATCAACAGAGGTTAGCATCTGAAAGTCAGAAGTCTTTACTGTTCGTCTTTACAGTCCTTATCATTTTAGAGGTCGCCCTATTTGTCCAACAAGTTGAAGGTATAATACCTACCTCTTAAAAAACAAAGAAACGCATACATTTTTGCTTTGACAATTTGGTTATTTACTAAGGTCAGTGGAGCTTACCTTTTTAAAATATTTTCACGTTTCTGGCACCTCCGGTATAAGCGGAAGTCGACACCAACTTGCTTATTTTAAATGAAATCCCCTATATATTATATATTTCCGCAATCTACATAAAATTCTAAGCACATTTCATGTAGGATGTCCTATACCTATCTTCAACTGTTTTTGAAATATTGACAGGTGAATATTGATATTTTGCAACTTTGACACCCTATAAAATCTAAACGGTTTGAGATTATGCAAAACGGTTTGCACAGTCCTATCTTAACTTTTCATAAGCTATCGTTTGACACTAATATCAGATTAAAAATTAAAAATTTTCGATTTAATGTTTTGGTTAAATCTGAAATTACTGTTAAACGATAGCTTATGAAAAGTTAAGTTAGGAATGTGCAAATCGTTTTGCTTGATCTCAAACCGTTTAGATTTTACAGGGTGTCAAAGTTGCAAAATATCAATATTCACCTGTCAATATTTCAAAAATAGTTGAAGATAGGTATAGGACATCCCACATGAAATGTGTAGAATTTTACGTAGAATTCGGGAATGATTTAGTATATAGGGTGTTCCATTTAAAATAAGCAAGTTGGTGTCGACTTCCGGTTATACCGGAAGTGCTAGCATTTTAAAAAGGTAGGCACCACTGACCTTTATAAATAACCAAATTTTCAAAATCACCCTATACGTACTGTTTCATATATCGATCGCGGTCCTTGCCGGTGGGACACCGTGTATTTATAAGTTAAGTATACCAAACAAATGTCGCGTGCTGCAGATACCTTTAACCACGTTCGGTAAATACGACATCCCAAATTTAACTAAAATCATGTAATAAAAATATCGTCTTTCCAAATACAAAATTTAACTTAACTACACTTTGTGCATTTGTGACCCGTCTTGTCCTGCTCTCCCTATGTGTAAGTGTCCCTCCAAGGGGTTTTCCTCCTTAAAATTATTTATGTTATACCTGCATACTAATAAATTCATTTACAGCAGATATAGTAATGCCTTTTGTAATCCTTCCAAGTTATTTTCATTTTACAGCTTCACCGTTCTTATTACTTCAGAATTTTCCAGTGCAATGGAAGACAATTTTCTTTCATTTGTATTATGTAGGGTGTCCAAAATAAGATCCTCTATCCCCTTATCTCAGAAAGTATAAAAGGTAGAGAAAAATGTTAAATACGAAAGTTTTTTGATTTTACCTGAATTTTTTATTTTTATAACTTCCTTGAATACAGGTTGTTCAGTTTCTCTGATCCAGGCATCAACTTTCTTTTTTTAAATGGGACACCTTATATTCAATTACGTTTTTGAACTCTACTTAAAATTCTAGGTCGACATTGTTAAGAGTACCCTATACCTATCATTTACCGTTATGAAGATATTAGCATTTAAAGAAAAAAATCTGTAAAAAACACCTGCTCAAAAAATCTCGACAAAACAAATAAGACATCCAAAAAAAAGCTAAATAGGCTTTATTTCGTAGACAATTAGACTCAGAAATTACTTCTATGGATCGATATTACCTGATTAATATATAGGGTGTTTTTGACAGGTGGCTCAAACATGAATTGTTAAAACTCCAGAAAATCGAAAATCTCTTATGGAACACCCTATGTATTATTATATTTTTAGATTCTCTATTAAATTTTAACCATACTCTATATAACTTTCCCTATTCTTATTTTGCTTGGTTTTCAAGATATTGACGAAAATGTGGAAAAAATGTCAGCTATTAATCATTATCGGCTATTATTAAAAATATATCTCCTATTATTTGGTATAATATAGTAAGTGTGCCTTAATACTGATTAAGAATATATTATTTTATTAAAAACTAATATTTTTTTAAATTATTTCATTAATTAACTAATATAAACAAATCTGTTTGTAACTTGAACCACAAATAACTAACAATAATCAACAAATAACAATAAAAATAATAAATTAAATCAAGTGTCCTATATGTCCTCAATTTTCAGCTATGCATGTTGTGGTATATAACTGCTAGTTTTGTTACAGCGCAATCACTTTGATTGAGCGCCTTAATTTCCATCCTGATTTTAATCGTTAAACCATCAACATTATTACTCTGAATTTGATAAACTCAAGCTTTCAATGTACCCCATAAAAAGTTATCAAGTGGAGTTAAATCTGGGATCCTCGGCGGCCATGGGATATTCCCGTTTTGCCCTATCCATTCCACAAAATAGTTCTTAATAAAATTCTTTACAACTGCAGTATCGTGGCATGGAACTCCATCCATCTGATAGATGATCTAATTGGCATCTTCTTCGGCATCCAATAAAGGTAAAATGCAAGTTTGTCATGAATGCCATTTCCTGATATTTTATCTAAGGTACCTGGGACCATTTAAATATTGGCCAAGAAAGACGGGGCCTAAAATGTGTCTCTTATAAATAGCGCACCAAACATTTTCGTCAATATCTTGAAAACTAAGCAAAATAAGAATAGGGAACGTTATATAGAGTAAGATTAAAATTTAATAGAGAATCGAAAAATATAATAATACACAGGGTGTTCCATAAGAGATTTTCGATTTTCTGGAGTTTTAACATATACATGTTTGAGCCATCTGTCAAAAACACCCTGTATATTAATCAGGTAATATCGATTCATAGAAGTAATTTCTAAGTCTAATTGTCTACGAAATAAACCCTATTTATCTTTTTTTTGGATGTCTTATTTGTTTTGCCGAGATTTTTTGAGCAGGTGTTTTTTAAAACTTTTTTTCTTTAAATGCTAATATCTTCGTAACGGTAAATGATAGGTATAGGGTACTCTTAACAATGTCGACCTAGAATTTTAAGAAGAGTTCAAAAACGTAATTGAATATAGGGTGTCCCATTTAAAAAAAAAAGTTGATGCCTGGATCAGAGAAACTGAACAACCTGTATTCAAGAAAGTTATAAAAATGAAAAATTCAAAAACAAAAAACTTTCGTATTTAACATTTTTCTCTACCTTTTATACTTTCTGATATAAGGGGATAGAGGATCTTATTTTGGACAACCTGTACATCAGAACCGCGGTCAAAACGAATAGTAAATTCTTGAAAATATTTCTCATGTGTCAGTTTTAGCGCTGAATTCCAGAATGTTTTCATTGTGTATTCCTTTCCAATCCTCTCCAATTACTCTTCTCAAATTGTTCGCCTAACATATTAAGAACATTGCTATTTTTGTTAATGAGGTGGTCGCTAACAATGTTTGTAATTTCGTTGCTCGCAGGAAGACATAAACGTTATCATATGCTCGATTTCGTCTTTTTTTGCTTCATACTTTTTTAACATTTTAATTTCTTCAACAAAAACTTTCATTCCCTAAAGATTCATTTTTTTATGAATATTACAGCTAATAGAAAGTAAACACACATTTTCTGACAGTTTGAAGTACTCGTATGTTTGTATTTCTACGCAATTATAAAGAAAACTGTTTGCTGAACAGAACTACGTATGTCGCATGCTAATTCATATCAACTTCTTATCTGTCGTGGCTTCCTGTCAAATGTCCTTCGTGTTCCTGTCCTGGAGTTAAAATTTTCCTACAAGCGACTTTTCCTTTTCATCCACCTTTTTTATGTGGAAACTTCTCCATACTGACACGTTTTGTTTAAATTTATTTATTAATTCATTGTTCGCAGCATCAGAGGATCCTCTTAAATGAAAAAATATCTAGTAATAAAAGGTAGACAAGTATCGTTGTCTTTTTGATGTGGGTTAAAAAGTGTCTGTGGATATTTTTATCATTTAAAGACGTTAATTTCTGTATACGACCATTTTAAGGAACTTTATACTTTATTCGGTTTTAAAATGAACCAAAATCAACATTTGGTAACTCACTTAACATAAGTGCAACAGAGGATTAGCAGGAAGATGCATTGAAAACAAAAACTATGTTACAGTTATGTACAGGGTCATTGGTTATATTTTAGCCACCCACCTAGAGGTTCTCCCTTTAATCTGGGGAAAAAAAGTTAAATACAAAAGTTGTAGAAAATCAAGTGTAGTTTATTCCAGAATGTAAAATCTTTATACCGGGTGTTTCAAAAATGTGTGACAAGCCAAACTTGCATTTTCTTATGGAATACCCTGTAGATTATTAAGTTTTCCGATTCCACACAAAATTCTACGACTTTTTCATGTACCATACATTATATCTAAAGTTAACTCTTTTTGAATAAATGATGGTTAAAGATATAAAATATAAA
This sequence comes from Pogonocherus hispidulus, assembly GCA_963924545.1. Lineage (NCBI taxonomy): Eukaryota > Metazoa > Arthropoda > Insecta > Coleoptera > Cerambycidae > Pogonocherus > Pogonocherus hispidulus. The sequence goes on along the minus strand of OZ004700.1, from coordinate 35,605,127 downwards.
GATAAAGGAAATGATAAATAAACTAATTCAGAATCGGAAAATCAAAATGTTTGACAATGCATATGACAGGTATCGGTTTTTTGTTTTCATGGCTAACTAAGAATAGTAAGCACGCGTCGCTTAAATCAATTAAATGATTACAAAATTGTGGTAGGTACCTATATCTTTAACCATTAATTATGAAAAAACGATAGACATAGAGTATATATGAAAAAATCGTAGAATTTTATGTGGAATCGGAAAACTTAATAATATGCAGGGTATTCCATTTAAGAAAATGGAAGTTTGGCATGTCACGCATTTTCGAAACACCCTGTATAAAGAGTTTACATTCTAGAATAAACTACATTTGATTTTCTACAACTTTTGTATTTAATTGTTTTCCCTCAGAATAAATAATAGGTGGGTGACTAAAATATAACCAATGACCCCTGTACATTGTGTTTCATATTCGAGTGTTTCTATGGGGATCTTGCTTATTATTAGAGATAAAGGGTGGCTTAAAAAGATGCCGCATGCCGCTAAGGAAACATTCTTATCTGTATTCGTTTGCGAGTTATGGCAATAAAACCATTTTTTAATTTTGGTTATCTTCTTATAACTTTGTTATTTCTTAAAATTTTCACATTGCGTGTGCATATTGTTAAAGCAATTTTTAGTTTTGCTTTTGATGCCCGCATTAATATTTCAATAAGACGTTTCGGTTTTTGAATACCATCATCAACTTTATTTTTTCTTATGAGCGCCATATTAGATTTTTCATATCTAAATAGACACTTCTTTTCTGAACATGCCAATATGCCATATGCCATAATTTGTTTTAAAAACAATTATAGCATAGGATGAAACATAGTCTTTCAGAAAAATTCTAGGTAAATAACTACATAAGCTTAACTAGAAATGTCATTCGTAGCGCTTGTTTTATAATTGTCAATTTTTCACAGCCACCTAGAATTTTTCTGAAAGACTATGGTCATCCTATGCTATAATTGTTTTTGAAACAAATTATGGCATATGGCATATTGCCGTGTTCAGAAACGAAGTGTCTATTTATATATGAAAAAATCCAATATGGCGTCCATAAGAAAAAATAAAATTGATGATGGTGTCACAAAACAAGAAACGTCTTATTGAAATATTAATGGGGGCATCAAAAGCAAAATTAAAAATTGGTTTAACAATGTGAGAGAACCAAATTAAAAAAAAAATGTTTTCTTTGCCGTATCTCGCAAACGAATGCAGATAAGAATGTTTTCTCAGCGGCATCTTTTTAAGCATAAAATTCCGCAATTTTGCCGAATTTAAACCCACCCTCTATCTCTAATAGTAAGCAAGATCCCCATAGAAACACTCTAATATGAAACACTGTACGTATTACGATAAAGTTATGAAAGTAAATTAGTCATTGTACTTATTGAATTAGTTCTTAAAACTGTTCCATATATTCTCATACTATAACTCAACTTAAAAAACAATTAATCCTGACAACCAAAAGATATATAAAAAATGTAAATAACGTTCCATTAAACAAATATATACTTATTTTTTAAAGCAACGCGAGAACTAAAATGTTCAAGTGTTTTTCTGTTTTCACCTTTGCAATCAGGGGAACTAATAATAAATAGAAAAATTGTATTGTAGAGGAGGGCAATTTGATTTGGTTTACCGTGTAAATAACTACTATTTTGTCCTTCGAACAGCACATAATAATGTTGAAAATAGGTTAAACTTATCTTGATGAGGGTAATTAGATTTATGCATCTTTTGGTTTACATTTTAATGAGAACAGTCTTGTCTAAGTGTATGTTTAAATATATTTAATGCATTTTTAATGTCACATTCATGTGTGCACATGATATGCGGTTCTTCTTTACTCAATTTTCAACATTTGTAGTTTCTATGGCTTTTAATTATATGGAATTTTATGTAGTTTATAAATAATTATACTTTCTTCTTTAGTTGAAAATATGGTTTTTAAATAGAACAATATTACAAATTTCTCGTGGCACCAGGACCGTACGCAGGACTTTTTGAGGGCGATTTTGTTTAGTTATCCATAGTAATAAATAAAAAATAAAACTACGCCGCAGGAATTCCTAGGTCAAATGGACTAAAATTAAAATTATTCAACATAAAACATATTTTCATGAAAACTGGTATCGTTAAACTAAAACTTTTTTACAAAAGCGCCACTCACTCAGTACACATAAAAAGCACTCACTCTCTTCTGACAACTACCTTTTTCCTTTTAGCTTTGAATTCTTACTTCTTCTTAACTTCTTACTTATTATTAACTCTATTATTACTGTTTATTTAAATATTTGGTACTATTTCTGAAAAAAAATTTACGTTTAGTATATTATTTTGGTTTAGCTAAGTTTACTCAATACAAATTTTAAGTACATAGATTCTTAATCTCTGAGCATTACATTGACATTGGTTCTTTGATCTCATTGCCGACTATAAATAAACCGGAAACAATATACATTATTTCTACTTCATCCGACAAAGTTAATCGGAGACAATTTCTCTATACCAACAAAATTGACAAAAAAGTAGATATGCGCATTATACGTGTTTAATAACGGATCTAGAGAAAACAGAATAACACCGTGTATAAAAACTACTTTTTCTTAAAAAAATTAAATATTAAAAATTAACTGAGATACCTAATTATAAATTTATTAAAATTACTTTCAACAACTTATATATCTTGGAAAAGAAACATTCTTTACATATATTTGTAGGGACCTTTTTTACTCTTGAAGAGTATATATAATACTATTTATCAGATGGTCCGAGGAAGCCATAAAAACTTAAAACTTTAATTTAAAAGCTTTAATTTAGTGACATTGAAAACATATACTACTGATTCTCAATATTTTAGCAACGGTTTGTGCCGATATTTAAAATCAAATATGGTTATTTCACTATAAACCTTTGAAACTCAGGTTATAGTAGTATAAGGACTTGACTTAAAATAACAATATTTGCTTTAAATTTACAAATTGGGAACAATCACAGAAAATGTAACACATGATTGATTTTAAACATGTTGACTTAAATATTAATGATCAAAAACTGATTGAAGTGAGTTCGTGAAGATGAATATAATTAAATAAGACAATACACCACTCTTCACATATCTATCTATTAGCAATGCTAAATGTATACATTTGGAGTACTATGTACTCGAGTCGGTAGCTTAAACACTAATGTTTAAGCTACCGACGATGAGTACATAGTACTAAGGATCAATCTGAGGATTAATCTTAGTAATTTCATTAGATGGTAAAACATTCAAATGATATTTAGGTGTTTAATAGTCATAATTTTTCTTGGAAAGAGAAAATTTTAATGAATAAACTGTACTAAATAATTTAAAGAAAATGTGTGAATATTTCTCGCCATTTGTCCTTATTTGTTTTCCTATTTCTCTAATAATATAAACAAAACTAAGAAGTATCATTTCAACTCATTTAACCCTTGTGAAAACCCCAATTGGCACCTATGTTAGGTTTCAGGTGCAAACCTGGGATTGTCATAAAGTGTCAACAGTTTAGGCGGTAAAGTAAAATATATATTTTTGATTGGATCAAATGAACAAAACTTTATTGCAACAAATTCTCTACAAAATATTTGGCCGGAGGATCTAATATACCAACATGAAATCAATAAGAACATCCGTATGTGTTCCTTGAACTGTTCAGTGGAAAATAACAAGATACCACTTACCTGTCCTGCCATCGTCTGAAGAAGAATTAGTGCCAACCTTAATGAGAACTTTGCCTTGAAAGTTTTGTGTGAATACAGTCTATGTGCCCCAATGGTTATTCCTTCTGCAGCTGCTATGGCAACGAACAACACTTAAATAAAGTAAAAAGAATAAAATATCTAATTTACAAATAAAATATTACAGATTATTATGAATAGTTGAGTTATAAACATGTTTAGATGGATGCTGACACTGTTGCTAACACTTTTAGCAAACCGCGTATTGAGAGAATATATTTTTTTCTGTTTCTAATGGAAAACCGTTAATTTAACTTAAAAGCTCCCCCAAACCAACGCGAATTATTCGCAACGGATTCGTGACGGAAAATTCGCAGCGAAATTCGTGGCGGAATCCGTAGAAAACCTTACACCAAAGCGAATGTAATCGCATTATATGCTTCATATTTTCAATATCGAAAAGGTTGATTGCTATTGCTGAAAACGAAAAATAAACAATTTGTACTTGTACTTACATACTTGCCTATCTTACAAAAATATGTATACATCATCGGATGAAGAAGAAGCATTTGTGTTGCTTGCATTAGAAGAAGACAATTTAAGGTAAAATTATTATTATTATTTAAAAATAAATGTGTTGATCATATTATGTATCTAACCTTAGGAAGAAAAGAAAATGGGTTCACGATATTAATAGAAAAAGACGACAATATAGGGAATTCCATACATTAATGCCGCAATTACGAAAAGACGAAAATCTATGTTATATTTTTGTTACTTTTTTCGAATATTTTTGTAATCGTCATGAGAAAGGTCGTGTAATATAGGAGACTTTCGCACTAATTCAATGATTTTTTCCATTTTATTAATTACTTTCTTAGTTAAGACACTGTGAAACTACTACGGATCCGAGAAAAAACGCAGCCGATTGCGAACACAAACTCCGTACGAAATAAACCCAGACAATTCGCTGTCAAAACGAAAAAAATCGTGTTGGTCTGAACTTGCATATTTAACGCAATGGAAACAATATGATGCAAATCGCAAGCGGTGGGAAATTCCGCAGGTGCTGCGATTATCCACGTTGGTTTGGGGGACCCTTTAAGGGTCCCCCAAACCAATAATTCAATATGTATTAACCAATAAACCAATATGTATTACAGGCATATACCATTATGTCCGTATTAAAATAATATACCTTTTTTTTTTAAATCTCGATAAATATTCAAAATTCACAAAAATATTCGAACTTATCTATTTAAATAATCACTGAACGGGTAAAATGCATTTTCAGTAATATATGCCTTCATGTTTTTTAAACAATATAGTTGCCTGTGGATTTGATATGACCCAGTAAACCGGTAAAGCATTATAGGCCTTAATAGCATTATAATACGAGCCTATTTCGTAAAAGGTATGATGATGGACCGGGATACTAAGATCAAGTCCATTCCTGGTTACTATAGATCGATATATATCGTTGTTTATGGTAAAAATATTATGATTACTTTTTACAAATAAGTAGTTTTTAATTTTAGATTTTTCTAAGTTCCGATTTTTATATGGAACACCCTGTAATTATTATACTTTTGAAATCTACGTCATTTTCTGAATACAACGACATAACTTTTTTTTTTATTAAAATTCTTTATTGGAGAATCTTATTGTTATTAAAACTGGTCTGATGGCCAACCATTAATAATTTTTTTCTAATAACTAAACATTTACATCACATACAACGATATAACATAATAAGTAACATTTCAACTGTCAAATTACTTTTTGAACTCTATTTTACTTTTGAATTTAGAGTACCTTGAGCATCCTCGATTAATTCTTATGAACCATAGCAACCATAAAAAATAAAGTTAACATCAAAAACATTAAATTTCTTTACAGTGCGTTAAAATGATTCAAATTAGTTATAGAGCTGAATCCAGGTTTTTTAAATGGTACCGTAATGGCATTATTGTGCCATTAGAAAGTACACTTAATAAGCAATCTACACATATACTTATTCTATCTGTGAAACCAACAGAACTGAAATTATTACAGTTGAGAGAAGGCACCTCGGAAGTCACTCTAAATTCAAAAGGAAAATAGACTCCAAAAAGTAATTTGACAGCTGAAATGTCACTTATGTTATATCGTTGGACTCAAAAAATTACGTAGATTCCAAAAATATAATAATATACCGGGTGTTCCATATAAAAATCGAAAGTTGGTATTACTTCCGGAAAAAACGGAAGTGGCAAAAGGGTTATTCTTATGTCAAAAAGTGGCCTTTAATAAGTACTTCCGCCATGCGAAATTTGAAAATTGTATCTAAAAAAAATAAGGCAGGAAAGAGGGGTATACCATGAATTTGTATCACACAGTATGTTACCCTTATGAAGATATTCTTCAAAAAACACTTGCTCAAAAAATCTCCACAAAACAAATAACAACATTTAGACAATTCGAGCCAGAAAATACTTCACTGTATCTACTTACATTATTGATATACAGAATGTTTTATAAATTCCTGAAAATTGAAAATGTCTTATAGCACATTCCGTGTATATATCTTTATTCTTATTATGCTCAGCTTTGAAGATATTGATGAAAGTGTGAGTTTTTCGGTTAATAAACTAACAAAATCATAATAGGTATCAGGATTTTTACTATAATATAAAAATTATAACTTAATACCTATATACAAATACCAAATAAAAGCTGATATAGAATATTTTCCATATGTTCCTCAATCTCTTGAAAAGTAAGCAAAATAAAAATAAAGAACGCTATATAAAATATAGTTAAACTTTAATAAAGAATCTAAAAAATTAATAAATATACAGGGTATTCCATAAGAAATTTTCGATTTTCCGAAGTTTAAACATATACCTATTTGTTTGAGCCATTTCTCAAAAACACCCCGTATTTCAGTTACATACTCTACTAATATTCAACTATTATAAATTATATTTACCAATTTGCTTAAGTAAAAATTATAATAAGATTTAATAAATGAGAATAGTCATATATTGATCGGGCTGGTGGCTCAGGGCTTAGCGTCTCGATCGCTCAACCCAGAGGTCGTGGGTTCTAATTCCCATTCCACCAACAATTTTTCATTAAATTGTTTGCTCGTAGATCAAGGCTTATTCGCAGGGATGGCTTGGCAACTATCCTGGCGATGGCCTAGGATGGGAAGAATGTCAACTTGGTGTGTTAATGTGAGAGATTAAAATCAGTTGATGTTTGACTTGTCCCCCTAACTAATGAGGTTTTCCAGTTTTCCCTCATTCCAGCACTGAATGGTGGTTAGGGCCTACCAACGTAAGTCGTTCCTGAGGCGCAAATGCGGCCCGCGAAATAATAATATGCCGCCCCTCTCCCACACAAGTCACAGACTTTCGGGCTAATCCTTGTGATTAGAATGAGGGGTAGATATATTATTATTATTATATACCTAGGTAACTAGGTTTGTTTCTCATGTTTTTATAACACATTTCAAACCGGTACTCCGACCTTCGTCAGTGAAATTCAACATTAGATAGAACGTGACAGATAATTCGATTTTAAACTATCAATTAGGTACCATTAATTCAAATTTAGTCACTTGAACTTCATTTGCATAATTCATTATTCTATTTTTAATTGTAGGATAATTTCTCATTGAATAATTTATGTCTAGACTATAGTTGGACTCTTTTTTATTATTATATTCATTTAAACAAATTTATAAATGTATGAATAATAAAAATTGAAATGTATCATTTGTTTGAAACTCAAAACCACTGATATAATTCAGCAATTAATTTGCCTATATAATTTAATAATTTATTGATTTTCCATTTTTTAATTGATTGATTTTGATTCCATTAATTATTGCTATTTTTAACTTTTATTTTCTTGACCGTAGGATTTAACAAAATTAGTTTATTCCTGGGTCGCAGTCATTAAATATAAAAACTATTTTATTACATATCTGACGTTACAGCCATCTTCAGAGGTTCTGCAGATAGAACAAATTTAGATACCTATATTTGGTTTACAGTTTTTGTTAGGTACTTACAATTATAACTAACTTAATTTTTTTACACTATTTGAATTGAATGAGACAATATACATATGCATATGATAAACATGCTGTTTAAGGGTGACCGATATTGAAGGTGTTTTGGATTTTGTAGTTTCTAAGGTGGCAGATTTGCTGATAAAATTGCACTGGATAAAAATAAAATTGAAAAATTGATAAAATTGAAAAACTGTAAACATTGCACTGGTTAGAGGTAAAATTGGAGTTTTAAAAATACGTATTTTATGACATCTCTAATATTATTTTAGACATATTTGGTATATTATTGTAAAACGTAAGCATTTTGTTTCTCCTCTTTAATTTATTCTTATTATTCTTATTATTATTATTATTACTTGTATATTTTTTATATTTATCTTTTATGTATATCTTTTTTATAAATTTTTTTATATATTTATTATATATTTTATTTTATTTTATTTTATTCATATTATTATATGTGATTATTACTATACTATTTTGTTATTATGGCTTGTTTTTTTTTATTTTATCAAGGTCTTTAGAAATTTTCATGAGTGGGAGAGGCACGCTACAAATAACTTACAAACCATCAATCCACTTACATCAATTAACTCTAGACTAAGATTAGTAATAAGTAAGTTTAGAATTATTAGGAGCTATACGATTTTTCTTGAAAAGTTACGATAATAATAATAATAATATTATTAAGATAATATAATATAACAAAAAATCTACTTACTCCAGAGATTCGTAGCAGTGTGGGCATACCAAGAAAGATACAGCCCATACAGAGCAGCGATGTGTAAAGCCAAGAAACCCAGCGCGTTCTTCCAAACAATCTTCCTTTTGAAGTTGTAGTCAGTCCCTATTTCAGCCGGTAATTTTCCTAACGCACTAACTTTTCCTCCGTCATTTTTCCCACTAGCCACAAATTCCTGCTCTGCCGTTTTCTTGTCCACACCGGTCATGTTCTTAAAGACAAACCGATAGAAAAACAAGTTTAGAGCTTTTCTAATACCAAACACACACAGGTAAATGACAATTAATATGAAAGAGTAGGTATTTTAAAAATAAGAATATCTCAAGTGGGGGTATATCAAGATTATAACCATGAACTCAGGGAAAGTGGGGGCGTCGTATCTTTGCTGGTATTACAGAAAGAATAACGAGTTGATGGCAATATAATAAAAGAGTTAAACAGTACGTGAGATTTTGCACGTTATCGTTAAAAACTGCTGTGGTACTGATTGAGGAACTAACTAGTAATAACTTTTTTTGTCAGAAACAATTTATTATATTTTTTAAGAGAAAAACTGAGTACATAACGTAATGCTTAATTTTATAGTCACGTTACCATTAAATTGAAGTTTAGCTTAATAGTGGTTTAATTTATTAATCATAGTTAATTTCATATATTCTGTATTTATACAGGGCGTTACTCAGGTTTCTAAGTTTTATATATGCGCATGTTTTAACTGATTTGTTAGACTTCTGACAAAACACAGGGTGAACTGTGTAGAGTGAACGGTGTTTTATGGTAAATTTTTGTCACAAATTCAAAATTGTAAAACATGTGGGCATCATTTGAAAGGTATTCCAATTTTCTACTCAATCCTCATACATACTCAATCCAATATAAACATAAATATACCTATACAGTTTTAGTGTGAGTGCCTCAACTAAATATACTTTAAACTTCAAGCCGGGGTTTAAAATTGACTAAAATCGCCTAAAATAAATAGCCTAAAAACATGTACCTATATATTCAGTAAATTTTGGTTTTTTAGAGAGAATTTAAACGCTACATTATGATCAACATAAGGTTGTAGTACAGCTTAAAACGCTTTTTAGAAGAAAAATTGCCAAACTTCTAAAAATGATTTGAAGTTGTGCATGTGCTGATCAAAATTGAACGTTCAAATTATCTTTGAAAAAACCGAAAATTGCATAGTTCAAAGATATGTTTTCTACGTATTTTAGGCGATTTTAGTTAATTCTAATCCCCACCTTAAGCAAAAGCTGATCATTTTCTACAAAAATAGTTTTCCGTTTATTGAAGTGTTCGAATTGGCTGGCTACAGTTAATTTTACTCAAAAAGTACTTGTTACCTTAGAATGCATAACTCGACTTTCAGTTTTCAAAAATGAAGATGTATAGATAATTGAAATACTTCACAAGTGATATACGATATAACAACCTATCACTGAAAAATGTAAGTTGACAGATTATGTAAGTATGCAGCTATCTTTGAATTTAAAAAATCCGTGAGTTATAATTAAAAAATATTTAATTTCACATTATTCGCTAGATTCCAACTTTAGGAAGAGATTATTTAGTTTAGCTAGCTTTAAACCCATGCAGTATATAAAAAATAGTAGAAAATAGACGAATTAAGCCAAAATACACCTAGGTATGAAAAATACTATTTTGAAAAAACTGCTACATACGTATTCTGGGTACTTAGACGTCGTAAGTATATTGTATTTTTTCAAACGTTTCGGTTTATTTCAAAACGATCTTTAGAGATATTTCAGAATTTATTAGGACATTTCTTAGATTTTTTATTACACTCATAAAAAATGGCATACCTACCGCTACGCGCAGAACACGAAGATTATATAGAGGTGGTCTACATATTTATAAAATAATAAAAAACATCCAGTATTCAAGTTAATTATCGGTATCGGGCCGGTGGCTCAGAGCTTAGCGTCTCGATCGCTCAACCCAGAGGTCGTGGGTTCTAATTCCCATTCCGCCAATAATTTTTCATTAAATTGTTTACTCGTAGATCAAGGCTTATTCGCATGGATGGCTTGGCAATCATCCTGGCGATGGCCTAGGATGGGAAGAATGTTAACTTGGTGTTAATGTGAGAGATTAAAATCAGTTGATGTTTGACTTGTCCCCCCCTAACTAATGAGGTTTTCCAGGTTTCCCTCATTCCAGCACTGAATGGTGGTTAGGGCGCACCAACGTAAGTCGTTCCTGAGGCGCAAATGCGGCCCGCGAAATAATAATATGCCGCCCCCTCTCCCACACAAGTCTCAGACTTCCGGGCTAATCCTTGTGATTAGAATGAGGGGTAGAGATATTATTATTATTATTATTATTATTATTATTATTATTATTATTATTATTATTATTATTATTATTATTATTATTATTATTATTATTATTATTATTATTATTATTATTATTATTATTATTATTATTATTATTATTATTATTATTATTATTATTATTATTAACATCCTTACGATACGAACCGAAAATGTTGCTTGAAAAAAATTATAAGAAAAATTATAATAAAATTAAAATGAGGTCTGGAGATAGTCTGGGTTTATAATTAATTAGTAATTTGAGAGATTCGTTTCATTTTATAGGTAATTAATTATTACTTAAAACGGCATATTATTTATTTAGTACATACATTTATTGCTAACACATTTTAAAATTAATTTTTGTTTTGTAGTATTTGTATTTTGTTTCTATTCGGTAGTTACCTTTATTTAAATAAGTTCTAATTATAAACAGATACGTACTACTCTAGTACTTTTTCGTAAAAATAGCAACTCTTGAAAAAGATCAATTCGTCTAATTTCTGTGATATACCCTTATTAGCTTATTACTTTAACCAGTACAGTAATAATTTGCGAACATCATATTTCATCACCATACAAAATTATTGTTGTTATTCTATATTTAAGGCACTGGAGTGTGAATATTATTTCCACTCATTAATTTGTCCTCGTCTTTTTTAACGATGCAAGAGGTTTCTTATTGACACGGTAAACATTTCTAAAAATATATCTTTATATGTTTTTCGTAATATGGTTAATATATATTCGCTAAAATAATAATTAGTATTGACTTTTTACTTACGGAACATATCGAATTTCTTCTTATATTTACAAGTAAATGTTGCAATTATTCATGCTTTTTCTCTACTAGAGCATAACGATATTTACGTCTATTTCATCTACAAGTTAAACGTTTATCGTTTTTTACTTTGTGTCTGCAGTCGAGTGAATGTATTACTGATTATGCTTAGAAAACAGTATCCGAATATTAACTAAAATTAAACAGTGGAAGCAGTTTACCTACAAATTTAGTATTTATAGTTTCGAGATGTTTGGCATCTAGCGAACAAAAATTAAATATTTACATCTTTCTTTATATAGGAATTAAGCCAAAAAGTTAAGTAAGAGATAAATTATTAATAAAATTATTAAATATTATTATTCAATAAAGTTTTATATTTCCTCGTAATCTATTACCCTAGGTATACAAATAACGTTTTCATTACTGCATGGAGGTGATGATGCACACTTTGAGCATTTAATTCAGTTTTTACATTGTTAATTTTGAGTACAAAATACCAAATAATTTTAGTAGTGGTGAGAAACACACAGTAGTGCCCTCTTTGGGTCTATGCTACTATCTGTCTGACAATTATTGTCAAATTGACAGACATATAACTGCTTTTCCACAGGTGCCATTACAGCAGCGACCTCTATTGTCTTTAAGGAAGACAATCCTACTTATTTATTTGAAGAAGATATGAGCGCAAAATAAGCGGAAAATATGCCCAGTCGGGGCATATTTTCCGTGGAGTAGTTGTTTTCGGCATCTCCTTCAAATACCAAATAATTTTGTTTGGTTTCCTATTCTTCTCTTTACGCAACTTGAAACTTCAAATTGATAGATTTTAAAATTAAGCACGCCGCTGAATAGATAATAAAAATATACCTTTCAAATCGACACCTATTCCCATTTGAAATTTTGTGTGTGCTTGGGATGCGCAGCTAGGGATAGCATAGATCATTTTTTAAATAGCAACCCCCTAACATTCTTTATATATTTAGATAGAGGGTGCAACTCTAAAAATGGAAATATTTATAAGCATGACTTAGCAGCTGGTAATTTCCGAGATAAGTAAAGTTAAACAAAAAAAATCAGATAGTGTGATCAATTAAAATAGAGTGTTTATAACAAAACTAATAATTATTTAAAATAATACATTGCAGAAACTTACAAACCATGAAGTTTATAACAAAATAACAGAATTTAACAGAATCAGAACAGAATTTAACAGAATTTAATAATTTAATTACAGAGAAAATTTTTTGACGTAAAAACAATCCAATTAGATTTCGTCTATTTGTAATCACGTGTGCAAAACCAACCAATAATAGTCACATTACACTGATAACAGCCCATAGGTAGTTATCACTTATGTCATCGTACGTTGACAGCGTACGATGTCGTAAAAAAAACAAAATTTTTTGACACTTCTATAATAATCGTAACAATTTAAAATGTCTATCATTTTCGTCACGATTTGGTGAACAGTGCTTCAATCGACAAAATTATAGAAGTAAATCCACCAAAAAATACTATTAGCAGTAAAAAGTAGGTATACTTGGAAAATATTTATGAACTTTTGCAGCACGCGGAAATATACATTAGATGGAAATCGTACAGTTGAAGGACTGGCGTTGATAGTCAAGGATTGGGCGGCTAATATGAGAAAAAGGGTACAGAGTTTAAAGAGGTTGCAGTTAAAACTATGTGGAATATAACAAGTAAATTATTACAAGAATAATTGTATTTTTATAAATAATTTTTTGATAACAGCCCTCCGCCTACGGCGTGGGGCTGTTGTCAAGTAACGTGCTTTCGAAATCTTTGATAAAATTATCTCGTAGTTATCAATGCTCTTGGGCCATTCATTATAGGTGAAAATCGGGTAAATAATACTTTCATTTAGTTCCGCTAACATGTTTGATATTTCTCCCAGTTTTTCCATTTTTTACATTAAATAATTTTATTGGCTCACGAGGTATTTATTAGTAACTATGTACGCTATACGAGTTAAAAGATAAGAAATATTGTTTAACTGAAAAACAAAAATTTCATTTGATTTTATAGGGATGTGAGAACATGAAGCGAACAGTAGACGAGGTATGTGCAATTTTCAATAATAAATGTCCAGATAATCCCATTACAAAATTGACAGTTACTAAAATCAAGCAGAAATTGGAGCTGTCAGAGATCGAGTCAAGATCGGTCTGTAACTTCGGAAGATATACAGATTATTCTTTTGATGGATCTACAAGATGTTAATAATGTTGTTAATAAACTTAAATTTTTCTTATTTTGATAAGTTACATGATTTTTAAGTTTCTTTAATATATATTTCAATGTTTTTTTTAATTATAATTGATTTTAATTTTTTTTAAACTTTGACAGCGCTTAACTCGGAAACTACCAGTTTCCAGAGCATCGGCGTATGTGGGGGGGGGGTCGCCATTTAAAACAATGGCGATGACGTCACAGCTCATTAAAATATGAAACGAATGAATTGACGCGTGTGCCAAAGTGAGCTCAAAAGGATATAAAAATCGATGCTATCAGGGCAATTTATATTGCTGTTTCCTTATTACTACGGGTATATATAATTACTTAATACTTGTTTACATCTTATTAAAAAGTGATCATGTCTATATGTTTTTATTATTTTAAACGTTAGTCAGTGGCGTATTTTTTAGAAAAGGGGTCCGATAGTGCAGGTTGCACAATCTAACGCTATTCTTTTTTCCCGCAGGTATGGTCAAAAGCCGCAAGGACATGTCATCATGCACGGGGAAAACATCGGATGGAGAGACACAGCCAGATATCTAGGGGTAACCCTGGACAGAGGGCTCACGTGGAAAACCCATATCGAGAACGTCGTGAAAAAGGCACGACAGGTCAGGGGGATGCTGTATCCCATGCTCTGCTCCACCAGCGGGCTCAGCCTGAAAAACAAGAAAACCCTAATCAAGACTGTCAACCCCAGATGACATACGCGGCGACCGCGTGGGCCTACGCGGCTAAGACGCACATTCGAAAACTGCAGGCCGTGGAAAACATCGCCCTGAGGATCGCAACGGGCGCCCCTTACTACCTGCGCAACGCCGACCTATATCGGGACTTAGAGTACGTCCCAGTCCTGGAGGTTCTCAGAAGACGAGCTGAGAAAGCCTTTGCACAGGCCGAGACGCATAGCAACCCACTAATCCGGAGAGCCGTGGATTACGCACCCGACGTGGCAGCTAAGTACAAGCGGCCAAGGCTCCAACTCTTGGACCCAGGATAAGGTATAAGGTAACATTTTCAGATTCCACCTGGAGCAAGAGTAGGAGACTACGAAGAGACATAGACGACCCACAGACCTCCCTCGAAGTCGCGGCCGCCGACTGCGGTCGCGGGTACATTTCGATATCCACTTCCCTCCCCGACACCCACTAATGGGCCATTTGGTCCCTCTTAGAGGTGCATCCGTAGGCTACAATGCCAATCCCGACCCCACCTCACCACAATCCCAGGGCGGGAGCAGCAATTGCCGCCCCCGCCCATGACAGACCACCCCCGGGGGTTAACATGCTGGCGAAGAAAGAACATCAAGACAGAAGAGCGCCAGAAGATCCTACCCGGCCGGCAGGGTAGAGCCAGGACAGGAGGAGATCCCACAAATCGCCCACACCTATCACTCTTGTGATCGGGGTTGGTGAGGGATGGGGTCCACCTCTACGAGGCCGTCCAGGCCTACAGAGATGAGGAGGGCAAAGAGTGATAGTCCCACTCGACCCCGAATCATACAAGGTCACGTTCACAGCCAAGAATATTGGCGCGAGTGCAGGTTGCACGCCACTGGCTATTCCTATTGACTGAAACGGTTTGTGGAAGTAAAGATTCATAGTAGCATTTACCAAATAAAATTTGAAAACAATTCTAACAATTCTAACAAATTCTAACAGATGTTGGTACCTGGTCCAACGGTTTGAGGAAATAGTATTAACATGATGTTACTTACTCATATTGAGTGGTATAAATTTTTAATCCTCTTGATCCACGAATGTCACCCTTATAGCAAGAAATTTAATATTTGTAACTGAAACTGGATTTTTTAATATCCACCCCTTGTTCGCCCCCTTTTCTCTGAGATATATAATAGGAGTAACTGTTGGGTTTTGCAGGGGTTGGGATGGAGGTGCCAGAATTTTCAGAGGTATATTAGAGAATAAATCTCAAGATCATAAAGATGATTATTTTACCAAACCCACCATATGCTATAGAATGTCCAGCTGTATCAATACATATAGATTGTTCTACATGTTCTACATATGTGTAGCATATTATTTGGCTTTATGCTAACACTATAATATTAATTTCTTTATCAACTACATCTCTGTAGATATTTTATAGTATAATTTAATATTATTTATTGGCTTATTTAACTGTTTATATATTTATTTATATAGGAATTAAGCCAAAAAACTAACTAAGAGTTAAATTATTAATGAAATTATTAAATATTATGGTTCAATAAAGTTTTGTATTTCCTCGTTACCTATTATTCTAGGTAAGCAAAGGAATGACATTATTTTTAAGATATGTCACAAACAACTACTTTGCGTGCAATATGCACCGACCAACATTGAATTATAACGGCATATCTTCATATAACCTCAACTTATTGCCTTTAATACATTTTTCTTTTTAATAATATTATCTACATGTTTTAAATAATGAAATATTAAAAAAGCATCTACATTACATTACAAAAATTTTTGTTTACGTACCTTTTGTATAGAATTTAATTTAATGAAATTTTTTTATTAAATTTATAATTTCAATTTTGCCAGTAAAAAAATTCATTAAAATTCAATACAAAAAGTACGAAACCAAAAATAATTATTTTTAATGCAATGTAAATGTTTGTTTAATATTTCATTATTTAAAAAATATAGATAACACTACTAAAAAAAATTATTAATGACAATAATTTGAAGTTATATGACAATATGTCGTTGTAATTCAATGTTGGTCGGTACATGTTGCACGGAATGTTGTTTGCGACATATCTTAAAAATAATAAGGTTATTATTTGGATACCTAGGATAATAGGTAACGAGGAAATATAAAACTTTATTGACTCATAATATTTGATAATTTCATTAATAATTTATCTCTTAGTTAATTTTTTGCCTTCATTCCTATATAAAGAAAGATGTAATCTGAATAAAGAGTTATTCCGGTAAACACAAATATTTTGCTTTGTATATCCAAATTTTGAATTTACCAGATATTTTATTCAATCTAGTACTACCGTATATTCTGTTAAAATTACTGAATAATTAAGAGAGATATAATATAATGAAAATAAATTCTTACCTTGTATATTCAGACTCTGATAACCAATCACTCCAAATTGGTACTGGATAGTAAAATCCTTCTGAAATTGATTTTATAGTCACACGTATATTTTAAATTAGCATACAATTTTGAATTAGATCGATCAGCTATGTAAATGCGTTATTACAACTCAGACTTAGTACATCCATTGTTATCGGAAACTAGGGTTATATTTTTAAAAAGCGTACCAAGGCTAAGTACTACTTATCATTTTGTTTCTAGTTCATTATTGCGGTAATTGGTCGTTAGAGCTATAGACCCTAATTATTAAAAATGCCTTTAAAAATTAATTATTGTTAATTAGTTTAAGAAACCATTAGAAATATATAACTTTATTATCTAAATTTGCGTCAATGCTTTACAACTGTAACCATTGGCTTTATAATATTCTAGACTGACACCTTCATATAAAAAACTCTAACCCCAATTTGAAAGACCGAATTAACACACCAACTCTGGACAACTCAAAAACTGAAAAGTTTACGTTTAAGAAGTAATTCAATAATCATTAACTAAAGCCATTGAAGTATTTTTAAACTTTGCTAATCTATAGGAAATAATATAAACTTTGGAAGTAACCCGTATTAAACTTCGTGTTTTTAGAAAACATGAAAAAGAAACTCTGCAAGAACTTCAGTGTTGTCTTAATATTTCTATTAAAAAACATTAATTTGATTTCCATATTAATAACCAGTAGGTACACTGTATGGGAAAAAAATAAAATCCCTTCAATATCTTTGTAAAAATACATTTTCCGTCAAACCGCTCCGGGCAGTGAATTATGATTCAGTCAAGATTCAAGTCCTACACATCATAAGTGAACCTATTAAACCCTTGCCATTGCCAATTTAATTTTAAATTGTTTAATGGATTAAAATTAGATATATATTATGTAAGATAAACCGCGTGGCCGGTTTAACGATGTTTTAAAAAATTATTTTCAAAATTTATAACCCTTTAATTTTTTGAGGAAAATATTACAGAGTTGAATTTAATCAATTTTATGGTAGCTCGACGACATACCAAGACCGAAGTGACGTTCTCGGTGTATTTTCTTAGCATCCGAATGGGAAGAAATGCAAGGTCATTTCTTTATCTGAATATTTCCTGGAGAACCCTGGTAACTCTTCCACCCTCAGATTGGACTTGAGGCAGTGCCTGAAGTCCTGAATGGTTCCTCCGAATGGCTGATTGATAGTGACTTAAGACTTCTTAAGTCTGCCAGACTTAAGCCTTAAGACTTATTTGATGCCAACAATTATACTAAAACATAGTATATAAATATAAATTATGTTTCTTTATACAAAACGAAACATATGTAGAGGAATCTCTTATAATTGAAGCATTAAAAACCAAAACCACTGTCTTAGACCAATGAATAGGTACATTAATTATTTCGAGTTGAAAAGCTAGCCCACTTCTTATAGGTACTAGAGTATTCACATAACTGTCTCAAATATATTCCATAATTTTAAACAGTGATAAATAATATTATACCTATATAGGAACGTATTGCTGGTCAAAATTAACACGCCACCAGATATTCACAAATCAATTTTTCTATTGTTAGCCTGACTTGTGTGAGTAAGTCATGCATTTTTACAAAAATTAGTTTTCTTTAATTGCGAGTGAATAGTAATCATATGGATTTCTTCTTGAAAATTTCTAACTGCCCATATGGAGTGTACCTGCAGCAACAAATAATTCTAGTTGAAATGAAACTCTACTGAACAATTTCTTCTTTTCTGAACAATTTTATTATGTCGATTAATAAAGACGATTATATTTTTTTATAACACTTTATGTTGTCAGAGCCAAATACCGAACATAACAAAATTATCACTTACAAGTATATTCCTGACTGATCAAAATACCGTAACATGGAATTTGTATTGGGGTAGGGATCTTTTACTTGCCTATCATCTCATAGACAAGAGACCTCCGCCTTTACTTTATATCCGAGTGATGGTTCGTCTTTTATACAAACCTCGTCTGAGTTTGTATAGCTTCTGTGAATTTACCGCCATACAGGGAACTATAAGATGAACAGTTACCAAGTACTGAATTCATACATTTAATAATGATACAGAGAGAAATATCAAGAAGTAGAAATTAGGTTGTTCAAATTATTAGGTAGGAAAACTTAAATTCTATGAGGAGAATAGATAACTAACTGTGTATACAGGGTTATTCCGAACTGATCTCTAAAACTTTGAAGATATGTGCATCCTTAAATAAGAAATCGATATCACCAAAAAAATTTTAATAAAAGTAATTAGGATTTCCCGTAAACAATGTTTAAAGTTATACCATTATAAAGGACTACGTAGCTGGGCAACTGTACTTCAACACATCTGATACTTTTCTACCACATTCCTAAGAATGTGATAAAAAAGTAGACACGTTTTTGTCTGGAACGCCTGGTTAAAACCGACCGAATAAAAACGCTGCAAATCTTTTTTGCGCCGGGTGTCGGTATACTCTCAGATCTTCCGAAGTTTTTTGTGCTAGCCTGTTTGCATTTTCAGTCCCAAGGTCACTCCATTACAGTGGACCAGTATCCAGCGGCGTGCAATGAAAAATTTTTAAATAGTTGTAAGACCCCGCCAAAAAAAAATTTTTTTTGCACTACACATTTGTACATGTATGTTGAACATCCCCAAATTTTATTATGGATGAGTTCTGAATAACCCTGTATAACCAAAGATATGGAAGTTACTAAACTTTCAAATAAAAAAAAAATACATGATGAACCATTAAAAGAAGTACCGTTTTGGAATGTTATCACCTATAAGGATATGAATATAATCTGCGCGACTAAAGTCCGCCCCCTCTCCCTGCTAACTAATTGGATTAGGAACTCAAATACAGGGTGAACCATGTAAAATGTATTATTGTTTTACGTTAAATTCATTTTCTAAAATGAAAGATGGCGCCACAGCCGCTGTCAAAAAAAAAATGTTTTAATGGTAAGGTGGTTGGAATCTATAATAGATATAATTTTATTTTAAGGTATTATTTTGTTGGGAAAGGACATGCCATGGCTTCATAAAATATCGATTTACTCGGTAACGGTGAGTTTTGTGAAAAAAACGTAAGAATACTTTTTTTTTAGAGAAATGAGTGGGACATCGAAATATCGTATTACTTTAAACGTTAGTCAGTCGCGTAACATATATTACGTGTTTCCCAATAGTGCAGGTTGCACCCCACTGGCTATTCCTATCGAGCTGAAATTTTGTGTGGAAGTAAAAGTTCATAGTAGCATCTACCAAATGAAATTTTAAAGTAATTGGTTTATTACTGTCAGAGATATAGGTAAATAAGAAAAGAGTTTTTCAACTTCAACACCCTGTATCTCAGAAATGGTGCAGATTTGGAAATAGGTTTATATAACAAAGTCCCATTATTTTTACTGGTTCTAGTCGTTCCAATCATAAAACTGGAACACCCTACATATTCATATATTCAGGTTTAATCTTGATAACTTCAGGAATCGATAGAACAAGTTAAAATAATGTTCAATTATGATATAAACTTATTTCCTAAATCAGTTTCGAAAACAGAGGGCGGTAGGAATTGCTTTCCCGCTATTCCCTCACAACTTTTGAACCACTAATTCGATTGAAGTGAAATTGAGGTGAAACCAAACACAGTGCTTTGTGTAAGCTGACATTAGTGAAAACCATTGTCAAAAGTATTATTTCAAGAGAATGTTTAGTGCGTGAAAAGCGGGAAAAAATTCCTATTTCAACAGATTAAGTTTATATCATGAATATACCTGTTTAACCTGTTCGATTGATTCCTGAAGTTATCAAGATTAAACCTGAATCACCCTGTATACATTTTTTATTGTAAACTTTGTATAGCCTGTCAGTTTAAATATCTGCTACAGCAAAAACCGACTTGTTACCACGACTTGTCTTAAAATACATTTAAAACAAATTAATTTACAAGTTGGACTTGTTGGAATGTTTTTTAATTTTTACACTATATGGTTGGAAAATTGATCTTCTCTTATCGCTTGAATATTTCAATGATAGTGGGAGAATTTGACTCACCCAGTACCTTTAAGTGTACAAAAAGTATAACAAGAATATAAAATCGGTATAGAAATATTACATTTTATAAAAACCACCAAAATGGATTTATTTTTAAAAATAGATTTGCTATTTTTATAAATAGTACGAGTACTCAAGATTTTTAATTTTCAATACATAATTCAAATTTTATGCAGCAAGGGCAGCTTTTAATTTAGAATTGTAACATTGTTTGTAAGTTTGTAGAATAGCAATTATTAGGTCAAGAACAGTAATAACATTGCATAGACGAATTACATATGCATATGTTCAATTCTTTGATTATGGATTAAGGAATACTCAGAGCGTAATCGAATATGTCTATTACATAGCTTTTCAATGACATTATTATAATGTTTCTATCAATATTCAGTACCTACATTTGCATTATATATAAAATATACCACTGAGAATGAAACGTTTCGGTTTCATCGTAATTTTAGAATTTTACTGAATTTTCGGCGATTATCCAGGTGCAACTATTAAAGATAAGGTATTATAAAGTAGTTTCATAGGCCGAATATATTATAAACTGTCTCAATTTGACGCCACATTATTTGTCCAAATACGCCTAAATAATTCTATAAAAAATTCTACACAAAAGACATATGATTGTGATGATTTTCAAAATTATATAATCAATAAAAATATGTGTGTATATATCATGTATAAGGTAATAAGAGTATCGCCCCTTTACAGTTTTCTGTAACCCATGCAAAGTGTTCGAAATTCTTCTACATGAGATTCTGATCATGGAAAACATCCATATGGTCCGAACATAGCGTTTATCTAGGTTGATAAACATTCACAAATCTGATACGTTTTAACTCAATATATTGCAACTCATTTGGACAAATGTGGTTAGGTTGATGTCTATATATTTTTCTAAAACTTTCGATCAACTGGACCATGGTATCCTTTTATTAAAACTACATAAGATAGGATTGACCACCTCATTGGTACACTTTTTCGCCTCTTACCTATCTCAAAGAAGACACCGTGGGATATTGTGGTGTCTAGTCATCGGTAAACCCAGTCGATTAATATTAAGGCGACGTCTGGTGTCCTCCAAGACTCGGTTCTGGAACCGTTATTATTTTTAATCTCGATAAATGACATCTTGTCCCTGAATTGCAAGTCCCTACTATGCAGATGACCTATACCTGTCAGTGTCCAATATTGGCCATTGCCTTATGCTTCAACATGACCTGTTGTTGTTGTTGTTGGAAGGCGGCGCGGTTACCACCAGCACTCAGGTCTTTCGACCTGTTGTGCCTGCTGCTAGTCGAAAGCTATTGGAAGAGGGCCATGGTATGCGCATAAGTCAACACCAGTTCTAGTGGAAGCTCTCTAATGTCCTGATACAGAAGAAATGCTGCACCCAGATATTTGTGTCTCTTGACCATGAGGCAGGCACGAGGCAAGCTGTTTGTTGAGATGTCTGTGACCTGTTAACAGTTCTGTGACAATCCTTATGGTGTTACGACTTAGCGCAAGTATTGATCGAGTTGCGTTCGACCAAGGCTCTTCAATTAAGAGCCTGGCTTGTCGCAGCCCAGTCCCGTTCGACCATTCTTCCTCTCATCTTTCAGAGGAATGTAGAATACGAGATGTAGAAACAAGTTCTACTACTTGATTCGTACTAATCGTAGTTATGTTTTATGTATATCCCATCTGATCTATCAAGTAGTAGAACTTGTTTCTACATCTCGTAATTGTATTGGATTCTCAAACGATTAGTTTGATTTGGATTGTGTTGCGAGAATTACCAAGAGGTGACGCTATGGTATATGGTTTGCGGATGCTGAATCTAGGTAACAGCGATCATTTCGTAACATTTAATAGAAGCAATTTTATGCAACAAACCTGCAGCACAAAATGCATACAATATCAATTTCAGTTACTCCAATGGTATTTATCAGTCAGGTTAACGTCGTAAGCAACAATCAGATAGTTGTGGCGATTGATCAATTTTCAGAGGGGCCATAACATCAATCAAAACAATAATCAAAAAGTAGCAAGTTAATATCGCATACAAGAGGAAAGACACGGTAATAACGAAGAATTTATGCGTTCCTCAATGTAGCAACCAGTAAAACGGTAGTATTAGTATGAATGGATTAAACTTTGTGCAAGTGAAAAATGGAGTGAATGAAATTATTTTTATTAGACACAGGTGCATCTATATCAGTACTTTGACCTGACTTTAAATCAGGTTTAAGTAAAACTCAGTATATTAATAAAAACGATAAGTACTATAAAAATGCCGGGAATAACGACCTCAACATTTATAGTCGGAACTGCTGATGTTTCATTTAGTTTAGGTAGTAATACGTTAAACCATTCTTTTATACACGTAGTATACAAAGTATACCATGAAATTCATGGAATTCTAGGTTCAGATATTCTTATAAATACAAAGGGATTACGAACAATTTTCATTTTCTTTCATAGGTTCCTGTGTAGAGCACAGTGTTCTCTTTATTCTAAAAATAATAATTGCATAACAATACAACCAGGATGTGAAATTATTAGATATTTTCCGCCAAAAATTACCGAGGAGGTAAGTTATCACAATTCGATGGAACTGTCATTAAGTGTTATTACACATCCGTATAATAATAAAATCCGAGTTAGAATACTATATTTTAATGATAGAGCATTGAATATATGGGGGTCATCATAAAGTAAGGGGTATACTTTAAAGTCTTATATAATTTTAAGAAATCAGGCCAGTGGCAAAAAGTAAGTAAATGGAATCTAGTGGCTTCAATAATTGGCTTTTACTATATCTATGGAAAACAAAAGAGTTGTCGTGTCAACTGCTGATACAAGTGTCAAACGTAACCATTGTGATTTAGAGAATTGTTCACGTTTTATAAATTCATAGCCTCCAAGATCGCCTGATCTTAACCCAGCGGATTACTGGCTGTGGGGTTTTTTAAAAAATTTGGTTTTAGAACACGACCAATAACGGTGGAAGAATTAAAAGACTCTATTAGAGAAGAAATTGCTACAATTCAACCACGAATGCTGAATAATCCTCTGTACAATTTGGCAGTTGGTAGATTGTACAGCAGCAAAATGGAACATATCGAACATTTGCGTTAACCACTGTTAGACAGTTTAAGCAATCTAATTTCTTTCACATTCTGTTATTAACTTAATTTGTTAAAAATACATAATAAACTGAAAGATATCCCTTACTTTATGATAACCTGAAGTTTAAAAATAATTAAACTTTGTTATAAATTTGAAAATGTTCCAATATACATAAGTATAGTTTATAAATTACTAAATTCGATCAATCTAAAATCTTTTTAGAGGAAAAACCGTCTAAAAAGTTTGTGTAAAAATACAAAATGTATTTTACTTAGAAGCAGTAGACTTAGAAGTTTAATACATTAAGTACAGCGGAGGAAAATCATAGTACAATTGAATGAGAATTGGGGCATTGACCTAAGCAGTAAAACAAGCCAGCTCTTACCTATATGATAGAAGATTCAGTATTATTACAGACCACAAGCCTTTAATTTTACTTATTTGGAATGACAAATCAGTGAAGTAGATTGATGAAATTTAGACTTCAACTCGAAGAATACGATTTCGATGTACGCTACATTAAAGGAAAAGATAACGTCACTGCTAACGAACTATCAAGAATAGAAATCACATCGGAAGAACTTAAAAGTTTACCATAAATGTTGGACTCTAATATAGACGTGATGATTAGAATACAAAGAAAACTACTAAGAATTCTGTACGTGCTTCAAATCGTTCACAGAACAAAAGGACTGATCACCCTAGCGTCATGGAAATTTTGATACCAAGAATGCAGATTACAACAAACAAGAAGGTACGTACACAAAATAAGCAGAATCGCGACATCAATAATAATTGCAACGAAAATAATTACATTATTGTAAATAATTTAATATTTGATGAAGTGAGTAGTACCTTATATTAATATTTATTTATGTCAGAATACCCGATCATCGAATACATTAGGTGCAACGCTGAGAAACCTGAGTATGTAAAAAAAGTAAAATATTAGTAGTATTAGATTTAAAAATAAGTGTTCTTAAAGATGTACAGAGAATTGAAACTAAAGAAACGCATCACTAATAATTAATGATTTTCACATGTTATCAACAGGAGGGCATGGTGGTATAAATCGCATATATCAACATAAAGCTGTATTATTTTGGGCCAGGTATTCACAAAGACGTAGAAATTTTTGTCAAGCATTGTGATGAGTGTCAAAGATATAAACAGTTTCTCACGAAACAACAAACCCTACTGTATCACTACTGCTGCTATGTATCACTACTGCTAAAACAGCATTCGAAAAATTTTGCCCCGTTACTTGCAGATTACGACAATAATCTATATATTCTAAATATACAGTGTGATTTGAGTAAAATTGTAGAATGTTAGCCAATAACAAATAAAGAAGCTGATAGCGTGTCACGATTTCTTATAGAAAAGTTCATTTTACGATATGGAATTTGCCAGGAAATTTTAACTGATCAAGGTAAGGAAATGATAGCCGATATTTTTCGTAAAACTTGCAAGTTATTAAAAATAAGTCGATTAAATTATATTGGTTTTTAGCGTTTAATAACGCAGTGCATATTGAAACACGTTATACACCCTACGAGTTAGAGTTTGGGAACTCCCAAAAAATCACTACGGTAATTTTCACCCGCAAAAGAGCGCTAGGAAGAACTAGATCTCTGGTTTTTAATGGGGTGGACATTCCATTTGCCAATGAGGCAAAATATTTAGGAGTCATCTTTGACTAAAAACTTATATGGAATGCTCATATCCAAAAACCACCCAGAAATCAATGATC
This sequence comes from Pogonocherus hispidulus, assembly GCA_963924545.1. Classification (NCBI taxonomy): domain Eukaryota; kingdom Metazoa; phylum Arthropoda; class Insecta; order Coleoptera; family Cerambycidae; genus Pogonocherus; species Pogonocherus hispidulus. Next base: position 35,579,175 of record OZ004700.1, on the reverse strand, counting down.
GACCTTAGTAGGTACAGAAGGATATGTGGAAAAATTGGGGCTTGAAACCCAAAATGATTCTTTGGCTCTAACTAAGGTTGTAAGATCGATGTTAGTCTACGGGCCAGTGGTATGATGGACAATGACCTTTCGACCTCGCGCAGCGAGGCTTTTTAGGCTTGCTTGTGCGTCACTGGAGCGATAAGAACCGCCCCTACAGCTGCCATGAAGGTACTATTAGATTTACTACCACTAGGTTGCTACTATAGGTTCCAAAAAACGTTGTAATTAAAATACCAAATAGGGAACACTGGAATAATGGTCCCCCAATAAGAGCACATATAGTCTGGTATACGGACGGTTCCAAGACTGCCCCGACTAGCGTTGCATTACATCGGCATCTCCATAGGAGTCCAATCGTTCATCGAGACCATCAATTTGACAATAATTGTCAGGCAAACAGTAGCGCAGACCCAAAGAGGGCACCACGGTGTGTTTCTCACCACTATTAGGACATATAATGTTAGCATAGGTTTAAGTTGTAATCATCTCCAGATGATGCCAACTTGGCTGGCGAAACGCGCGTTGAGTGCAGTATAGTGTTTTGTTTTATGTGGAAAACTACGTCAGTCTTGTCATGGTTTTATATATTTAAAAGTACATAATATATAAATAATAAAATTGTAAAAATCATAAAACAGTAATATTTTCATTCGTGAACCAAATATTAGTGTCAGGAAAATTAGTACATTGGATTCACCAACAGTTACCAACTCTTCCTATGAATTGTTCATTATTAATAGTTTTTGTAGTTTTGTACGTGAACGTTTGTTGTAGCGGAAATAACTTTAGTGTGACAGAGTATTACGAATTCCTACGTAATGACAGTCGGAAGTTCTGACAGGCGCTTACTAGTTTTTCCGACAAAGAAATGCGGTCCACAAAGAAAAAATCCGATGTTTTTCCATAAAACTTCGTTTATAACAAGAACTACACAACTCAGGTGGGTATAGGGAAAGCTACTGCAAAATTGTAAGGTATGTAGAAGAAGTACATTTTATAGTTTAATAAAATACAGGGTATTACATTTGAATTAGTGAAGATGTTTGGAATTTTTCATTGTCATATTTGACACGATTTTTTTTGCTCTTTGTATATTGCAGTTCAACTTTTAATACATCTTTCGAAAAAACCATTCTCACGCTACAGTATCACAAAAAAATTATTTATAATTGTTCACACAACTAAAATATTTCAGAAACTGACGAAATTTAAGAAAAAAAAATTCCAGGTTAGATTTCTCCAAAACTATCAATATTTTGATAGGGGTATTTCACACAAACTCTCCTTAATTTATTGCGTAGAATTCAATAGAATAGTAAAAAATATAGGTTGCTATTTGAAATAGCAAAGTTAGTGCTTGTATAGAAAAACTGAACACCCTGTATCTCCAAAATTATTTTTGCTTTGAGGAGCTCGAAAAATTAGGCAACGTTGTAAAAAAAATAAGTTATCTCCTTTACTATCTTAGATATTGGACTTCCGCGTACTAGGTGGATGCCCTTTATATTATTTTTTCCTTAAATAACAATTTAAATTTGTCAGTGAACGTATGAACCATTGAACCTATTTTTGTTGATGCTTTTTGTAAAATAACTATAAAACTAATTATATGCAATATTTAAAGGCGTTTTTTTACATACAAGACCACTGAACAAAGTTCGTTCCTGTCTATAGGTATATTTTTTATAATTATGTTTACATCAGTATTGGATAAATGTAGTAGGAAATTAATCACTCAATTTAATTTTACAACATATTCCTTTCAAGAGAAGTGGAATGAAGAAAAGTGAAAAAACAAGACAAAGAAGAAAATATTAGATAAAAATTATTATTAATTCAATTCAACTCATAATTGTTTATAATTATATTTTTGCTTTGACTGGTGATACATTTTTTTTTAAATAAGTATTCTATTCCAGGAAACTACTGCATTGCCGATTCCAAGAATCAATGCGCCCTCTGCATGAAAATATTTGAACCTATTTAAAGGATAATTTTGGAGGCTTATTGCTGATATAATAATAAATAACACGTATTTGGGTTTGTTTAACGTAATAATTGAGTGGCGCTTGTGACTTTTTGGTATTACAAAGTTAAAAACGACGTGATTGGTATTTGTACATTTTTATTCTTACATTTTAAAATGGTATTCATAATAAATCAGCACAACACAAACTGCCGTGTTTATGGATGTCATTCTACAAAATCTGTTTATAGAAGTATTTAAGATAGAAGATAGATAGCAGTTTGGCCCTAGTATAAGAAGCAGTTCCTCACTCGTTTCTCTAAAAGACATGTAACAATTTAATATCAGGGAACACGTTTATTTACACAACATAACCACTCTGTTGCAGTATGTCTATACGTTTCTATTATTAGTCTTATAAAAACAGAATATATTTTAATTGAAACAATTATTTAATAAGAAAACACAAGCACCAATATGATATCACCATACAATTTTTCTACCGTTTGTCATACTTATTTTAGGTTCAAATGTAAGTAAACAAAAACTACCTGTTTCAAACAAAAAAAATGTATATGATAGTTAGCAAAGAAGCACTTATAGGGCATATGACTGCTTTTATCACTGTTTATCACAGCGCTAAAAGCTACCACTTTTAGCGCGTTTTTATTATTTGTAAGTTGGTCAAAAATAAGAAAAAACTGCAAAGCCAATCGGTACAAAGATTGTACCAATATCGCATCGATAACATGTTATTACGATAAATGGACCACATTTACTTAAACAATTTTACTAGAATGACTTTGAGGAGTTAATAAAATTAATTGGACCTGTAATTCAAAATAAGAACACAAAGTTACGCAAAGCTATACCACTTAAAGATCGTTTGGTTTTAACATTGAGGTTTCTAGCTTCTGGTGATTCTTTCACCAGCCTTCAAGACTTATTAATAATAACCAAAAAAAAATATTACTATGTGGCAGAAACATGCAGTGCTCTAACCCTGACCTAAGAGTACCACATAAAGGTAAGAAATAAAATATACTTTTATAATCAAAACAACATTAGTATTTTGGTCCCACTATCAATTCGCTCCCCATTCCATTTTCAAATAATAAACCTTTCTTGAGAATAAATCCTTTTGAGCAATTCCGATTTACCGACAAACTCCGAAAAACATTTGGGGCGTTCAGTTCGGCTCGGAGACAGGTCCAGACTTTGCAAATTGTGCTCTGCGCACTCAGTTCGTTCTGTTCGTTCGGGCTAAAATGTACAAGTTTGGACGCTCCTTTAGGTGAATGGTTTTAGTTCCAATTCTTTCGTTGTTAGATTATTTTGAAAAATGGTTGCCTGTTGTAACCAAAAACAGAGAATTGCAATTTTAATTATGATTGGGTAACAATTGGTAACAATTTGGTCTCAGTAATAATCTACTTGCACTTGTTCAATCTTATCTTTATCAGCGTCAGTTGTATGTTGATTATCATAGTTTTAAGTCAAGAACATTTTTAGCCACTTCCGGTGTACCCCAAGAGTCCAACTTGGGACCGCTTTTCTTTAATTTATTCGTTAACGATTTGTCTCTTTCTCTTAGCAGTAATCATTTGTTTTTTGCGGATAACGTGAAGTTGTTTTTGAACATATCTACTGTTGACGACTGTTGAGTGCTTCAAACTCTCTTAAGTCGTGTGGTTAAATAGTGTTTGGAGAATGGGATAAGGATATAAACAAATGTAAGGTTTCCTCTTTCACATTCAAAACTTAGTGTTATTAGCAAGCAGCCATATTTTAATGACCTTGGTATCTTGATGATAAATTATCTTTCTCTAATCATATAGTTGAGATAGCTAATAATGCATATACCCTTAACGATATTACTGCTTTAAATTATTTCTATTTATCTTAGATGCGCCCTAAGCTTAAATATTGCAACCTAATTTGGTCAAAAATTTGAATTTTGCAGTCTAATTTGGTTTACAGTCTTCAAAAATTCTAAAATATACAGTGTGGTCCATTTAAGCCCCACTGCATGTTGAGATCTATGGCATTATTTTTATTGAACTGAAACATATTCGAAAATCCTCGTAAATACATTTTCAGACTAAAATTATTTGCCATTTCTGTATGACGCCAGTTCCCGTAGAATACCCCATATTTTAAATATTATCTCAATATAACATTTTCCATTAGTTTTGTTTAAAAGAATTCCTAAAACTCATTTGCCCATAATGGAATTATAGATACCCACAACTGTAGTTACAGTTGTCTTTCAGGCGATAACGAAATAATGCGTATGTGCATAGTCCATATTTATGTAAAATATTTCTGCGGTATCTATTCTAAATTATTGCAAAAATATTACACCAGTTCGATTATGAGTGAGGTCATATGATAAAACGAAAATTAAAACCTTTCTGAAATATGGAGGTTTCACATATCGTTGTTATGTTTACTGTGATTGTATTACCAGTGTTCACTAAATATTCCAAAGGTAAATTAATTATTCATTTCATTTCAATTAAAATGGGCTTCTGCATTCATACATTTATATATTCATAATAAATTTTAATGTAATTAATATAATTCAATTGGCATTCATGTGCGTTACATAATTATATTTATAGTAACGATTTTGATCCCATTTATAACTATACCTAGAGATCTATTGTTCTCATCCTAATGTTTTCGAAATTGTTTGAAATAATTTTATCATATACAAGTTATTTTTATATAAATTAATTTTAAATACAAAATCCAACAGGCGAATGCCCTGTTACAGAGTTAGGTAACCAAATTTAGAATTTGGAACTAATAGTGGTACATATTAAATTAAATTACATGTATAAATATATGTACAATATACACAAACGTAACACATGAAGTCTGACTACTCAGATTGTTAAGACTAGATGTAGTATAATAGATAAAAAATGCAATGTAGATAAAGACATAATTAACTTAAATCAGTTAATAGCAACATCAAAAATAAGATTTTTTTTAATAGATCTCTCACTCCCGAAAAATAGATGAACCTGCTTCAACCAAAAAATTATTGACATACATTCTGTACAGGGGGGGGGCAATTAATATATTAGTTGTTGGTATTTTCAAAGCAAATATGCGATTATGTCTTGAATTTAATCGCGGATTTAAATTATAATTGATTTGATTACTATACAATCCAAACCATTGTTAACTAACTTGTGTAACACTAACTGTGATATTCTGAGACTATTGAGACTTTTCAAATTAAATCATTCCGATAAAAGAGTTTTGGTTTTGGGGAAAACATCTAGGTAGATATATACCCGCGAGTGAATGCATAGCAGATTTTAAATACCCCCACTGTCTGCTCTTCAATTGTTAAATATTGGTATTGTGGATAGGATTCCAGACAACTGATACATACTCTAAGCTAAATTGAACGAATGTTTGATACAATAATTGAAATAATTTTTACAATGTGTTGATTGAAATCAGGTCTTCAAATCAGTCTTTAATCAGGTCTATGTAAGCCAATTTTTCGATGCTATACAGGGCGCCCTATTTCTTGACCCGTTGCATGGGTAACTTTTTTATTAGTAGAGATACAAAAACGCTTAAATGAGCAAATTAGTGCAGTTTCGTATTAGTAATTCTACGGTAAGGCGAAAAATTATATACGGGGGAAGGTTGAAAAGTTATTGACAAAAAACGAAAAATCCAACTTTTCTATTATCCCTCGTAGCTCGTTCATTTGAAGAGTTAGAGAAAAATGCTTCACATGTTTTTTGCAGTATTTTTCATGTAAAATGACATGCACTTGCTACTTTTTATATATCTCTTAAAATGGTTGAGAATCACAGTAAAATATATTTTTTTTAAATATAATGGATAGGTGGCTGTGACATTAACCGAAAGTTCCCTTTTTTCTCTTTCAGATGATATAACATAGTCCATATTTTATCCTTACAAAAGTAATAATAATCGTTGTTTTTAAAGAAAGTTTATTGTCACATCAAGAATGCTATGGATTATGGAACAAAAGAATGTTTTGAGAACAGAAATTATTAATTAATTAATTATATTGAAGTAAATGTTCGAAATGACCACCATCCTGTTGGATACATAGTAAGCAACGTTTCTGGATACTTCTTAAAACATTATTTATTGTATGTCCATGTATGCTTCTAATTGCATCTTGAATCCTGACTTTTAGATCCTCTATATCTAGAGGAGCTGTCACATAAACTTTATCTTTCAATAACCCCCAAAGAAAGAAATCTAAGGGGGTCAAATCAGGTGTTCCTCCATCGTGTTGGAAGTATTTAAGATTTCTAAAAATATGAAGTGGTAATTCATTTACATATTCCTCTGTTAGAGTATTCCTTAGAAAATGAAGGTAATTATTCGCATTCAAATTATCTTCGTCAAAATATGGGCCAATATTTTGCCACAAAAAATTCCACACCACACATTTATCCCAAATTGACGTTGATTTCTTCTTTCAGAAACAAGATGTGGATTTTCTCGGCACCACATTATGTTATTATGGCGGTTAAAAATACCATTGTTGGTAAATCTACTTTCATCACTGAATAAAATCTTTTTCCAGAAGTCTAGATCCTCTTCGCATTTTGAAATGTACCATCGACAAAATGTCATCCTTCTTTGATTATCAGCTGGATATAAAGTATTGCATATGGAATAATGATAAGGCTTTAAATTGTTACCTTTTAAAATAGCTCTTACAGTTTCCTTGGAAGTGTTGCAGTGATGTGCAATTTCTGCAGTTGAAGAATCAGGTTTAAAATTTACATAAGCCAAAACATTTATTTCAGTGTCTTCATTGAAGTTTCTTTCATCCTTAGGCTTTGAAAAAGAACCGTATAATCGTATATTATTTTCCAGCTGTCTAAATATTCTATGATGGGGTTGTCTTCGTTCCATGTAAGTTTCAAAATAAAGATTCGCTGCAGCTTGTGCATCTCGATTTTGGTTATAATAACAAAATAGCATATCATTTTTCTCTTCGTTGGTGTACATATTTGCAACACTATTATTTTGTATGCAGTATTAATAATAAACAATAAACTACTTAACAAAAACTAAAAATGTCACTTATGATCTGTCAATAATTAAATGCCAACTAGACGTTTTTAAAAATGTCAGGCATCTTATTTTTTGTTTTATTTCCATAGCATTCTTGATGTGACAATAAACTTTCTTTAAAAACAACGATTATTATTACTTTTGTAAGGATAAAATATGGACTATGTTATATCATCTGAAAGAGAAAAAAGGGGACTTTCGGTTAATGTCAGCCACCTATCCATTACATTTAAAAAAAATATATTTTACTGTGATTCTCAACCATTTTAAGAGATATATAAAAAGTAGCAAGTGCATGTCATTTTACATGAAAAATACTGCAAAAAACATGTGAAGCATTTTTCTCTAACTCTTCAAATGAACGAGCTACGAGGGATAATAGAAAAGTTGGATTTTTCGTTTTTTGTCAATAACTTTTCAACCTTCCCCCGTATATAATTTTTCGCCTTACCGTAGAATTATTAATACGAAACTGCACTAATTTGCTCATTTAAGCGTTTTTGTATCTCTACTAATAAAAAAGTTACCCATGCAACGGGTCAAGAAATAGGACGCCCTGTATACACACATGTGCATGTCAGTCTTCCACCCATAAGATAAAACACTGCACTTGATTGGATTAAGGGAAAATCGATTGTTGATACACCATGAATTAACAAGTTCCAGTGTTGGTTGAAGAATTTCGCAATCCCAAATTTAATCAATCAAACGATATATTTTTAAATCATTGGCGTAATGAAAGAAGTGAACATTAGAATCATCCAAGCCATCCAGAATATCATCTACAAACATGATGAAAAAGAGAGAAAAAGAGACATCTCCTCGCAGAGAAATTGTCACACACCAAGATTAGAGTCGACCTACCCCTCATGAAATCATGCTGATTGTCGGAAATCCGGGCAGATACATGAAAGTAAATGGTAGAATGTACCACAATTTCAATTTCATTATGCACATGTAAAATCCTCCATTTCCGAGTACCAGCATGGGTTTTGTAAAATTACGTAGTGCAGCATCAAATATCTGCGCATTTATACAGTTTATATGAAGTTCACTTAATTCCAGAAGTCAAAATGTTGTATATACTGATTTCAGCAAGGCATATTTCATCGAGTTTCTCACCAGAAGTTAATACAGAGATTGTGTAAATTTGGTGTTACACATAGTTTATTGTATCTTTTTAGTTCGGAGTTGAGTAATCGTTATGGAGAATATAAAAGCGTCTAATCCGGTGAATTTATAGCAACTCTAGTGTTCCACAAAGATTCAACCTTGGACCCCTCTTACTTTTGATTTTTGTTAACGATTATGTGGCTATACAAGCTCTTCCAAGCTCTTATTTGCAGGCGACTTAAAACGTTTCAAGACAACAATAGTAGGTATCTCATCTTCAGCATTTACAACGTGATTTGACTTCTTTAAATGAATGGTGTATCAGTAATAAACTATCGCTTAATACTAATAAGTGTAAGATAATGAATGTCCTTTACTTGCAAATACGCTGTAGTATATTTTGATTACCACATAATTCGTGAAACGCTCACTCGTCAGTCTATCATGAGAGTCCTCGGGATTACCTTCGAGCCACAATTAATAATTTCACAGTAAATAGCAATAACACTATTCGAATTTAAAATTTACGGTTTCGCAATTAGAAATAACAAAGAATTCACTTAATTAATCCGATCTGCAAACTATATTTTACTATTTTAAGGAGTAAACTGGAATATTGTAGTACTGTTTAGAATCCTCACCATGAAAAATATACAGTACATTTAGAAAAGAAAAAATTTCAAAGTCCAAACAAAATTTTTTAAATATCTTTTTTAGAAAAAGCATGGCATTTTACTCTGCAAGAAATTATAGCTATGAAAAACTTCTTGAACAATTTACTTTTGTTTCTCTCAGGAAAAAGAGGAAAATTGCAGATATATTATTTTTATATAAAGTAGTACCGTTGAGTGTGATAAATGTATCACTCAACGGTAGTAAATGATGATGTTCTAGGAGTAAATAATATGTTTTTTATATACCAGTTCAAACTCTTATCACCACTTTCACTTTCCAATAGCGTCAATGTGTAGAAGCTTCAATAACTTAGAAAATATAGATTTGTTATTATACAACTTCAATATCACAATTCAAAAGCAAAATTATTAATTGAGTTCCTAACGATGTAAAGTTATAGTTAAAGTTTATAAGCACATTGTGTCCATTTTTCTCTTATAATTCTTGTATCCTTTTTATATGTTTACACACATTTTTTTCTGTCAAGTAGTTAAATCAAAGAATGTAGTTTGTTTTTGATAATGTCCAATCATTCATCATACTCATAGCCAAAAAACCATAATTGTTTAAATGCAATGCCTAATAATTTTTACATATACAAGAACATTCAGAAGACACAGAAGCAACTAACAACGTTGCTTGTTTGTATTACAGCCTTACAATATACTCTAAAATGTATTTATTTATTTATTAATACATACATCCTAACAGGCCTCCCGGCCTAATTACAAGGATATAAAAATACCATAATAATTACTGTTATGATATGATAGTATATCTATTACTAATAACCAACTAACAAAACTAAACAGTACATTTACCAAACTAAATAGTACATCACATCTATTAAGCAAAAAAAAAAGGACAGTAAACCAAAAAACATATACCTACTTACTAAAGCGCATTAATTATCTAAGGACAATAAATGTGCAGAAACGGTTCTATTAAATTTTTTGAGTGATGAGGTCCACTCCAAATCAATCAAGGAGTCAACATTGTTGGCTAGCCGAAGCATGGTCACGAGAGGGGACTGAGCGGTGGTCAATGAATTGGCACCTTAAACTTTAACGGACACCTAGTTTGTCGCGCAGGTACATTAAATGGTATAAGAGCTAAAATATCTGGAGCGTTAATTAGGCCATTCAAAACTTTATACAGAAACATAAATATTGCTATTTCACGCCTTTTGTCCAGCGATATAACATTGAATTCAGTTCTCAAATGTGCTGATCTAACATATTGATAATCAGGTCCAATATGATATTTTTTATAATACAAATATCTGGAATTTATTCTGTATTTTTTTCAAGTGTTTTCAAGTAAATTTGTCTTTGAGTGTGTCAGATGTTCGACGCAAATTCAAGTTTAGTCCTTACAAGTGCATAGTACAGGGTGGTAATTGTTTCAATGTTGGTAAAAGCAGACGTTTGTCTTATGATAAACCCTAACATAGCTGATGCTGAAATATTTTCTATATGTTCAGAAAAAGAGAAGCCGGAATCATACGTAACTCCCAAATCTTTAACGTTATTAGTCCTCTTTAAATATGCATCACTCATCTTGTAGTCAAAATGTTTAAAATATACCTATTACTCACACTCAATAGGGATAATAGTCAAAACCTAGAAGTGGTTATAGTTGGGAAAATTTTTCCACAGATCTTGAAAGGGGTTGGAGCCTTTGGTGTGACGATAACACTGATGTAATTTTCCACATAACACAAAAACACTATACTGCACTTGACGTGCGTTTTGCCAACCAATTTAGCATCATCGGGATATGATTAAAAAACTGATTTTTTTTTAATCATCTCAAATCAAAACAGTTTTTTTATCACCTTCAGATGATGCCAACTTGGTTAGTGAAACGCGCGTCGAGTGCAGTATAATGTTTTGGTGTTATGTAGAAAACTACGTCAGTGTTGTTTCCACAGATCACAATTTTTGCACAGATCAGGTCTTCATAATTTTTGTATATTAATCTAAGTGCTTTACGTAATTTTATATATGGGAAACTGTTTTGTTATTTTCTGTTTTTCGTATACCAATCATATAGTTTATTATATATTTATTTTGTCGTAAGTTTTGTAATATAAGTCTCTGGTAATATAAATAGTTGCATCGAATTAAAATATCACTTAAAATACACTTGTAGGTAAGCAGTATCCATTTGTTAACCTATATTTAATATTGGGAAATATAGGTATAGTTACTAATTATTATTGCATACAGCTTAGGTGCAATATTGTCCTCATTTCGTTGACCTACACTTTTTTCGCTATGAGGTAGAAATATGCCGTGACTTTGTTTTGTATTGTATTTATGTTAATATGTAGTTAAGGTGATTTTATTATCTATTATCCATTCCATTATCTTTAGACAAAACAATTGCCTGACACACATTTTCTTATCTATATAAAATATCATATGAAACAGTACTTATACGGGTTTGAAAAGATGATTTTAAAACCCCCTCGAAACAGTTTACCCTCAAAAACTTTATGAGCGCAAATAACTGTGTGACCAGAATCGGCAGGTCAGCGATTGCTGACGAGTCTGAGCACTTTTAAGAACTAGTTATACCACAAACTAAAATTAGGTTTTTTCTGAACGAATCAATCAATCCGTAAATAAATCTAAATATTGATAATAATTGTTTAAAAAAAAAAACATAGTTCTCATTTAGATGTTTCAAGAAATATAGTTTCAATCTTGAAACATCTAAATGGAAACTGTGTTTTTTCAAAATAATTATTTTCACGATGTTTCATAAAGAACCATCCGCTTCCAGTATCCACTTTATTAAATATTGATGTTTGTGGTTGAGTTCACTATTATGCATTGTTTGTGCATATTTTCTCCACTTTAAAAATCATAATAAGCATTAGTTTCGTGTTTAATTTATTGTGTACCTTAATTAGTACCTTATTCTATTATGTTTTCTAACCAAGAAATGTTTAACATGGTGGCACCTAACCGAAATTCCTTTGTTTGCCGAACGTATGTACTTATTGGCAGAAATATCCCGAAAGGAGACGGACAAATAAAAGGACTTTTAGCAAATTAGTTGCAAACTTTAAAGCATATGGTTCTTTTAAAAACCTGTAGTTTCTCGGCAAAAGACCAACAATGAGGAACCAGTACATAATGTTTTTAGCCGTCACTGAGGATCCCGGTACATCAGTCCGGAGGATTGAACAAAACGTTGGTATACCAAAATCAACGACACATTGTATTTTACGAAGACATCCGTATAAGTACAGAACTTGTCAAGGACTTAGACCAGGTGATTTAGAACGACGTCGCTCAATGTGTGAATGGTACACAAAAAAATGCCAGGTGAAAAGGAATTGCCCATATCAAATAATATGGTCTGATGAAAGCATGATTACGAATAATGGTATTTTCAATAGACGAATTGGTCATTATTGGTCTGAAACTAGTCAACGTTTAAAAGAAATGTCAACATGCAAAACGATTTAAAGGATGCTCTCGATAACATGCCTCTGGCGATAGTTCGCAACTGTTGGATACAGCAGGATGGTGTACCTTCACATAATCCAGAGCCGTTCGGGAATATCTTTCAGTGAGACCTCCAGAGAAGGTGATTGGCACGCAGTCGAAAACACCCTGAACAGCGCGTTCACCCGATATAATCCCGCTTGATTTTTTCGTATGGCGGTTCGTTAAGAATCATGTTTATCAGCAACATTTTGCTACAAAATAAGATCTGAGGGGGTTATTTATGGAAGCATTTGCCAGTATTACTCAACAAATGTTGACTAAGGTGTTAGAATCGACAGTTAGAAGGTGCTATTTGTGCTTGGAAAATAGTGGAAATTCTTTCTAGTTGCTTTGTTCGTATTCTCTTTTTGTTTTCTTTAATTTTTATGTCTTTTGTTTATTTAGTTTTATTTATTCTTTGTTTATTCCATTAAATTAGTGCATCAATTCACCCATTAGATTATTATTAAACACCCAAATGACATAAACTGTCAATTGATATAGCTGATTGTTTATTCTTAAAAATTTATGTACAGGTCCGTAATAGGAATTTTCTTGATGAAGGCCGACTAAAAAGACTAAACACAGTTAAACCATAAAGTGTTAATCATGGTTGAATTCGGAATAAAAAGGGCTTTCAGAATCTGACGTCAGAACATGAGGGCCGTATTTGAAAAAATTAAGTTCATGATGGTTGCAAAAATACGAAACGTTGGATTAAAAACCCAACAATGCCACGTTAAGAGGCAATGAAAGTGGCTGTGGAGAAGTGCCATCGGTTTTGGTCTAGGTCCAATAATAATTCCAGAAAAAAATAAATTTGAAAATCCCAAAATTCAGTTTTTTCAAAATAAATCGAAAACCAACCAGTGAATCATGGATTTTCAAGCGGCATTTTATTTTTCGCCTAATAGTGCAACTTTTTCCCCGTTTAACCAAATTTGTATCTCTTAACGTTTCCGAGATCCCCATAGAGGCCCTCCTTATCTCGGACACAGTGTATATATACCTACCATAGTTCCATCAGAAATATTCAAAGAAAAAAGAGACAGATTATTAACTATGGAACCCTACATATATTTATTTATAAGAGAGAACTTTATCACATATGTGTAGATATGTACTTGGTATTCTACTTAATTTTTTTAGAAAGCCTTTTATAGTGTGTATACCTATAAGTACAGTGTTCGTATATCCTGCAAAATAAAAACATACGGTAGACCGCCTTCCATACACTGAGTAGCATTTTGATTTTAAATGCAATAGTTCTTTTCAAGAGACTGACGCAGTTTTATGACAATATTTTTCCAAACAGTATATTTAAACAGAGGAATATATCCAAAAGCAGGAGGTAATGGGTAGAAAACCTTCCTATAACTAAACCTACTAGTAATAGCAGTCTATTTATTATATATAGTTTGGTTCTAATAAGAAACAAAACTTAAAATTTGTAACCTCTTTTCTCAGTGTTTTATATTTATCTTATTAATTTCAGATCACGTTTGTGGAAGGCCTATTGGCACCGAATTTCGCTTGGAAAATGACCGAATTGTGGCTGGGTATGATATTGGTTATTATAGATATCCATGGTTTGCTGCTCTTATTAGATATAAACAAGTAGCATGTGGTGCAGCCTTAATAGGGCCTAGGACAGTTATAAGTGCGGCTCACTGTTACAAAGAATTCTTGGATTTATCTAGGTAAGTACCTGCCTAATTTTATTTCAAATTTGCAAAATAACGACAGCTCTGAGTTTTGATTTCAGTACAAAAATTCACAGATTTCACAATCCTTACAACCATCGAAGACATTGGAAATGATAACACCATATACAAAACATAATTATAAGCGCGCCGATCGTCCTTTCAATTGAGACTCTACTCCATTAAGCGAGTACGGTATTATAACTGAACACTCCCCACTACTCTTCACGCCACTCGCAGGTAGAGAGCTGCGTTATCTATATTAGTGCAGTAAAATCGCTAGTCTAACTCACTAACTCTTTCTAGGGGTAGACATAATAGAATAATAATAATAATAATAATAATAATATCTCTACCCCTCATTCTAATCACAAGGATTAGCCCGAAAGTCGGAGACTTGTGTGGGAGAGGGGGTGGCATATTGTTATTTCGCAGGCCGCATTTGCGCCTCAGGAACGACTTACGTTGGTAGGCCCTAACCACCATTCAGTGCTGGAATGAGGGAACCCTGGAAAACCTCATTAGTTAGGGGAACAGTCAAACATCAACTGATTTTAATCTCTCACATTAACACCAAGTTGACATTCTTCCCATCCTAGGCCATCGCCAGGATGATTGCCAAGCCATCCCTGCGAAAAAGCCTTGATCTACGAGTAAACAATTTATTGAAAAATTGTTGGTGGAATGGGAATTAGAACTCACGACCTCTGGGTTGAGCGATCGAGACGCTAAGCCCTGAGCCACCGGCTCGACGCCTCAGAAGCATCAGTATTCGCGCTACAATCCTGAGCGCGCCGTAATACTTCACTCGCGATAAACGCGAGCGCTTTTTAGAAATTCGAGAAATATAACAAATTTTCACAAAGCTAACCGCATGTCGGAGTTTGTCATGCATAATTTTATAAGTTTTAACTTTACGTCATTTTTTTAGTAATGTATAGATGTACCTACTAGTTATAGATTAGGTTAGGTTAGGTTAGACTTAGGAAAGTACTTAGGTTTTGTGCATAAGTGGTTAAAATTTCAGGGCTGTAAGTCTAGCCAGTTTTATTTAATGGTAATGTAGGTACCGACACATGTTTTTGAATTGTGCAGATAATGCACTCTAAAGGTCGGTACTGACTTGAGCAAATTTGCACGCACGAACGCTGTGCGCACAAATTTATTCAGATGCGTACATGAGGAGCATGCGTGCGCGTAACTTCTAACACGCACGAGCACACTCCACCGCTTGTCGGTCTCTGTGACAACATCAAAGAGATTTACGAGTATAATTTGCCCAGTCTGAACGAGGTTCTTAATAAAATAGGCTGTGCGCTGGACTTGTGAGATTTCAAACAAATATTGCATACTTGTATAGGAATCTCCGGTCGCTAAGAAACGTAGAGTTAAAGCTAATCGTTCTTTCACAGAAACACTTCTATCCATATCGGTATCCATCTTACCGACTTTCGGACCAATAGCGTTGACCAAAAACTCAAAATCCTCGGAGGACATCGGGATGAAATTATTGGAATGGCCACTGTTTTCTTCCAGCCTCATGTCAGCTAATAAATTAGTACCACCGTATAACTCCCGGCTTCGATATAACTGTGTAATCCACCATCGTTTCTTTCTTTTTTCATTCTTTGTATTAATTATACTGTGCATTACAATAAACTCTGCACTTGCAATACTAACTATATTTCTTTGTGATGACATCTTGTCGACACACACTCAACTGACGGAACGGATATTTGTGTACAAACATTGAAACACAAATTGTCCCAAAATAAACATTGACGCGAACGAAAATGTGTGCTCACAAATCATTCGTGCGTGCAAGCTATTCGTGCCTGCCAAATGCTCAAATCAGTACGGACCTTAAGGCCATTCAAAAAAATGCCCTACTTAAAAAAGTTGTAGATCAAACTAAATAAGCCCCAAAAACATGCCCTACAAGATGGTATAGGTTTCATCTGGTCCTCTATATATATATATATATATACAGCGTCACTTGATCGCGCCACCGCTGTCTTTTGGCCTTCAACGAAATCTACTAACTTGCCCCCCCCCCCCCCCCTATGTACGAACCGAAACTTTGCCGATGTTAAAAGTTTTACACTTGGACCATTATAGTTTTAGCCGGTTGACTTTCGCAATATTTTCTAGCAATATTCTATATTTCTATAGTAACATATTATTATAATTACAAAGTATATTGTGGCAACTAGACAAAAAGGATAAGCAAATAATATCAAAATCTACATTCCAGAGGGTTTTCAATAAATTTTCTAAACTGCGGAGGTAATGGATTTATTTTTATGTCCATGGTGTTCACTTTCACTGAACAACGAAACAACTTTTAACACTAAAGACTGTAACCGTGACAAAATGTGTTTAAATTATCGGTTCATGGAGGAATTAGGATTTTTGCTACATTGTGACATACTCTGTATATATGTAACTGGCAACTGAAAACAAATTTAATCCTTGTACATCATTACAAGTTTACACTTTAATTGATAGGGTTTTGGAGATTTCCCTTATTCTCGTACTAAATGGTAGTTAAAGTTACATCGTAAGTTGTTCCTCGGCGCACTCGCGGTTTGCAAAATAGTAATATGCCGCTTCCTGTCCCACACAACTCTTTGACTTCCAGGCTTAACATTAAGATGAGAATGAGGGATAGAGATATTATATACCAACATGGAAACTGCCAAGTTCCATTCAATTTATACGGTCATTCGAAAGCCATGTTGTATTTTTTTTCTAAAAAATTTGTAGTTCCATAAAGAAGGGCGTTATGCTAAAGCTGGCAACAACGTCTGGAGATAACAGCCTCTGGATAAAATCACAGTGGTTAAATTCCATAAGCCAACTCTAACAGCGATAAAATGTGGTCAAATTCTCGGTTGGTGTAAAATTTCGCATTTTTGCGCCATTTTGAGGTTCCCTGTATAGATGTAACTGACAATTGAAAACAAATTTAGTCATTGTACATAATTACAGACACCGAACATGGATACTGCAAAATCCCTATGAATTCTAATGAATTCTCCGTTAAGACCATAAAAATTTCATCTCGTTCGGTTAATTCTAACCAATACACAGTGTGAAAAATGTGAACAAAATTTCAGTGTTCCTTGAATTTTGCACAGCAGTTTATGTGGCACGTAATGCTACATTTTCTTTATCAAAATTTTCCTTATAGAGGCAATAAACTCTTCGTTTTAGATTACTTCATGATTACCACCATTCTGAAAATAAAAATAAGAAAATCCTTTCGTTTTATAGGTTGAACTGAACGTCTACCTTTCATTTGGAAGATTGTAAGAAACTACAGCTTTTAATGTTACTGTTTTTTTACAATGCCTCAAAACGTGAGGTAGAATTACAATTTTCACGTTACCATCATATGTAAGGTTGGTGATAATGGTGTAGTACGAAAACTTCCCGTTGTTTCATTGTTCTACATAAAGCCGCCATTTTTAGTGTGTTTTGTATTTTTTATTTTTTGACTACTGATTTAATTTTTGAGGATATTTATGTGGATCAATATTGACTTTATAGTTAATACATTTTATTCATAAAGTTCATAAAACAGAGAGTGCAACTCCCACAACAACCATTAAACTTTGAAATAGTATTTGATAAATAATACTATAAAATATATGAAACATCGAAGCCCTATTTCGTTTAAAATATTTTCTACTTTTTAGGAAGGGATACTTAAAACTGGAAGGAATATACACCGTTAAAATGGGAGTTTACAATATATGCAAATCGGAGCACACTCAGAGAGAATATAAAATAGAAAAAGTTCAAATCCATGAAAAATATTACACCAAAAAGCCTTACTATGATGTATCTTTGTTAACTTTAGCAGCAGACACCAGCGCTTACATGCCCATTTGTTTGCCCGATTTTGGTAAGACAAGTTTCTAACAAGTATCTTTTCCGGCTGTTTTTACTTTACTTACAAGTCAGAGGTCAGCAAAGCACTCTGCAAAAGTAATTGAAACACAAAGCACGAATTAATTTAGTAAAAGTGCTTGAGAGCACAAAGCAACAACAATATTTACAAAGTGCTTTCAATTACGAAACAATTATTATGAAAGTGCTTGGAAAAATTAAGCACAAAGCAACAATTAATTAAATAATTAATCCATAAGCAAATTACATTAAAGTTCCTTTAATTAAAATAACTTTAATGTAATTGAATTGGTTAATATGTAACCTTCTCCGTACGCGCATTGAATGAATTGCAGATAAACTGTGTAATTTGTAGCAATGGCAAAACAGCTTCCAATTATGGTAGAAACTGTTTCAGAATAAACTGCTTGAAGTTATCATAAATGCTTTAAATTATTCAGTTGATTGCTGATGTTTCCTCTTGTAAGCCAGTTAATAATAAAACTGATCAGCTTACATTAAATGCAAAACGTTGTCGTCTGTATAGACGACGAAAAAAAACCAAATTGTTTCAGTAACACGTGCAACTGTAACTACTGCAGTCATTAGTGAATTGCCAAAGAAAAGAACACTTTAAAGTCAAACAACGTGCAATGAACGCAAAAAACGTTGTCGTACATACAGAGCACGTAAAAAAGTAAACAAAACCTGACCGTTCACCTTTAAATCCCATTCCCGAATATTTAATATCACCTTGTTTACCTTTTATGCAAATTCGTAAAGTTCATTATTTTGCAGGTAGTCAGAGATTCAAAACTGCGTTTTACTTTTCTTAATTTTACTTTAGAAATTTCTACCAGTTGTATCTGGTATTTTCAATACGCCTACGATATTTGCGTAAGATGCAAGATCTGTGAATTTTTATCTTGAAGATGACTTTTGACATGAAATATATAATCCCATAATCATGTCATAGCTGCAGTTCTTTGGTTCCCTTTGAAGCTATTTATCCTTTTAATGAATATCAAATTATTCTACCACATGTCTATGCAACTCCTCGATATCAAATACGTTGTACCTTAATGTCGCTAGAGCCATATGATGCTGTAGAATATTATAGGACGTTACTTCATCGTTCATATACTTTAGGCAAGCAAGAGGAGCTCATTTCACCTCATGTCCAGATGTAGAGGGTGGTCCTCATCAATAACATGTGCCTACAGTGAAAAGTTTGAAATACCCCTAGTTATTTCAGAGTACTATAACTGCGGTAGTAACTAATTCATCTGCTTTTTCATTCTCTGGGATTTCCTTATGATCAGGTATCCAAACCAGTTTTAGATCTTTTTGTCTAACGAGCAGCTCCAAAACGTCACCACACTCCTGATATTGTTCTTGGACTGCACAGAGCTTTGAGCATAATTTGAATTTCAGAGCATACAACAATCTTTTGCTCTGTGCTATTACTTACTTCTCTCTACTTATCAGAAAGCGAAAACCTACAATTTAAAAATGTGGCAAGTGTTCAAAATATATCATTGCCTCTATGGTTAACCAAATGAGAAACGATGGCAGACCTAGAAAAGTTTTAAGAGAGCTGTGGGAATATGTACCAGTATTAACACTGACGTAGTTCTCCACATAATACCAAGACGCTAGTATAGTGTCTTGGCGTTATCGACGCACTCGACGCGCGTTTAACCAAACAAGTTATCTGGAAATGGTTAAAACTAAACCTATGCTAACATTGTGTCCTATTTATATGTAAACTATTTCTACGGTTCAGTGAACCGTCGCGACTGCTCTGTGAACCATCGCAACTGATCACTGAACCACCGCGACGGATAAGTAAACCGTAATTTACTAACCAATAAAGCGGGCTATATGGGATTGGCTCTCTGTCACCATTCATACAATTTTTACATTTAGCAATTTCCAAACTCTCAAAAGCATTCAGCTGTCTGAAATTTTTTACATTCCCAATTAGTCTTACATTGCTACTATCTATTTTATGGTTATTCTCAAACGCATGTTGGGCGACACTAGACTTATCTGTTCTACGATATTTGAGATGAGCCATATGTTCCTTGGATCTAGTTTGAATTGACCTTCTAGTTTGTCCAACATACTTTTGATTACAGTCTTTACAGCTAATTTCTTAAATCTCTGACTTTTCCTTAGTTTCTATTTTGTTTTTTGGATTGCCTAAAAGTTGTTGTAGTTTATTTCCCGATAAATAAACCACTGACATACCTATGTCTTTAAAAACCTTACCAAAACCACGGGTGAAACGAGGATCGTATGGAATAGATATGAATTTTGGATTCTCTTTCATTTTGAAAAGTCCAAGAATTTCGAAATGTCTCTTTAAATTTACGTTTCCTAATTATTTTATCAATTAAATTTAGAGAATACTCATTACCATTACTCGCAGCTATATTCCTAATCAGTCCCTTTTCTTTTTCAAACCTCTCCTTATTTAGAGGGAAGTTGGAGGGCGATGAATTAAAAAATCGAAACTCGCCATTTTGTGTTGAGCACAATGGTGAGAGTCCTTAGGGATATATCTTAATGTACTGGTATCTTTTCTGTATATGAAAAGGCATTAGAAAAGGCATAGAAATAGTTTAGGTATAAATAGGACACAATGTAATACAATGAATCAATCTTTAAATCGAATTAATAAATATATTTAAATAACAATAAGTTAAAATTAAATGTAGAGAAAACGAAGGCCATGATATTAACAACTGTCCATAAATATAAGAACATAAATATTCAGGAGGTAAACATTAGTATTAACGCTAGTCCTATAGAAATTGTTATGCAATACAAATATCTGGGATTTATGGTTGATAATTATTTATCTTTTGATGCACAGTTTAATTATATGTACAGAAAAATTAGTAAAAAAATTTATTTCTTTTCTCGAATTTCTAATAATCTTTCCCACATTTTGATTATTGTGCGAGTCTGAAACATTCTTTTAATTTCGGTAAATTAACAGCCCTGCAAAAATTGCAAAATAGATGTATGAGAATTGTATTAAAATGCAATAGATATACTAGTATATCTTCCATGTTAAATACTTTGGGGTGGATGTCTGTAAAGAGTAGACTTTTTTATATATCTATGACTTTCATCTTTAAAATTCTGAATAATTTGGTGCCATCTTATCTGCAGGAATTTATTGTATATAACTTTCAAAGGCATGATTATTTTACAAGATCAACTACGGATATATACAGTGTGGCCCATTAAGAACCAGGACACCCTTCTAAAAATGTTTGGTAAGCGCAATTCCCATGATTTTTTTTATATATATTAGCCTCCTAGATGTACTTGTTGAACGTATTACGATGGTCCAGCTGCTAATCCGAAGCCTACACCCAATATCACGGAATAAGGATTTGTAGGAATGTAGGATTTTTTTTCAATCAATTTTTTTGAAAATTACTTCAGGATTTAGGGATATAGGGGACTACTGTAAAGTATTGTTTTAACGTTATTATTAATTTGTGAAGCCAGTAAAGTAACAGTATTCTAGATTAACAATAATTATCAGAGCTTCCAATGCCTGCTATATCTTTTAAACGCAACACAAATTCGATAAACTTGAAACATTTAAGGCTCTATAAAAAAATTATTCTTCGATACAAATTGATGAAATTTGGGCCACAGGGGTTTTAAGTATTGCTGAAGAACGCCCAGATCTCAAATTTTTAATAAAAAAATCCCTAAAGTAATTTTCGAAAAAATTAATTGAAAAAAAAATTGTTGTAGGCTGAGGATTAGCAGCTGGACCATCGTAATAGGTTTAGCAAGTGCATTGAGGAGGCTAATATTTATATAAAAAAATTCATTGGAATCGCGTTACCAAAAATTTTTAGAAGGGTGTCCTGGTTTTCTAATGGGCCACGCTGTATATATATATATATATATGTGTTACAAAATCTCCGACACAGTGCCCGAGAGCGGCGTTGCCAAATCTACGTTTCCCCAGCCTTAGGTAAATTGTGCACAATCTGGCAACGCCGTCTCTGGGGTGCCGGGACAACCGCCCAAGGGCGAAGTCTCAATCCTCTAGGCCTTCAAATAAGGGAGATAGGCCCTTTTGCCCACATTTTCTGGATGTCACCAGTAGTACTCATCGAATATCCCTCGTATAACTTAGCTGTGGATTAATTATTGAACTGCCCTGGTATGCGGATTGTTCGTGAGTATTCTACGAGGATCTAGAAGTATAGTTTACCTATATAAAGCACGCGGCGTGCCGGCTACAAAGTCAGTTTTAATCAGGCAGCCATCAAGATAAGAAGTAATACTTAAGTGAAATAAGTGCAATTTTCGAGGTGTATTCGGTGTGTAATTATTTAGATATTATACAAGAAGTGTTGTATTGTGTTTGAAGTGTTAAGTCTCACTTATCTTTAGAACCCCGAAAAGAGTAACAATATATTCCTAGATTTAACTTTACAAGTACTATGAAAACGTTATCGTACAGGGGTTTGGATGAATTTAATAAGCTTCCTAGTTTTATTAAGGCAAGCAGAACGGTTCCGCAATTTAGGTCCAAGATTATTGAGTACATTAAGAATCATTGAACCATTAGATTATTGTATAATTAATAATATTGTGGCGATTTAGAATTATACTTGAATTGTTGTTGTAATAGTTGCATATGTTTTACAGTCCATTTTTGTTTTTTGTTAACTTTTATTGGGTCTATGTTACCATGATGTGCACTTGTATCTATTCATAATACGTTTATAATGTCTTAGTTATTATATGTTAGTGGTTGATGTTGGATATATTTATTACTGATACAGTTGTGTATATATTAGAATGCCTAATTTACTACAATAAATCTATCTATCTATCTAATATCTCGATTTATATTTTCTGTCCAGTTATTAAAAACAGACCCAATGAAGGAACTGTCCCTGGGCTGGGCACTTTGAAGTACCAAGGAGCTATGCCATGTACAGTTCATGAAGCCAGGCTGTTAATATACAATAATTCCGAATGTCGGAATATGATCAACAGAACTGGGAATGACCCTAAAGCCATTAAAAACGCTTTCTGTGCTGGTTATGAACAAGGAGGGATCGACACGTGCCAGGTAATTTTTCTCACTTATAATTGCACATAAGAGGTTTGTATTTTACCGGACAAAAATGTGGATTGTTTAATGAGAAACTGTTTTGCCTAGCAATTAGACGAGAAAAACTGGCAACTATTAAAAACGCGACACCGAAGGTGGAGCATTTTTTGGTTGCCAGTTTTTCGAGTCAAATTGCTAAAGAAAACAGTTTAGAATTTAAACAACACAAATTTACCCGGTATCAATACAAACATCGAGTGTAATTCGGCAGGACAATTTAATGAATAAGAAATTTAGAAACATATGAATGCAATTGAAGAATTTTACGTATGGGTTAAATACAATATTAAATTCTTTGTAATATTTACTTTGTAGCGTTTTAGCCGTGGTATTCCAAATTGTTTTAACTAGCGCTTCTCTGTACTCTTTTCCGTCACATTTTCGCATATTAAAAGCCCAATCTTGCAATACTATATTCAATTTATCGATGAAAGTATCTGGCTCAAATTTATAACCTTTCGGATTTCAAAAAGTAGAAAATTGCCGCCAGATTGATGATTGCGTACCAACTGTATTAGTAGGCACACAGGTATTAACAATTTGACTAATTTCGTTGTTCGTAGACTCACCGAATTGACTCATTGTTAGTGTTTAAAAAGCGGCCTACACAACTTGATGTATGCTGCGATGCCTGAAATGACTCAAAGTTTCATGAAACTTGCATCAGTTGCATAAGCGCCTACTCAAATCTATACCTGTTGCGCTGCCTGAATCGACTCGATGTTTCATGCAACACAAAAAGAAGGGTGAAGTTATTTTTAAAACTACTTAGTGCGTTATTATTTGCTTGACGAATAAAATGAGGTACGTTTTGCCAACACCAGTTTTATTAGCAGTAGCTGGGGTACTCTGTATAGGTACTCCTAAAAGAAAAAGAAGATCAAAATTGAAATGGTCCAAAAGATGGTTTATGGAAAGAAAACGTTATTCAAATGCAAATTGAACCTCTAAAATAACGCGGGAAAAATATCGTCTTGGCATCGACGCAATTCTATACACGCTGAAACTTGCATCAGCATAACCGACTCGGCGTCGTGGCTCGCCGACCAAAATGGGATTCCAGACTCTGCATCGCTGCAAGCCCCAACTGATGCCAAATACGTCATTCAGTACTACACACACTGCTACCTACTTGCATCATGAAACATAAGAGTGAATGCCGGCATCGCAGCACAAGGATTGTTAACTGTTTACAGGATTGCTCGATCGCTCAATTTTGTCATCCGCCTTTGTGACGTCATCGAAGATATATGTAATCTAATTGTCAAAATATACCTATTTCGTGTTTGTTATATTTCACATTTGCAAGAGAATTTTCGTATTTGAATGATTATTAATATTATTATTTATTAAAGTTTGTAATAACAGTATAAAGTGTACCTATTTCTACAAGTTCGAGATCTTCGGATCTTTGATGACGTCACAATTATGGATTACATTGTAGTATAGGGATCGAGCAAGCCTGTAAACAGTTAACAATCCTTGATCGCAGCATACATCAAGGCTGTGTGTAAGCCGTTTAATAATTCAGTAAGTTGTTAACAAAAAATGTCAAACTATTTATTTTGACAACGGACACCGCGATAATTGATTAAAAAATGAATAAATGCCAAAAACAAACAGTTAACAATCCTTGGCCAAAAACCACTTATTTGTCACTGTAAAAGTTGCAGGTAACTTTTGTCGCTGTCAAAGTGACAATTGCACTGTGGCGTATGCGATTTTTTATATACAAATTAAATTGTCCTTAATAAATTTCAAGTTACTTGGTAGTTTGCTCGACGAATAAATGCACGTGTTTCAAGTTTGTCTAGGCATACACATTTAATTGGTCACATGGCAATAATGTGTACCCTTTCTGGTTCATTATAGGGAGATAGTGGCGGGCCGTTACAGATAATCAATTCCAGAGGAGATTACTTACTGTTAGGTAGGTATTCTTTTTTCTTAGAACCGTTTATTAGTTTATAACCAAATAGAGCCAAAATATAGATAAATCTATACAGGGTGTCCACCTAGTGCGCGTAAGTCCAATATCTGGGTTAATAAAAGAGATAACTTAATTTTTTTTTCTACAGGGTTGTCTAATATCCCGAGCTGCACAAAATGAAAATATATTTACATATTCAGGGTGTTCAGTTTTTCCTGGACAGGTACCAACTTCATTTTTTTAAATATAAACCTATATTTTTTATGGCATTATCGAATTCTACGTAAAAAATTAGTGGGACTTTGTGCATAACACTGCTATTGAAATATTGATAGTTTTCGAGATATTTGACTTTTAATTTTTTTTTCTTATGTTTCGTCACTTCTAATAGTTGACATAATTATGGTTGTATGACAGCTAGAAATTATTTTTTTTCAGAAACTGTAGAGTGAAGATGGCTCTTTCGAAAAACGTATCAAAAGTTGACCTGCGATATACAGGGGGCAACAGAAATCGTGCCAAACCTGATGGTTTAAAATTTAAAAAATCTCGACTTTTTCAAATGGAACACCCTGTGTTTTATGATTTCATTAGATGCCTTTCTGTAGACTCTACAATTTTATAATAGCTTTCCCTATACCTAAGTTGCGTAGTTTTTGCAAAAAACCCACTTTTATGAAAAATACCCGATTTGCGCACGTTCCTTTCTCGGGAAAAACGCAGTGAGCGTCTGTCACGCAATAAAATTTGTGACAATTAGTTTCCATATCATTTCTTCTTTTACTGAATATTCACGTACGAGTTTAGAGTAAGTACTAAGCGTGCATACAATGAACTATTCAAAAGAAGAATTAGTGAAAATGGTTTATGCCTTAGGAGAAGCTCATGGAAATTGTTTGCTAGCATCACGTATTTACAAAGCAAATAATCCAGATTTACAGAGATTTCCACGTGCTGACTGTTTTGAAAATGTGAAAGAAAGATTTGAAAGAACATCAAATGCGAATTATGAGAAAACTACCAGGAGACATGACGGTAACAATGACGATATTCAGTTTAATGTTGTGGCGTCTGCTGTTGAAAATCCAAATATTAGTGTCAGGAAAATCAGTAATAATCTTGGAGTTTCCAAAAGCTTGACAAACAAGATACTGAAGAAGAATAATTTTCATCCGTATCATATTAAAAACCATCAAGCACTGTTACCTCAAGATCACCTAAACCGCCTGCAATTTTGCCACTGGGCATTGGATAAAATTCAGGAAAGTCCAAACTTTTTTATGAATGTCTTGTTTACTGACGAATCAACATTTTCAAACACATGCTTACCCAATCGTCGCAACTTTCATCACTACGCTGACAATAATCCAAGATTATTGAGGGTACTAGATAATCAGCATCGTTTCAAAGTGAACGTGTGGGCTGGAATTTGTGGAGAACATATTGTTGGACCGTACTTTTTTGAAGGCAATTTAAATGCCAATGTGTATTTGCATTTTTTGCAAAACGAACTTCCCCTTCTACAGCTACAGAATATGCCCGTTGATTATTTGGTTCAACAATGGTTTCAGCATGATGGTGCCCCTCCACATTCCACTTTGGCGGTACTGTGATTATTTTATTGTTGTAGTACTTTTCCTATTATCTATTCATATTTCAGATTAGAGAACACCTAAACCACGTATATCCAAATAAGTGGTTAGGTCGTGGTGGTCCAGTTCCTTGGCCTGCACGTTCGCCTGATTTAAATATTCTGGACGTTTTCTTGTGGGGTTATATCAAGGAGTGAGTATACGAAGTACCACCAACGGATATGCAAGACTTGAAAGAAAAGATCCAAAATGAGTTTCTAACCATAACGCCCGAAATGTTAAGAAATGTTCACATTCATTTTCGTCGTAGATTAATGCTTTGTGTTGAAAACAACGGTGGACATTTTGAGCATTTACTTTAGGTTAGCTTGCTTGTATGAGTATTGCGTATTCTTTTTTCAATACTCTATGTATATTCATCCATTTCACTAATAATTTTTCTAACTACAGTAACACCGTTTGGTTTTCAATATGATACGTATGAAACTTCTTCTTCAATATCTTATTTGTCGAGCTTTTGAAAACTCCAAGATTTCTACTGATTTTCTGATACTAATATTTTTGGATTTTC
The DNA here is from genome assembly GCA_963924545.1 of Pogonocherus hispidulus. NCBI lineage: Eukaryota > Metazoa > Arthropoda > Insecta > Coleoptera > Cerambycidae > Pogonocherus > Pogonocherus hispidulus. The sequence goes on along the minus strand of OZ004700.1, from coordinate 35,551,931 downwards.
AACAGCAGAAACCACAACATTAAACTAAATATTATCGTTGTTACTCCCATGTCTCCTGGTAGTTTTCTCATAATTCCCATTTGCTGTTCTTTCAAATCTTTCTTTCACATTTTCAAAACAGTCAGCACGTGGGAATCTCTATAAATACGTGCTGCTAGCAAATAATTGCCATGAACTTCTTCTAAAGCATACGCCAATTTTGCTAATTCTTAATTACATGTAGAGCTTTTATGATTTTTTACTTTTATTTACAAATAAATGGTAACTTTCCATAAAGACTTGTTTATTAAACTGAAATTATCTAAATTTTTCAGTTATTTTTATTTTAAGAAGTGTAAACTAATACATTTTATAAAAATAAATAGCCTTACAATATTTTTTCCGTCAAAGGAGTGCACAAATCGGGTATTTTTCATAAAAGTGGGTTTTTTGCAAAAACTACGCAACTTAGGTATAGGGAAAGCTATTATAAAATTGTAGAGTCTACAGAAAGGCATCTAATGAAATCATAAAACACAGGGTGTTCCATTTGAAAAAGTCGAGATTTTTTAAATTTTAAACCATCAGGTTTGGCACGATTTCTGTTGCCCCCTGTATATCGCAGGTCAACTTTTGATACGTTTTTCGAAAGAGCCATCTTCACTCTACAGTTTCTGAAAAAAAATAATTTCTAGCTGTCATACAACCATAATTATGTCAATTATTAGAAGTGACGAAACATAAGAAAAAAAAATTAAAAGTCAAATATCTCGAAAACTATCAATATTTCAATAGCAGTGTTATGCACAAAGTCCCACTAATTTGTTACGTAGAATTCGATAATGCCATAAAAAATATAGGTTTCCATTTAAAAAAATGAAGTTGGTACCTGTCCAGGAAAAACTGAACACCCTGAATATGTAAATATATTTTCATTTTGTGCAGCTCAGGATATTAGACAACCCTGTAGAAAAAAAAATTAAGTTATCTCTTTTATTAACCCAGATATTGGACTTACGCGCACTAGGTGGACACCCTGTATGTTAGATTCACAACCAGCTCTTAGTACAGAACAGAAAATGTTTCCAAAAACAATTGCATTTATGTAAATATACAGAGTGTCTACTTTTATTTATGTACAAATCCATAAAACCTTTATTTTTCAAGATTTTTCAATTTTTGTGTTTCAAAGGGCATTAAAAACTGCTTCTTTTGACCCTGTTACCGCTTTTAAGACGAACATGTAGGACATGCTGCGATTTTTTTTATACCACTGAAATTCAATATAACCATTTGGGGATTTTTTTATTTAAAATCTGACAAGATAACGTTAATTGGGACTGCTCAAACTGAACAAAAAATATATAGGGCGTTTCTTTCTACATGATACCAGAAATAAGAAAATATCGAGTTTGAAAGGCACTGGACGAGTCAATTGCGCCGCGGAATGATGTCAAAGCAGTTGAATGTTATATCACTTAAATCATTTAAATTTAATTGTCTGCCCAATATTTTTCTCATAATTTTTATTCTTATTTTGATGGTGGACAATTTTTTCTATTTACTAAATGTAGGGCAAAATTATATTTAAGTGATTTCATATTACATTCAACTGTTTTGACATAATTACATGGCACACTTGACTCGTCCAATGCCTTTCACATTCGATATTTTGCTTAACTTTGATATCGTGTAGAGAGAAACGCCCTGTATATTTTTTGTTCAAATTACTGATAGGGGGGCTTTGAGGGGTCCTGATTAACTCTATCGTGTCAGATTTTAAATTAAAAAGTCCCTAAATAGTTAAATCTATTGAACTTCGGTGGTATAAAAAAGATGGCAGCAGGCCCTGCATGTTCATTTGAAAAGGGGAAATATGGTCAAAAGAAGCAGGTTTTAATGACCTTTGAAATAAAAAAAAGTTCAATCGATTATCTTGAAAAATAAATAAATGTTTTATAGATTTGTATATAAATAAAAGTAGGCACCCTGTATATGTAGGAAACAGATATTTTACCAATCAAGTATTAAAGATTTTTTGCCTTTTCCGACACTTCTTTTAAGTAACAATTTCATCTAATGACCAAATAAGACCCAATTTTGTTGGACATAAATGTACAGACCACACAAAATTTGAGTAAAGCATATATACAAGGTGCCTCATTTAATCTCGCGCAGTATTGGGAACTTGGAAACTAAAAAAGATACAAAAAAGGTAAAATTAAGCAAAAGTTGCACTTCTATGCGCCAACTGTAGAGCACTTTTCAGAATAAAATTATTTTACGATAAATTTCTTCACAACTTAGACATATTCAAATATATTTTCGGATGAAAATTGGTATGGGCAATTTGTGCATGTGCAAAATCCAAAAATTGTGTAATTTTTTTTCAAAATTTCGAACTTCAAATTCTTACATTTATTAACCCTTAACCACGGACGTGTCGTCTCACAGACGAGTTATAACATAAATAAATATCTTTATCATTCAAATGTGTAATTCACTTTATGTAATCTAAGCCTGATTGGTACTTAATTTGTACACGTAGTATCAGCCGTTTGCGATTTGAGTGTGGGAAGAGATTTTCTTATTTGTGTGAGGAGTCGTCTTACAGACGACGCGTCCGAGTTTTCGTACAACGAAAAGATGTGCTGGAAAAAGCCTTTTTTATTTTTCTTTAGGTATGTATTTATTTTTTGTACCTTTGCTTTGATACTGTAAACCAGATTTTGTAAAATAAATATAGTAGAAAGTTAAAAACAGTGTGTGGAAATTGAACATATGCAATATTTGTTAGATTTTATACATAGCTACCTACGTACAACTACTTTTTGTTAGTTAATTGGTAACCAGTTAAATTTTTTCCCCTGATCCTCAGTAGTATTATATTAGTAGATGTAGGTAAAGGTCATTCACGTTAAGTTTAAAGTGACGTCATTTTCAGTAATTAATTGTTGTCAATATTCGATAAACAAAAGACCAATAAATTAGCGTAGCATTTGCCATTTACAAAAATTTTTATATTTGGCAACCCTTCTCTGCGTTGTCAAGTTGTTCTTTATTTGTTTTGCCTCTCTATTGTTTGCTGGTATTTTGGTGTTTGGTTCTGCTTAAATTTTGCTTGTGTATTTTCTATTTACGTTTTCTAGTTATTCACTTTATTTACAATAAAAGCAGTTCTTCTCAGAACTAAAACCGTTGTGATTGTGTGACATTTTTCAAACTCCTGCCCGCAAAAAAGTTCACCTGTCAACGGTGTATTTTTTGACAAGTTGACGTCACTTTAAACTTAACGTGAATGACCTTTAACTTGGTAATATTGGTTTCAATATTAAATTAGGATTTTTGGTTTTTCTACTTTAACAGTGATTATAGTCTGAGAGACGACACGTCCCATTATATGTCTCAGACATATATGTCCGTGGTTAAGGGCTAAGTTTTATAGATTTTAAAATCACTACAAAAATAAAAAAGACATATATTATTTTTATGCAAGACGGCCATCATGAACAAATGAAAATAGTTGATTTTTGTAGATAACTGTGATTGCATATTAACAGTTATAGTTTTGTACTGGGAGCTATACACCATGTTAATTGATAATCAACAAAAATGGTTAACAATAACAAAAAGGGGATATATTTGTTGTCTACATTAAAAATGATAGAAATCCTATGGCAGCATTACAGGAGTATTATGTTTATCCAGTCAGGACTCCAAGCTCAGTAAAATTAGAATTGGTGTACTAAAAAAAGTCCCTGCAAGCCAGATTTTTGTGTGCGGCTTTATTTTGATATTCAATCACAATGTAAAATGTCCTATAGTGTTGCATGATAACAATAAACTTAAAGGAGCTTAAATGATAAACGTTAAAAACGGTAATTGGTTTTTATACCATTACCATTACTATATGCCATTACTATTTAGTACTTTTTAAATACCTGTACGCACTTATACAGTAGAAGACAGTAATAAGAGCGTCATTTTCTTCTCAATGAGATAATGGATGCTTTTATTTAATCTTATAATAATAGAAATAAATTTAATATGTTTTTATTCGTATTTCACACAGGAATCGTATCGTTTGGATTTCATTGTGCAGATCCTGGAGTTCTGGGCATGTACACTGACGTTTCAGAGTATCTGGATTGGATACAAGAAAAGTCTGGACTTGATGCTGGAATTGTGAATTTAATATATAACAAAACATCTACTTCTAAACCTAAGCTGAAGAGTACAACAAGTGTTAGCACAAGTGTTAGTAGAGGTGAGCAAAGGCGCATTATTATAAATAACTATTCATATACATAAAGTGGATACTGCGGAAGCGGATCGTTCTTTATGAAATATTGTTGTTCATGATGTTTCAAGAAATATATAGAAAACACTCTATATACTAGTATTTCGGCTTATTAGGCCTTTCTCAATAATGTCTATTACTACATATTTCCAAGCGCATTTTAGTTATACCCCAGTTGATACTTCAGGTTTTAGTACCTTTTCTAGGAAGGGCGAAAGTGTAAAATGTATTTGCTCGTTCATAGTACAAAGATTTCTAATTAAAGATTTTTTAATTTCTAAATGCTCTAACAGATCTCTAAATATAAATTAAAGTTCTCGGTTTATAGAAAGCCAACAACTTCCGATGCAATTATACCAGCAAGTTCGCCGCAGTCCTGGCAAATAAAAAAGTCAATTTTCCATAGTTTAATACATAGGCTTTTAATCTTTCCGTTAGAAAAAACAGATTTTGAAAAAGATTCAAGTATAATCAAGCAAATTGCAAGAAACAACGGATATAAAGAAATACTAATAGATAACATGATAAAACACAAAATGAGCCAATTAATTCGTCGAGAGTTTTACAATATTCGGGAAAAAGAAGCCACCTGTTATAGTTCTATTAATTACGTCCCAGGTTATAATGAAAAAGTAGCTGCTCGCAAATTAGAACGAAACGGGTGTAAAACGATTAGTATCAATAAACGTAATATTGGGAGGATTTTGATAAACAACAAAGAAAGGGTTAATACATTGAAACAAACGGGAGTATACTAAATTGACTGCGTGGATTGTAATGCCGTGAAAGTGGGTCAAACCGGTAGAAGTATGTTTTTTCACTAGAGTGAAAGAACATAAAAAATCCGTACTAAATAACGTAAAAAATTCAGGATTGTCGACGCATTGTATAGAAAACAATAATTTTATAGATCTGGAAAATGTAAAGGTGCTACATCGGGAAAAAAGGAAAGGGCTTAGATCTGTTAGAACAATTAGAAATTAAAAAATATTTAATTAGAAATCCTTGAACTGCGAATGATCAGATAGATTTTACTCTTTCGCCCTCTTAGACAAAGTACTAAAAACTCGGGCTTTCCCAGGTGGGAAGGATCAGCCGGGGTAGGTAAATAGATAAATAACTAAAATGCGCTTGGAAATATTTAGTAATAGACATTTAGTCTATTGAGAAAGGCCTAACGAAATACCAATATATAGAGTGTTTTCTATATATTTCTTGAAACATCTAAATAACTGGGTTATTTCAAAACAAATAATTTTCATGATGTTTCTATATATTTCGTGAAACATCTAAATGACAACTGTAATTTTTTTCAAAACAGTTATTTATATACATATCAAATATTAAAATTTGAAACGGGAATCGATTTTAAACTAATTTTGATATAACATATTGAAAGACAAAGTTTATCGGTTTTTACTACTGTGTCGAAGAGGTTTTAGTTGATACATCACATCAGATGTTAAAGATACATGATTACAACAAATTATTTTAAGAAGGCCATTTCATACACAAGTAAGAATTCTCATTTTCTGAGACATCACATAGCAAGAAGTTTGAGACTTCTGGTACAAAAAACGAACTGAGATTGTATCGAGTCAAGTCATCACTAATAACATAATATTAAATTTATTTAACCGGCACCTTCGCCAGAAATTCAAAATATATTACTAAAACAAAATACATTACTAAAACTATATTGAACTAATTATAATTTCTCTTGTAACCTATGAAACTGATCATAGTATAGTACAGAAGAATCAATTTAGATTTCGGCCTCATCTATCTACTCAGGATACCATTCTCGCAGTCTATAAGTTTATTTTGGAAGGTTTTGAAACTAAACACAAAATGACTGGAATTTATTTTGATTTGTCCCTTGCCTTCGACACTGTGAATCATAATTTAGGTACTCTTAAAAGAGTTAGAAGAATTATAGTTAGTGTAAGGGGGATACCGCTTTTGAATGGATAAGATCTTATGTATGTGATCATTTCCAGAGGGTTGTTATAAGAGGAAAGGGTTTGACTTTAGAATGGTTCCGAGGAGTGTTCCTCAAGGAAGTATAAATTTTCATGAATGATTTGAAATATCATTTTTATACTGCGTTCTTATCACTTTCCACTGATCACTGATGACACAACCATTGCTATTCATTCAAGCTGAAAATATAACCCACTTCTCTGTTAAGGTGATAGGGGATGCATTTTGTCCCATTATTATGCAAAAAATCGACTATTCCTGAATAGTTTAAAAACAGAATGAGCTCATATTCTATTTTTGAGGCTAACTTTAGTTTGTATGTAACTTCAGATGGCAGGTTTCTTAAAGATTACAGGATTATTACATCTCTTGGTATTACAATCGATAAACATCTAAACTTTTTTTTTTTTTTTTATCCGAGAGGAAATCGCATGACCCCCGGGCCTTAGTTTCTATCGGCACCGGGGAGTGTGGGGCGCAACTCCCACTAAAACCCCTCCTTTTCTTCTCTACCTCGGACTCGGGACTGTCGTGGGACCTGGCATCAAGACCCGAGGTAGCTATTCTTTTCCTTCCTTTAGTTATCTCCACCACCTCTCTCCATCTCTCTCCCACACACCTCCCTTCTCTTAACTAATTCCGTGATGCTATTTTCTATTTCCGTCCAGTTCGCTTGGGACTCTAGCATCAGGTTTACCATATTATGTTTCGTCACTATTACCCCCATTGCCGCTCTCCAGTTACTTCTAACGTTCTCCCCATATCCGCACTCAAACAGGGCGTGCTCAGCAGTGTCAACCTCTCCGCAGTCTTCGCATAACTCGTCCATAGCCTTGCCAATCGAGTGTATATACGCCCGGAAGCATCCGTGGCCTGTGAGAGCTTGAGCCAGATAGAACGTCATCGCTCCGTGCCTTCTATTTACCCAGGGTGCCAGGGTAGGAATCAACGTCCTACTCCACTGCCCCTTGTATCCCTCCATCCATTCCCTCTGCCATTCCTGTAGAGTGCTCTGCCTCTCCGCTCTAGCCGCCTCCGGATTCTCTAGATCGCTCTCCCAGATGCGTCGTCTCTCATACACCAGCAGATGAATGGGGATCATGGAGGAGAGCACCATTGCTGCATCGAACGAGACCGTCCTATAAGCCCTACATATTCTAAGCGCCAACTTTCGTTGGACGCTTTGCAACGTGCGCCTATAGGCCACCACATCCATAGCCCTGGCCCAGATCGGCGCCCCATACAACATTATAGACTGCGCCACTTAACATCTAAACTAAACTAACACATAACATCTAAACTGGAGCCCCCATGTGGCAATCCTTTGCAGTAAAGTGACCAAACAAAATTATATATACCTTATACGTTTATACAATAATTACATATTTTCAAATTATACTTGATGGATGTATAATTGTATATGAACCCAGGGTTACTTTTTATCTCTTAAATGAGAGGCAAATTCAACCTAGGCATAAAAACCCACTTAAATAATACACTGCTTTTTTTTGTTAGGATCCTAACGAAAAATAATACAGTAAATAAAAATTGAACATACTGTATATTTTTAATATTCCTGAAAAACGTTGAAAATTGAAATCGACGATTTTATCGATATATTGAAATTGACTAATATTAAATTGAAATATTAACCTTAAATTTACGTTTATCTGTATTTTTTCGCTTTATTGTCATGTACCTACAGAGTGGCCCAGAGTGGAGTAGTAAGATCCATTTTATAAAATTATTTATATATATCAAGAGTATGAATTGAAATTGTCTACAGGTGTAAACAGGATCTAGCTCTGTTTGTAGTGGCGAGATACAGTGAAATACACTGCAGTGCCCTCTTTGGGTCTTTGCTACTACCTGTCTGACAATTATTGTCTAATTGACAGACAGATAACGATCTGCAGAAAAGCAGATGCCATTACAGCGACCTCTATTGTCTTTGAGGAAGACAATCCTACTTAATTATTGGAAGGAGATGCTGAAAACAACTACTCCACGGGCAATATGCCCCGACTGGCGTTGCATTACATCAACATCTCCATGGATGTCGCCACATCCTTCATCAAGACCAAATACCAGACAATGACCGGTTTCGATCTCGCCACTACAAACATTCACATATACCCCTTAGGCAATCAATGTCGCCAGATCATTCATCGATTCCGATACCTATGGCAATCTGATGAGATTATAACAAGATCGAAACCGGTCATTGTCTGGTATTTGGTCTTGATGAAGGATGTGGCGACATCCATGGAGATGTTGATGTAATGTAACGCCAGTCGGGGCATATTGCCCGTGGAGTAGTTGTTTTCAGCATCTCCTTCCAATAATTAAGTAGGATTGTCTTCCTCAAAGACAATAGAGGTCGCTGTAATGGCATCTGCTTTTCTGCAGATCGTTATCTGTCTGTCAATTAGACAATAATTGTCAGACAGGTAGTAGCAAAGACCCAAAGAGGGCACTGCAGTGTATTTCACTGTATCTCGCCACTACAAACACTCACATATGCCCCTTAGGCAATCAATGTCGCCAGATCATTCATCGATTCCGATACCTATGGCAATCTGATGAGATCATAACAAGATCGAAACCGGTCATTGTCTGGTATTTGGTCTTGATGAAGGATGTGGCGACATCCATGGAGATGTTGATGTAATGCAACGCCAGTCGGGGCATATTTCCCGTGAAGTAGTTGTTTTCAGCATCTCCTTCCAAGGATCTAGCTCTATCTACACATACGACCAGAAGTCAGATATTCCATATTGAGTGCTTAACCCTGCCAAACGTTAACAAACTTCACGATTTTCAGGGGTCAAAACTTGAATTTGTTAAATGAAACACCCAGTATGCTTTACCCAGTATTACATTTCTGAATTGTCCAATCATCATTTAGTTTCCCTTAAGCAAGTCATATACTTACCTAACTTGTTTGGTTTTCGAGTTATTTGACGTTTTTGCAACTGCAGTAAAATTATATTGTCAAGTGTTTTTTCCTGCTCGTAATTGTTTACACACTTCTATGTGTTGATTATAAATCATTACACATGCAAATGGAATACATTTTAAATACTTTTGCAGCAATAGTACCTAAGTGAAGAGGTTAAAAAATATGAAATTTCATAAATTTAAGCTATTTTCTTTCACTGAACATCAAAACTTCTACACTTTTTTTCGTTAGATGTGTCGCATGAGGGACGCCTGTCCGGAAGCCTCTCCTTATAAACACGACTTCTTAAAAGAAAGATTCTGCAACACTCTCTTAATTAAAATTATATCTGTTTTGTTAATTCATATTCATATGTGTTAACTTTTATTTAATATGAAATAACTCTAAAACTCTGACGTTATAAACAAACTCATTTGTTATCGCACCCCTTTCGATATAAGAGAGTAGTGGGGCAATAATAGACTCTACTTTTATTTTATTTTCTCTATGGGTTCTACATATTTACTAAATATATATTATATGTTAGTAGTGGTGAGAAAAACACAGTAGTAACGCCTTGTGGTTTTTGCTACTATCCGCCTAACAGTTATTGTCTAATTGACAGACAGATAGCGGCCTGCTTTTCCGCAAGTGTCAGTTATATCAGTTAACCCCATAGACATAAGAAGGGGGAGACAGAATTGTTTACATTTTACGCCGATCAGACATCGTTTTCAACAAAAATCAATGATGTTAAATCTATGCGGATTGCCCTAGATCTACCGCCGGTGTTTGAAAACGAGGAGTATATTAATTATATTTATCTGAATTTTTTATGTGTAATTAAGAAAAAATAATATACTAAATATGTATCTGTGTTTTTTAATTAAAATACATAATCTATACTTTTAAAATTATTTATAATTTTCTAATAACATAAAATTATTATCGTGTTAGGGAAATACTATGGCAATGCTGTACGGCTGTTTTGCTATCAAATGACGCTCTTATGTCAAAAGATGACGTTACAATGTTGCTGTGCTGTGTTTGTGATCTTTTGGGATTTTTTATTTATTTGCAGTGTTTTTTTGGCAGTAGAGGCATTTAGAGCCTTTTATAATCAATCTACAATAGTTCAACAGTGCGTGGTTTGTAAAAAAGTCGACTATTCTAACCCCGGACTGGTATTTCGGCGGTAAGTAAGGTTATGTTTTTTTAGCGTAAGCAGTGGTGTTGTTAACTAAATTTTAAGTAAATTATTGCAAAAAATATTTATCTGTTTTGTATCAAATTTTTGGAATTACAGCATTTTAGACCGAAAAATGATGTAGTAGCGTTGTAATAAAATTATTGTCCAATTCCAGGCTGGATTTCCAGTATTTAAACAGTAAATAATTTTGTTGCAACTATTTGAAATGCAGAAAAATAAACCTATTAGATGTTTGTTATATTTTAATACAGAATATTATTGTTGTAGCTTTCCTGTTAATCCTGAGAGCAGACAAATGTGGATTAGTGGTTGGAAAAGCTTCCTGGTGGAGTTTGGGGTATAAATAATACTGTCAATGTAAATGTTTAAACAAATCCAATAAGATAATACAGAAATTCAAGCTATGAGAGATAAAGTAAAGAGAAAACTTGATCATTGATGATATTGATAATGAATGATTTGCATTCATAAGCTTTTCAGTCAAGAAATGAAGAAAAGGTTTGATAAGAAAAAGAAGTGTTACTTACAAAAAGTGATCTTGTCTTTGAGCTAGTGCTGTTACAGACGGCAAAGAGGTAACTGGAAAATTAAAATATGGCGGGCTGTACAAGGTAACTACAGCTACTGGGAAATAATAGTTAGGAAATTATTCCGTAAAAAGGTATTAAAGGTTAGAAAAGGTGTATGGTTGTAAGTAGCAGCAGATAGTTTAAAAAAAATAGATAAATAATTTAGACGTTAGTTCTGATAGTGACTTAAATAGCACAGATGAATTGATTGATTTGCTAGAGTGTTGAAACTATTATTTTATGTGAAAATTAACCCGTTTATTAATTATTAAATTTTTCTGCTATTATTACAATTAATTGGACATGCCATAGAAAAACATTTTATTTAATTGTTTATTATAATAAATCAAAGCTGGATAATGCCGATGTGTTCCTTTAAATGTAAAAGGATATGTATTGGGTAAAAGTTTATAAAAATAGATACGAGGGGGAATTCGTGAATAGCGCCCACAAAAATAAATATTTTTTTATAGTTGTATAAACATCCAACTATATTTTTGTGGAATGACTGAGGCAATAGTGTATAAATATTAGTGTTTATAAGCTTGGAAATTTAAAGCTGTTGAATAATAATAATAAGGGAATTAAATAATAAATTATATTGATAATGAATGATTTGCATTCATAAGGTTTGCAGTCAAGAAATGTGTGAATAGCGCTTGACTGCCATACAATAAACAAAAGGAAAACCTGCAGTAGAGAAATGCGTTTATAGCGCTCTACTATGCAGAATAGTTTCTCAAAAATCATTCATACCTATGTCTTTTAAAATGTTACAGGTAGCATCCGTTTAGGCATGGGCAAAACTTTCTTCGGTGCAATAGAAACACAGGAAGGCCGAATATTAGGACCAGCTGTGTCAAGACCAAGGACAATGAATGAAACACCATTATAAGTGTTTTGAATTGTTTATATAACATTCTGCTGAGATTTTAATGATTTTGTAGAGTATTGAGAATATATAGGTCCAAGCAGTAATATAATATGTCTTATTTGCTCCCACACAAATCTCAGTTCTAACATAAATAAACTTTTAAATTAAAACTTATTGTAATGATCCCTAAAAAAAACTGCACACCACTGGTAAACATAACATCGGACGTGGACGCCTAGGTTACAGTATTGCCATTTTATTAACCCATCTCCTTCCAACTTATGTACAAGTGTGAAAGTGTGTATGATTGTAAACAAATGGTGTTTTTCTAATGGAATGTTCTGTCTCCCCTAGTATTATATGTCTATGGTTAACCCTATTGCCTTTGAAGAAGACAATCCTACTTATCCAACTTATTTATTTGAATAAGGAGATGCCGAAAACAACTACTCCACGGAAAATGTGCCCCGACTGGCATTGCATTACCCCGGCATCTCCATGGTTGTCGCCACATCAATCAACAGACACTGACCGGTTTCGCACTTATTCTGTGCTCATCAGAGTATCATAGCTAGAGGACCCTATGAACTATGCTGCGACATGATTGCCTAAAGGGCATCTGGTATGAAATTAGTGCGAAACCGGTCAATATCTGGTGGTTGGTCACGATGAAGGATGTGGCGACTCCCATGGAGATGTCGGAGTAATTCAATGCCACTCGGGACACATTGACCGTGGAGTAGTTGTTTTCGCCATCTCTTTCAAATAGATTTTTAATGAATTCTATTTTCATGTGCAATGGTTTATAAACGACACATAGAAATGTGTACAGTCATAAACAGGAACAATAACATTAGATAACCTTATTTTACAGTAGTTACAGAAAACATCAAATAACTCGAAAACCTGAAAAGTTAGGGATAGATAGATATAGATAAACAAATAGACAGATAAATAGATTTTATTAGCCACAATTAATACAGTTCTGTTGTACATATGGCAAGTCAGTATAGGTAACATAAATTTCAGATTAAATGTTATATAAGTATTAAAAATTATAATACATATTCAATAATCAAACACATATATACACACACATATACATTAGGTACATTAAAATATTTATTTTTTAAAGTTTTTTAACAAGAGAAGAAACACAATTTGTACAGATTCCCGAAAAGGAAAACTATATGTAAATAAATTCCTCAACACTGAAGTAGGCCTTTTGAAGAAGAAAATGTCTTATCGCTTTTCTAAAACTGTTATAACTACAAATTATAACTCTATATTCTTGTGCCAAAGAATTTTATAATGTAAAAAGCTATATTAAGGGGATTTTTCAAATATTGATGTTTTATATTTTGGTATTAAAAGTTCATGTCCATATCGTGTGTAATGTTCATGTCTGTCACGAACTTGAGCAACATTTTCTATATTTTTTAGTGAAAGTAAGACACTAATATGAATGTAAGTACAGGGAAGTGCCAAAATGTTTTTTTTACAAAAATACCTTTACAAGATTCTGACCAGGCGCACGTTAAAAATCAACCTTAAAATTCTCTTTTGAGCAAGAAAAACTCTATTGGTATCAGTGGTCCATCCTCATGTAACTATGTTAAAAGAAATATGACTATATACTAGTGCATAGTAGACTCGATTTAATTTGAAGTAGTGCAAAGTACGCTTTGTTCAGTTTGCTACAAACATAATTTATATGTAACTGAAAAGAGAGATTAGAGTAAATTTGTGTCCCAAGAAGTTTAGTAGACGGTGAAGGTGTAATCTAAAAAACATTGAAAATGTTCGGTAGTTCCCTCCTGATATGGAAGTTTAAACATATTGTTTTATTTTCATTTAATATGACCTTATTTCTTTGTCAATACGGACTGTATTCCCAGAATATTATGTTTGCTCTAGCTTGCAACTCTTCTGGGGTTTCTGCTAACACAGTGTTAGAAACATCATCCGCAAACATAGTGATCCTTCCAGTGCTAATACAACTCAATAGATCATGCATGAAAAGTAAAAAAATTGGTGGTCCCATCACGGATCCCTGCGGTACCACGAGAGAAACATCAGTCGCGTTTGACCTTTGCTTTTAAATAAGCAATAAATAGAAAGAAAATAAAGAAACGTAAAAACGTAAAAACGACTAGACAATTCAGTAAAAATATACTGGGTGTTCCATTTAAGAACGTCAAGTTTTTACCTCCTGAAAATCATGAAATTTGTAAATGTTTTTTGAACACCCTGTCTGAAATATCTGACTTCTGATCGTATGAGTAGTTAGAGCTAGAACCTGTTTACACTTGTAGAAAATTTCAATTTATAATCTTGACAATCTGTAGCGCTTAAAGGACTTTCACAAGTAAATGTAATTCATGAGAAAAACGTTAATAAAATGGCAACATCGTATCCAATAGGAAAAAAGATAATATAGAGAGAGAATAAGATGGGCCAGATACCCCATAGACAACGAATGAAAATGTATAAAAATATATAGCGTTTTACAATTAAAAAAATATATTTTTTTTTGTGACACTCTAAGTATGAACACCCTATATATGTAAATAATTTTAGGAAATGGGTTTGCTTAATTGCAATAATTGCTTATTACTAATTGGCTAATTGCCACGGAACTATGCTCCGCCCATTCGCTCTTAGGCCAGCCTGTATACTGTATATAGTTTTGAATTTGGCATAGGTTGTATTCCTTATACATATTTAATAAATCAGTTCAAATCAGAAATCAGAGTTAACTTGATGTGTAGGTAAAATACTGAAACTTACGCTGGTATATTTAATTAATACTTGGATTTTATTTTGCTAGGACCACATCGAGGAAAGTACCATCACGGAAGACCATACAGAAGGCCTTTGCGGATTATCATATTAAAAAATAAGCGATTTATTGTCAAATCGAAGTTGGTATTGCACTATCCGATCATTAGAAATTAGTTGTATTGTCTTGTATGTCCGGTCAGTTGTGCATTCAACAAAAACGAATAATATTTTGATTTTTATTATTCATATGAGACTAGTAATAGGTACACTGTAAAATTTGAAAAAATGAATAAATGTTGAAACAAGTTGAAATAATAAAAATGAAAATATTTCCCTTAAAATTTGAAAGTAGACTAACTTTGTAATCCTTAACATTTTTTCTTAGTGACATTTTCCATAACCTACCTACTGTTTTTTTAAGTTTCGGCTATTCTACATGACTTCGGTAGACCGTAATCGATGACGTAATTTTTTTTCTAGCAAAAAAATATTCATTTTTGTTGAGAGCATAGCTGAGAAAAGATTGAAATTAATACTAAACTAAATGAAGAAGATACCGGTGATGTGTAGGCGAAAGGTCAAATAAGTACACTGTATATACTTATCTATTAGGCATTCGTAGTAACCTGTTAAAATGGCCGTCATGGGTCAAACAGAACACATAAATGTGTGTGTGATGAACAATAGTAATAACTCCAAGTTTATTTACAAACATATTTTAATAGGCCAAAGGTAGAATACATCTTATAAATACATGAAAGTGCTTTTTACCTGTATATTTTGTTAGATTTCTCTTTTTTCTTTTTTTGTTATAACAGCCGAAAATTTACCATAAAACCCATTCCCATCAATATTTCTGAATTCTAGCAAAAGATTCAATTTCCTTGATCTTACTTGAAGATAAAAAATGATTTCAGAATTTCTGAATAAGAGGTGTTCTTAGTAAAAAATCACCAAAATTTACTTTGTTTGACCCACGGAAGCCATTTTTGTCGCGTGTTCTGCAATGCCTAATACTTGTAAATAACCTAGGAAAACTATACCTATGTATGGGTTGTATATCTTCTGCTAAATCTCTATATAAGTTTATTTATAAAATTGTTCCATTACTAAAATACAGGGTGGACCAATAATGTTACAAAGTACATTGTAATTTTCATTACATTTTCATTTTTCATTGTAATTTTCATTACATTTTCATTACATTTTCATTACAACTCTGTTGTAATGAAAATTACAACGTTACAGTGACCAAATTTTTTTTTAGACGTTTATTTCCATCCATGGGGTTAACTTGATGGTAATTTATACAAAAAAGTTGAAAGTAGATTTCAACTTTCAACTTTTTATTACCACCCAGAATAAAATCGTAAATATATCAAAAAATTGTAATCTCAGTCCCTACATTTCCAGTATCAGTATCACATTTACAGTGATTAAGTTCACTTTTATATGATACAGTGAACTTAACTCCATATAAAAAATAAAAGGTGTTCTGTGTGTTCAAATTAACAACTTTCGCGATGGGAACACTTGCTAGTATGTGCTATTTTTTTTATTTCTGAAAGAAAACCCACCTTAGAGACGATTCTGTATCATCCTTTCCTTTGAATTTTAAAGATATGTAAAAATTCCAATCTCTAACAGACCCTTTAAATGCGACATGCGATACATTTTCTGTTATTCATTTGTGGTAAATTCAGTGGTTCGACAAGTTCTGCTGATATTCTTATCACACTGTCCATGCATGATAAATAAATTTATTAAAACTGCCTGTTTTCCTGTCTGTCTGTTTACATAAACTAATCTCTGTCGTTAAAACTATTCTCTGCCATTAGGCTCTCAACTTACAATTTCTATTGAAAAATCAAAAATAAGCAAGAAGAAGTATAAGAGAACAAGGCCTATATGTATTTCTGCAGCAAATTTATAAATAAAAGCTTATAAATCGAAAACGCTGCTATTTAGGTACAATATATATACGTAGGTATTCTATTTAATAAAATTTAATTTTTAAGAAAATTGACTTTTGATCACTTTTGTAAGTCATTTAAAAAAAGTTATTTCTAACACACCCTGTTTATTATTTCAAATATTTGACTAAAGTATGAGAGACCTCAGTCCTTGTCTAACTGTACCTCAAAGTTTAACTTATGATTATTTTGTGATAGAGAGGCACCACGATTTATTTAAAAACGGATTTTGCTCAATAAATTTGAAAATTAATTATCTCGAAGACGGCATGTCATAGGTATGGGGAAATACTTATTAATAAAAGTTGCTCAAAAATTGATGTAGAATCCAAAAATGAAAAAAATATACAGGGCATTCTATTTAAATTAACGAATAAGTTGCGAGTTTTACGTACAACTGGCAACACCGCATTGAGACACCACAATTTTGAGAATTATCAATTGCCATTTAAATCACAGTATTCTCTTGACAGTCGATTTACCTTAAAAAAAAGTTCAGTAAAGTGCTACAATGCCGGAAAATGCGAGGATGCCATGTAAGTATTTAAATAGTGTAATGGACAGAAAAAATGTGTGCCAGTTAGCGCAACTTAGGATAATGTCTATAAAATAAAAAACAAGCCTGCCTGCCTCTAACTTATCAAATTATGACAACTGCCAGTCAATAAAAAATTATAAAGTGAGTAAAGTTGAATTTGTAGATTGATAAGCCAAGGGTAGGGTAATGTAGCGGTAGAGGCAACGGTAGCAGTCAGTTATACAAATTTGGTACTACCACTGTCTGTTATGAAAACTCAATTTGCCTTAGTGATTTATAATCAGTTTTGGCTTTGGCTATGGACAAAGAAAAACTTATAAGTACTTATTAGAAGCTTTTAATATAATTTTTCTTCTATTATAATATAATTTAATTTAATTTCAACATGATCATTTGCCGCTACATGACTGGCTGACCCTTGCTGGATTTATAGATTGAGACGCAACAGTAACGGTAGCTGCAGATGTTCGTACCGCCCGATGTTAACCAACTTTTATAACTTATTGGGCCACTACCGCTGCGGCATATCCAGCGGCCAGCCAATCATGTCACGGCTAGCGAATATTTCTGCAAACATTTGAATGTGACATTGGTCGCGTTCATCAGAAAATAGCGCTACCTGAGCGCTCATCAGATAACTGTTCTGATTGGTTATCAGATTCAAAGTAACCAATCAGAACAGTTGTTTGGTGAGCGAACAGGTAGCGCTATATATCCTGATGAACGCTACCACTATAATAATATTAATATACTGGGTGTCCCATTGAAAAGTATCACATTTCGTGGCATTATATCTCGAAAACTAAAAGAGATATCGGGATGCGGTTTAGACAGAACGACTTAGGATTTTTGTAAGTTTTTTTGGCACTGTTGCCAAATCTCCAAATATATTGGTAAATCTTTTATGGAATACGCTCCTCTTTGGAATGAAATTACTTGCTTATATTAAATGGAACACCCTGTATATTTTGGCATAATCAGAAGGCCTAATCACTCTGCGTTTCAAAAAGGTATGCATTGTTTACATTATCTTGAGAATTGGAGCCACAAAATTAAATTTGTTAGAAGTACTCTTATTTGGGTTATTACGTATGAAAAAATACCTCATTTTTTGTAAAATTATTTTTAAGATATTGTACACTTATTTTAAATAAAATACCCTGTATATTTTACCATTTTAAAATCTCTGATCAAACTTGATGTGGAACTTGACTGCATTTGCTTTTTAAATGAAAAAAGATAAGGAGAATAAAAGAATAATTCTTTAATAATCGGTAGGAACGATTTTTGTTAACAATAACAACAAAGCACAATGACAGTAATAAAAATAACAAATAAAATAATTAAACTAACGATATAAGTAAAAATTACTTGAATAAGTTAGAAAACAATATGTTGGAAGTGCCCACCATTTACTTCAATACATGTGTGCATCTTTAGTAGTAAATGATCAAAAGCGTATGATTCTTCTAATGTGAACATTTTTATATCTATACTTTAAATATTTAACACAACTGACAATCAGTTTATTATTGTACCTTCGTTTTTCATGGCTACTGTGGAAACGAGACCAGCTTCACAAACTGTTCAAGTAAGAGGTGCTCCCATTAAACTGAATTTTGTAGCTCCAATTCTCAAGATAATGTAAACAATGATACTTTTTTAAAAAGTAGAGTGATGAGGCTTTCTGATTATGACAAAATATACAGGGTGTTCTATTTAATGTAAGCAAGTAATTTTACTCCAAAGAGGAACGTATTCCATAAAAAATTTACCAATATATTTGGAGATTTGGCAACAGTGCCATAAAAAACTTACAAAAATCCTAAGTCGTTCTGTCTAAACCGCATCACGATATCTCTTTTAGTTTTCGAGATATAACGCGACGAAATGTGATACTTTTCGATGGGACACCCCGTACTTCTAATATAAATTTCTGTTTGACCATTGTCAAAATTGCTCCCAAATCGCTAATGCAAATTCAGTTTTGACAATAAACATACCTAGACAGTGGCAGTAGGTACTCATATTTAGTCAAAACTATTGTGCATACCGCAGTAAGTGAAATGTTGATCTACATCATAAACTCACAAATTTATATAAATCGCTACCATTACCTCCACCGCTACCTCAATCTCAGCAGGTCAATCTACAAATCCAACTTTTAAGTTGGTTAACATTATCGGACAATACGAACCTATGTCACAGAGGACACAGACCAGAGGCGAAGGCTAGTGATGTTTAATGGCTCATTTTCTGTACTAGTTACGTCTACACTAAGAGAAATAATTGCTTAATTCTAACAATACTACCTTACTATACTCTGAAAAAAGTGTTTAATGATTATATTTAAGGGCTATTGTAAATTAAGTATATCAATACAATAATTCACCTTATGTAATGTAACTAAGCTACATTACCAATATTTGTGTTTCCTTTAAGTCTGCTGTTTAGACTGTACTAATACATAAGTATATTAGTAGCAAATTATTGTAGTTGCAAGTGCAAAAAATTTGCAGTACACACCAACAAAATTCAGAATAAGAATAAATGAATTAAATATTAAATTATTTAATATAGATGGACATAAATAAATAGTCCATGTGCTTTATCACCGAGATGTACCTCTAAATTATTCTAATACAGGAAATAATCTTACGAAGCTTGGAGGTATCTTGGTCTACATGTAAAGTTTGCGCTGTGTTCAAATTTATGGCTTTTTTTGTTAGAACTTGCTTAAAAATATGTTGTATACTGGTGATTGTTATTAAAAATGCATCTGATTTTACAAAACCAGTGTAAAAAATATCAGTCGGAAAATAATAATTATTGTATTACTACTTCCGTTATTAATAAAAGTATAGGTACATTTATAAGCAAAATTTTGATAATTTTCCTAATTCTAATAATGATCTGCAACTTATTCGGGTTATTTTCTGGGAATAATAAAAAATACAAGATCACATATGGATAATAATAAATCTTTTATTTGCAATAAATGACATGAAACATTTATTAAAAATACATAAAACAAAAAACTGAATGACATTAGTAATATAAGTAATATAACATATCAGTCACAACCACAAGTAGCATTAAACACTTCTTTCAGAGTGTAGTAAGGTAGTATTGTTAGAATTAAGCAATTATTTCTCTTAGTGTAGATGTAACTGGTACAGAAAATGGGCCATTAAACATCAAAGACGCCGCCACTAGCCTTCGTCTCTGTTCTAGGTCCTCTGTGGTTTAGTTACATTACATAAGGTGAATTATTGTATTGATATACTTAATCTACAAAAGCCGTTAACGATAATCATTAAACACTTCTTTCAGAGTACCTATAGTAAGGTGGTATTGTTAGAATTAAGCAATTATTTCTCTCAGTGTAGACGTAACTAGTATCGAAAATGGGCCATTAAACATCAAAGACACCGCCGCAAGCTTTCGCCTCTGGTCTGTGTCCTCTGTGCCTATGTGGGCAATCGTTGCGGTAGGTAATCTACAGTGAGACCCAGAGTGATTGACCAAATTCTGAACGCATATTGTCCCAATTGCTATCAAAACTGCTTTTCGTTTGTTAATTTAAATTTACCAGAGATATACAATAGGTACATCTAGGTACAATATTATTTTATTTTCTATCGAACAATTAACAATAGGAAAGAAAATCATTTTAGCAAACGGAATAAGCCAGTTAAATCCGGTCAATCATTTTGGATCTCGCCGTATAAATGCTTTCATACACTTTACGATGTTCAATGTTCAACATTGGCGACGGAACCCTGCCGCTTCCGCTACTGCTGCGTGTTAATCTATAAATTGAACTTAATTAATAATAATATCTCTATCCCTCATTCTCATCTTAATGAGGATCCCGAAAGCCAGAGACTTGTTTGGGAGAGGGAGCGGCATATTATTATTTTGCGGGCCGCGGGTGCGCCCACGAACGACTTACGATGTTATAACTTTGACTACCATTTAGTAAGAGAATAAGGGGAATCTGGAAAACCTTATTAATTAAAGTGTACAGTAGGTTGTTAGCCATTAATACAGTGATATTGGAGTACTAGTTGCGTATTAAGAACACTACCAGACTTATATGCACACAGATTTATGCACACAGTCGTAGAATTTTGCGTGGAATCGGAAAACTTAATTTAAACATTTAAACATTAAACATTTAAGAAAATACAAGTTTGGCATGTCACACGTTTTTGAAACACCCTGTATAAAGATTTTACATTCTGGAATAAACTACTCTTGATTTTCTACAACTTTTGTATTTAACATTTTTCCTCAGATTAAAGGGAGAACCTCTAGGTGAGTGGCTAAAATATAACCAATGACCCGTACATAGAGAAAACGGACATAACAAGACTATCAAAGCAACCTTTAGGGTGTACCAAAAGTATATCAAAGTCAAATATCAGCCCCATTGCAGGGTTTTATGGAAGTGATGTAGCTTGAAAAGGCATACATTTCAAAATATTTTTAAACATACAAGGTGGTCCACTACAGTTACCACCAAGGTAATATTTCAAATGGATCACCCTGTAGGTATATTTTTGGATACTTAAATTCAGCTTAAAATTCTTTATTGGACGATACCCAATTTTCAATTTTCGATGCGGCGTTACCAACTATATAAAAAAAATGTTAAAACTTTTATTGAAACTGTAAGTATAAATTATATCACTATGTTAGTATTAGCTAACCAGCAATGCAGCCATGTAAGCAACTGATGTAGCTAAGCGACTCTACCATTAAATATCGATTATTTTATACAGGATGTTTTATTTTTTCCAGCTATTTAAACTATTAAGCTATTTAGTTTTTACAAGTTCATACTATATCTTCATACTATAAGTGAATTTTATATCCTAAAATTTTAGCTTTAATAATAAACAGTTCACAGTAGTAAATATCAGATAATATCTGCATTTACTATCACAATAGCATAAGAAACTTCTACTATTTTGAAGAGTTTGAACATTATTTAATCAAATAAATAATATACTGTTTATAACTCAACCTTCTAGTACGTCAATACAAACCTACCTGACTTCGACTTTTAAAAGATATATGTATGTTTGCAAGTTAACAGGGGTTATTTCTGTAGAAATTAGTAAGTACGCGAATGTCGGTTTGTCAACTTTTACGTTTTTAGCCAATAACTCTGTCAAATCTCAAGCGACTCCCAAAAACGATGCACCAGTCTATTCGCAATGGAAAGTGCTTTAAAATGATGTTAGAAGTAGGGTAATTCCATTTGAAATTTTAAAGTTTAGCATTCTTAGGAGTTAGGGGGATGAACATAACAAGTTGGCTTTACGGTCAAAAATGCTCCCCCCAAGAACAGAAATCGACGGTTCTTGGCAAATTCAATTTTTTTTTTTTTTGTTTTATAATTATAGGGGAGGTCAAGTTTTCATTGAGAGACCCTGTATAGCGAATAACTTTCTTGTAAAATTAACCTGTCTTATTAATTTAAATAATATCAAAAAAGGTGCAAAATAAAAATGAGAATAATTTATGTAGAAAAAGATTTATTTATTGCATAATTACAACTTACTACTAATTTTAAATTATTATAAAACTCTTTAGAAACTGAATTATAAATTAAAAATCCTATATCACAAACGAAAAGTACCTGTATAAAATAATTTGATAGCGTAAGAGGTTAGGAAAATTATAGTTTTCAATAGAAATACTTGTATCTACTTCTTACAGAAAGTTTATATTAACTTCATTGAAAGAATTTCAATCCTACAAATCATATTACGTTGTCGACTGAAGATTATTCTTCAGTCAACCCACAACATAATGCACTGTCAATACATTTTCATTAAAATATTGTGGGATTTGGAAGGTTGGTCTCAAATATTCACTTGAAACAAGCCAAATCTGTTAGTAATTACTAGGAAAATTGGTAATTGAGTGAAAACCAACCAGGCTTTTAGTACATCATATTGGGTGTCGTCTTAATTATTTAGTCTATGATTACGTCTTATACAAACTTTCCAGTAACTTCTACCAAATCATATTGTTACCTGCTAATACAAAAATATTCCTATCAAAAACCATAATGTTGCAAGCTAAGTATTATTAAAGCCCAGAAGTGATTATGTTATATTCTATAACAATAATATGTAATTGAAACATTTACAAATACTATAAATATGAATAGCAAATTATTTACACTTTTTTACACTTTGTAATTTGAAACTCTTACAAATTGCAATGATATGAACAATGACTAAAACAAAAACAATCATGAGCTCTTGTGAAGATAAATGGTTTTAATAAATAACATGACTAGAGTTTTTAGTACAAGTAGATGAGATGGCTTCCTCCAAATTGCTGTCTAATTTGTGATAATTAGCAGAATTTGGTCTTCGAGTCCTAACTTGCCTCCTTCCTGGTTTTCCTTCCAACATCAGGCCCATAACCTGCAAAGCAAAAATACTTAGTGAAATATAGATAGATTAAGTTAAAACTAAATGTGCTAAAAACCAGACATTCCACCCATTGTTACCTATTATTGTGGCTCACACTTAATTATATTTCACCAACCAGCCTCTTAATAAAGCCGATTATCATATTGGAAGAAAACTTGTCTAGAACTTCGGACAGAAGTTGTCCTCTGTCAAATGTTGAGTATCTGATTCTTTCCACGGTAGGACAGATACATAAAACATGATCTGCTGTTTCATCATCATCTAAGCTCAAACAGCACTCAGTATCTTCCGCTATGATGAGTTTATGTAGATATTTTAAACGGCAGGGGTTAGTATATAGCATAGAAAAAGGATATATCTTTTTTCTATGGTATATAGGGTCAATCACGTTGACTACTTATTAGATGTATTTCCAAAATTAATAGGGATATAAATTTGAAATTTTGACGGATGCAATTTTGGCAAGCGATCTATTATATAAAAATATTTTCAATTGGTTACACTGGAAGTCTATATCAACTTGCTTATTTTAAATGAAACACCCTAAGTATATATTTTTGCATTTCCGAAAATAGCATAAAATTCTGAATCAAAAATATGTAATATATCCTATAGCTAAGTAATACCCATCCATTTCGGAGATATTTAACATTTTATAAAAAATTTGACAGGTACAAGGCTTCAAGAGAACTTTTATTTGATTCTTGGCAAAAGGAAAGAGCCTAAGTTGTATTACATTTTAGAGCAGGAGTGCTCAGACTTGTACTATCGCTGGTCCACCGCAAAAAAATTGGCGGCAAGCGATCGACAAAAAAAGTGGGAGGTTAATACGTGACAGGTGGTGAGCGCTCGCTGTTTCGACCTATTTAAATATATATATTTGATATTTAAAAATGTTCCTTAAA
Organism: Pogonocherus hispidulus; assembly: GCA_963924545.1. Taxonomy (NCBI): domain Eukaryota; kingdom Metazoa; phylum Arthropoda; class Insecta; order Coleoptera; family Cerambycidae; genus Pogonocherus; species Pogonocherus hispidulus. The sequence goes on along the minus strand of OZ004700.1, from coordinate 35,527,417 downwards.
AGAATAATAGCTAAATTGAATGATACTAATTTATACCGATACTTATGATTAAAATGTCCAATTTTCACTGGTCATGCCTATATAGATAGCATTTCAAAAGTAGGTAGTTAATGATAATGACATAATGATTATCCTTAACAATCCCTTAACAATGCAATTTAAGTAATTATTTTCTTGATAATTCTGCAAAAACTAATAATTTTAGTATAATATAATAATAATTTTAATCAATCAAATGAAATAAACTAGCATGAAATAAATAATGAAATAACTAAGGAGATTCAAACTTGGTCACCAAGATGGAAAATGTTATATTTATCTCCTTAACAAGTTAACATTTTATCCACCCAAGAATGTTTAAACGCGAGAACGCCCGTTCAAGCGTTTATTTTCTTAAGTGGATAAAACGTATCTAAAACACGCTTGCAATACAATGTTTTATCCAAAATCACCACATTAATGGAATGGAATGGAATTATTTGAAATTGAATTAAAAAATATTCGTATTCATGAAATGAAAATGAAACGTGGCAGGCTGTCATACTTACTGGTTGCTACGGTGCATTGTTGACAACAAAAACTGTGAAATTTTTAAACATGCAAGAAAGTAATTGTATTCCTTCTGTAATTCTTGAGGAAGCTCAAGAAGCAACTCTCCAATTGAACCCTATGCTGGAACAACGTTGTAACCTCCAAATAATGTTTTGTTGGGAAATTGAAAAAAACAAAAAATTATCGATTGCTTTATCAAATAAGGTGAATATATACTCAATATGACTAACAAAAATGAACTTAACCATATGATAGGTCCTACAGACTTGAGCACATACAGAATTGTGATTTAAGAGCATATTTTCCTCATTTCAATCAAACAACGTTGAATATTCACGTCGGTTACAACGTTGTTTTACGGAACTAAGGCGGTCAACAACTTTGTTCTGTTTCCAATTTACAAAATTCATCTTTCGACTTTTGCCTCTATTTAGCTGTGTCATAACACAGTTTGTCAAAGTAACATCTATTTCTGCTTGTAACAAACAACCCACAGAGCACGTGTAAACGAAGTAAATTGGCGCGAAACTAGAAGGCTTAGCGGCGCATACAACGTTGTTCCACAAAAGTAACAAACTCAACTAATCGAAATCACATCAGAAAACCACCAGTAAAATTTCCTATGCCCCTACTATTACGTTGGCGGATTATTTAGGGCACGTACAACGTTGTTCCACGGAAATACCGTATTTACACATATTGGCGGTTACAACGTTGTTCCAGCATAGGGCTCAATTATTGCCTGCGAAATCCAGAGAACATTATGTAAAAGCGTTTGCCGAATTTAACGAATCCACAGAGAAATGGCAGGTAATCACAATAAATGAAGAAGTCATGCTATCGTATTTCTTAAATTTGAAGAAAAAATATGCAAAATTATCCATGTGGTCGAAGGTTCAATGTTGACGGCTGCTATAACAGTCTATAAAAATGTAGATATTGGAAAATATAGTAGGCTCACTGGTTATCTGAAGAGTCATTCGAAAGGATACAAGCCGAAAAAAGCTGCAGTTTTGGAAAGAGAGTTTTGCAGATTGAAGAATTTTTGACTAAATCTTGCAATAAAGAACATTTGATGATTAAGGTAATAACTCTTTACTTTTAGACAAAATGTATTAAGTAATAAACTTTGAATTATTTTAGGTTGTGCTACTCGTAACAATGGGGGTGTCTGGTGTTTATCGATGCTGCGAATTAATGAATTTGAAAATCAGTGATGTACAGGACACCAGCGTGTATCTACTTGTTTCGATACTAGATATCAAGAGCGGCATTTCACGAAAGTTTACAATTATAAATGAAGGAGTTTCTATCAATGCTGTGGAGATGTGTAGAAAATATATTTCCCTACGACCAAAGAACTTATCACAAAACAGATTCTTTTTACGTTATAAGAATCAAAAATGTACTTCTCAGCCTGTTGGTATCAACACATTGGCAAAAGTTCCATCAAAAGTTGCATCTTTTTGAACTTGACAAACGTGGAAGCTTATTTACACCAGGCAAATTTTAAAGAAATATACGTTAAGTGTGAAGTTTTTGCGGACATTATTTTTTTTGTTGAAAACGATAGCTCTTTTATCATAGAATGCAAATCTAAAAATCCCAAAAAATCGGAAGTGAGCTAAAGTCAGCATTTAAAAAAACATGGCCGCTCGCGTTATTTTTAAGGGGTTTAAGAAGCATACATTCATGTATGACAAATTATTAGTCTTCAGTGATAAGAATGCGGATCTAGATGAACTACTAAACGTTGGTTATAAATTTGTCTCCTTTATGTACGGATTAGACGGATCCCGAGACATTATAGAAGAACGATATAGGCTTTACAGCATTGGTATAGCTAAGCGGACGCTCGAAAAATCTTTTGATTTGGATGTTCTTCCCCCAACGAAAGTTGCACTAAAGCAACATATTTTAAGGTAGTTTCAAATTGTGATTACATTAATAGCAAATAATTTTTTTTTTTATATTTTCAGGACCTATCTTCAGATGCAGCAATGGATAGGAAATTTCCGAACCCCGGATAAAGGTATTATAGGCACTAAAATAAATACAACACAAGGTTTAAAAATGTAGGGTTTTATTAATGCAGTCAAAATTTTATTCTTTTTTTTTTTTCTTAACCAGTTTAATTTATTTACTTTTTATATATCAATACCTAATGCTTGCATAAAATCAAACAATCTCCAAGTAAAAAGTATCCTTATTATCTAACTAAAACCTTAGGATTGGAATTGGATCATCATACTTTCGATCATCGAATTATGTGTTGTATTTTTATGTATATTGTATACTTTAAATTGCGTGTTTTGTAAATACCGTCAAGAATGGTGTAACAATCCAGGAAAATATTAATAAATAAATAAATTGGTGAACTTGTCTAATTTAAATTATTTAAAATTAAATATTGGTAAATTTAAAATTATGAGGTAATTTGAATATAAAAGTCCGAATGCTATGGGCACTAATAAACTAGCATAAAACCGCACATTTTTAAAACTTGTGTTGTGTTTATATTTGTGCATATAACACCCTCCCATAGTCCTTCTTGTAGTATATTTTGTGCTCTACAAAATAGTTTATGTTCAATTTTACTCTATATTGTACAGTTCTCCCGAAATTTGTGGCGAAAACCGTGAGGAACAAATTTTGCAGTAAGAATAATGTGTTTAACAGCTCAGCTTCACGAAATTGAGAGAGACATTTTATATTTTTAAGTTATATAACGAACCATAACAAACATCTTTTGCGAAAAACTCACAAAATGTGTATTCCCGTAACGAAAAGCACTCTCTGAGTGACGTAACGCGTCATGTTAAGGATCGCCTACTTCGCACAACATCCTATCTTCTGTGTGTATATCGTGACTGAAAATATAGAAATGGCTGCCAAAAAAAATATATATATACGAGGATCTTTTAAATGACTGAGTTTCTGTACTTAACTAGATTGTAAAGTTAGTTAGTGATATTAAAAAGTTAAATATAGGAAGTCAAAAAAATTTTAAAAAAATTATTTGCTTTTTCGTTTTTTTGTTAGGAAATTTATATTAAAATATCATTTTTTTCTAATTTTTAAGCTTAAAATCCTGTAAAAATAAAAAAAAATGTTAAAATTGCTCCAAGGGATAAGAAGATATCTCATTTTCAAAAATTTGAAGGGGCGGCCATGTTTTTTCAAGATGACATTTTTAGCTCACAACCGATTTTTTGAGATTTTTATATATTTGTTCCAGTACATAAAACCTATCGATTCCCATTGGAAAATAAATGCCCCCTTAAACTTCATTGAAAAAATAAGATTTGCCTGGTCTAATTGTGGCCACTATATAAGCCGCACTTCAACAACATTATTGCCTAATAAAGGTGCCGACCTTACATCCATCAAGCGGCATGGTGGGTGGAAAAGCTCTGCTGTGGCAAAGAGCTATATTGAGGACTCCGTATCTAACAAACTTGGTATTGCAAGGAAAATCCAAGGTTCTTCTAATTCAAGTCGTTTCTCAGAAGAGGAGATATCCATAATTTGTTCCAAGAATGATGGCAACTACAAGCTTGCTATTAACGGAAACGAAGTGAAATATGAAAAAGCGAAGAACGGAATGTCTATTAATATAAATGTTAATGTTAATTTTAATAAGTAAATTATTTGGTTGATTTAAGTCTATATTTTTTTATTATTTCACTAGTGGAATAAAGTTACTTTATTCCACTAGTGGATAATAGGTTACTTTATATGCTTTACAAGTGTGGATAAAACTCCTATTATAATGTGATTGTGGATAAAACATATTTAAAGGTTACTTTGGTAGGTTGACCCAACTAAATAGAAAATTCACATTCCTTCATGTTAAAAAACTCATATAAAAATATAAAAATTACCTTTTGTCTATTATGATAACCAACGTATCCAAGTACAAAGAGAACACAGATGACCATGAAATAAGAAAAGAAATATGACTCCCCATCTAAATCTTCTGTAGTGTTATAGTTAGCAGGCATTTCTTCATTTGAAGTGATTGGTTTTTCTTTTTTCTGCTCCCTAGTGCTTCCTATAAGTAACCAAACAAAATAAAAAAGAGAATTTACTACAAAGCAAATATTTTTAATTTTACTTTAGCTTACCGATTCCATCCAGTGGTTTTTCATCCCCTTCTTTATCTGAAAAATCAACTTTTAATAGGTATTTGGTTAATATCATACTTATACATTGAAAGAAAAACACAGGATAAAACAGCAATCAGTTCAGAGCCACTTACTCGATTAACTGAAAACATCAGATACTTTTCAGAACTTTTAAGATTATATTACATAGGGTAACATTACTATAACTATTTGATATTTATAGCAACTGAGTAAGTGGTGTTTCAGCTGAACCACAGAAAGGTAAGTTCATTTAACAAATCTTAATATTCACTTAATACCAATAAATAAAAAAAGAAAATGTTTTCGTGCATTTGTAAATTAATTATAATATATACAGCCTGCTTCACCTTCACCAGAACCCAATAAAAATGATTAAAGAACACCTCATACTACTTAGAGGGAAACTTAACAACTAATTAAGTTTTGCTTCAATTTTTTAAAATTCTCTGTTGAATTGTAAAGTTAAAAAAAGTGATAGGGTAGATGACTTGTGATAATAGAAAATTTTATAAAAACACCAAATACCTAGGAACTATTAAATAAAAGGGCACTTCTCCAAAGCAGTATGTGGATTATATATTCTATTTGAAGGGTGATAACAATATATTACTTTTTAATTATTAAATTTCTACTGACATTTAAATAAATTTTTTTCAGTTAATTTTACATGCATTTATTTTATATACAGTGAGGACATAAGGTCCGTCCCCCCCTCTAATTTTTGAACCACTAGGTATATTGTGATGAAATTTGGAACGATAATATATGACTAAATTCTGCATTTTTTGACACATCAATGACAGCTCTGAATGTCAAAGTGACAGCTGGGCGCGCAATAGGAACATTTTTTTAAATGGAAATGGGGTCGAGTAATAACTCATTTTGAAGCCATTTTTATGCTCAAAACATCCCCCAATTCTGAGAACATTCGGTTCAGTAATTTCCAAATAAAAACCAGTAATATCAGTTTATAACATAATCTTTTTACCACATAATCTTTATAATAGAACTTACCCATAGAACATTTATTTGTCAGAAAGTTCATGGTGGTCATTTTCAATATCTTTTGAAGTAACACGTGTTTTCTAAATTTGTTTCTGCCTCTACGTTTAATTTAAATTATTTCATATTTTTTTAATTTAGGTTATTTTAGGTTAGGGTTGATTTATTGTTATTTGTTTACTTTTAAATTTTGTTTTGCTTTGAATAATTTACAATAATTTGTAATATGTATGTAAAAAATGATATAACGTAGAAATCGATATGACTGGTTTTTATTTGGAAATTACTGAACCGAATATTCTCAAAATTGGGGGATGTTTTGAGCATAAGAATAGCTTCAAAATGAGTTATTACTCGACCCCCATTTCCATTTAAAAAAATATTTCTTTGCGCGCCTAGCTGTCACTTTGACATTTAGAGCTGTCATTGATGTGTCAAAAAATGCAGAATTTAGTCATATATTATCGTTCCAAATTTCATCACAATATACCCAGCGGTTCAAAAATTAGAGGAGGGGGGACGGACTTTATGTCCTCACTGTATATTACACACAAAGTGAATGCTCTTCCACCACATAAGTCGTCAACATTCTACAACCAACGACAGACAGCCTGTTTTGACCTTTTAGGACTCCTCAGTGTGGCACAAGAGACATCCATCTCATGAATGTTTGGCTACTTCTAGCCGCAGGATACAGACTTGCCATCTATATATATTTATATATATATATATAAAAAGCGTACAAAAATTATTGACATTTATTTATTTATTTATTTATTTAACATTAAGTAAGGGCAGAGGAAAAAAAATTCCTATAAAGCCCAAAAAAAGAATAACAATTATCAATAAAAAGTAATAAAATGGCTAATTCTACAAAAACAACTACTTATGCTACAACAGGTATTAGCAATAATAACATTTGAGGAGAAAAAAAAGGATATAATAATTAGTGAAATTTCAAAAGTTATACAAAAAGAAAAAAAGGAAAAAGGTTGATACAGGTCATAGTAAAGTATCAATATGATTTTTAAAAGAATTTATAGTTGGAGCATTAACCGTATTTTCGGGTAAATTGTTCCAGGTGATGAATACACGATTACTCAAGAAAGACTGTCTAGTTTTAGTTTTGAAATTTTCTTTTTTTAATTTTAAATGGTGGATATACGACTCTCAGCGTTCAGTATAAACAAATTAGACAAACTCACAGAAAAGTCGTTTTTAAGGATGCGATATGTTGTAATAAGGTCACCTCGAAGTCTGCGGCGGTCAAATGTAGACAGCTTGGCCCTAGAAAGTCTTTCTTCGTACGATGGACGAATAACACCAAAAGGCAACCGAGTAGCTAGACGTTGAACATTTTCAAGTTTATTTTTATCACTCACTAGTTCAGGACACCATACACTGCCGGCATATTCTAAGATAGGTCTCACATGTGTTTTATAGAGTCTGATATAGGTTTCGAAAGACACATTAACAAAAGATCGTTTTAGAAGGAATGACATATTATTAGCGGCTTTACAAATATGCGATATATGGTCTGTCCAAGTCAGATTTTTATTGATTATGACGCCTAAGTCATTTTGAGAGTCGACAATTCTTAAGGGTTTATTGTTAATTTGATAAGGCAGACACGGATTATTTTTCCCAATATATAACACAACGCACTTTTCAACGTTTAGTGGTAGAAGCCAGTTAGCACTCCAGTTACTCACAAAGTCTAGGTCATTTTGTAGAATTTGATGGCCTGACGTAGGGTTGTTATAAATTTTTGCATCGTCGGCGTAAAATGACTTGCTAGATGTTATAATACGTGGCAGGTCCGATGTATATATTATGAATAAAAGGGGCCCGAGTACCGACCCCTGGGGGACACCACTGAGAACCGCCTTCTGGGAGGACAGACTGCTTCCCACTTTAACTTGGAAAGTTCTATCAGATAGAAATGCTTCAATCCAGAGTAATAAGTTTCCTCGTACACCCATATTTTCTAGTTTATATAACAATCTTCTCCTTGGTACTCGATCGAAGGCCTTTGAAAAATCCAGATACACAACATCAGTAGCTTCCTTCTTATCGAGAGCTAATGTCCAGTCATTTACACATTGTAAAAGATTAGTAGTGGTGGAACGACCTTGAATAAACCCATGTTGCTCTGGAGGAATCGCGTTAGCTTCAATTAAAAAGGATTTCATTTTCTCCGTAATTATCGATTCCATCACTTTACATATTATTGGTACCAAGGAAATTGGCCGGTAATTGGTTGAATCGAGTTTGTCGCCCTTTTTAAATATTGCTGTTACAATGGCTTGCCTCCAAATGAAGGGAACGGTAAATTTTTTTAAAGACAAGTTCATTATGTAAGAAAGAGGAGTACAGAGGGGTGCAGCACATTTCTTTAGAAAAAATGCAGATAATTGATCGACACCGGGAGCAGAGTGGATTTTTAGTTTCCCTAGATGCTTGGCGACGATATCAGGTGTAAAAATAATATCAGATAGAGAATTGCAGACTCGATCGGTTAATAAAATAGGTAGAGGGACATTGGGAGGTTCCTCGGTGAAAACTTCTGAGAAGGAGTTGGCCAAAATTTCAGACACCTCCAACATATCTTCACAGATGCTACCATCCTGCCTTCTTAACAGTGGTACCGAAACTTTAGAAACTAGCGAGGAACGAATAAATTTGAACAATCTCTTATTATTATCACTGTTAGCTATATTCTCTTCATAGCAGCATCTGGCTTTTTTGATCTTTAAACGTAATGAGTTTGAAAAAGTATTATGTTCAATTAAATGGTTCCTGTTACCAGTTTGTCTATATTTCCTCCAAAGGTTCTTCTTGTGTTTTACCATTGAGATTAGTTCGGCATTAATCCAGGGCTTTAGACGATTTTTATAAATAGATTTACGTACTGTGTTTTTTTCTATGTGTCCCGTGACGATATTGTGAAAAATTTGCCATGCAAGCTCCGGGTCTTCAGATGCCAATAGATCTCCCCACTCTTGTGAATTTAAATTTGTATTAACATTGTCGTAATTAATGGAATTGTAAATTACATAATCTGAATTTGGTTGTGGAATATTTAAGTTGAATTGAATTTTGGTCGTTAAAACTGCATGATCAGACTTTCCAATTGGCGATAAAATTTCTGGGGTTGTTAATATATGTGCGTCATTAGTTAGAATTAAATCAAGGGTAGACGGTTCCTGATTTATTCGAAATCGAGTAGGTTTGTCAATAAGTTGAACTAAGTTGGAGTTCAATATGAGATCAGCAAAATAATAAGATGAGTTTAAGGTGTATGGTAAATTTGTTACTGGCCAGGACATGTTCGGAAAATTAAAGTCGCCAGTAATGATGAGATTGTCCATAGAGGCAGATAATGTGGATAAACAATTGAAAAAAACAGTATCATCTTCTAAGACTGTTTTGGGCGGCCGATAAAAACAGGCAGTGGTGAAAGAGAAAGAATTGTAAGACAATTTGAGGGCTATTGAATCAATATTAGCTAAAGAGACGTCAACCGGGGTTACATTGAATTTTGATAAAATTTCCGATGACAAATACATGCATACACCTCCGCCGGGGCGGTTTATACGATCCGATCTAAAAATAGAATAACCTGGTATGTGTATAATAGAGTCGGGGATGTTAGGCTGAAGCCAGGTTTCTGTTATAGTTATGATATGAGGTTTGAGAGTGTTAATAATGCATACAAGATCATTAAACTTAGCCAACAGAGAGTCGAGGTTGGTATAAAAGAGTAACCACTCATTGAAGTTATCTATTAGTTTTTTTGGTTGGGGTGGTAATTATTTTCAACAATCATAGGTTGGCCCTTAATATATTTAATAGTTATGTTGTTTTCTCCGTTAGTTTTTCTTGTTTCCAGTTCCATCCGAAGATTAGCTAAAATCTGTAGTTGAGATGGTGTTTTATCGTCAGTGATATTGATATTTTTTGTGCGTTCTGATTCAAGAAGCTTCCTCTTGTTGCGTAAAATATACTTGGCATCATATTCGTTTGGCAGGACAACTTTAATGCAACGGGAGAATCTATTATTTGCTCTACCAAATCTGAAATATGCTACTGGTACACTGTTTGAACCGACTTTATTGAGTACCTCTTGAATTTGAGTTTTGTCATGATCGTTTGCGTTGTCTAGAATTCCAGGGACTTCAGGAATACCTTTAAGAATTACATTTTTGGCTCTAGATGTTCGATCGACAGCCTCAGATGCAACCTTGTCCAGAAATTCGATAGAATTAACATAATCAACAGAGGAGAGCTTATCTTTAATGTCCACGAGTTTGGCATCAAAAGAATCAATTCTGATTTGAATATCATTTCTCATGGATTCAAGGAGGGCCCTTATATCTCCTAATTTATCAATGTTAGAACTGCATTGATTGCAAACAATCTTAATGTTTCGTAGCTTGTTGCGCGTAACCCTATCGTCATTTGGCAGATCAGTACAGGACACGTGAAGTTCCTGCTTACAACCGTCACACTGAAGGCAGGGTCGACCACCCAGCTGTTTGCTACAGTTCACACACGCGGACATTCTAGCGGAGTTTTTGTGAAGACTTCTTACCGTTGATTTGTAGATTGCAATATTTTGTTTCCAGATTGTTTATGTACTAGACTAGTTTCTAGAAGATCACGATCTTAAGAGTTCAAATCACCAGCTCACAACTCTGTAACTCTTCAGGATGTTATAATATCCCGGAAAAAGAGAGAAAAGAAAAAAAGAGCTTAAAAATCAGATTATTTCTACAATATTCACAGAGCATTTAACACACGACCTGTTGCCAGCACAAGCACACACATATTCGGTATGACATAAGTAAGGTAAGACATAAGTAGGTAAGACATAAGTAGGTAAGACATAATTCGGTAATAAGTTAAATAAGAACAGAAGATCCATCTGCTTGCAACAAGCTTTCTATAAAATTATATTAAAGTGTCGCCTAACAGACAAAATATAATTAACCTTGTCTGCTCCAGTTCCCTTTAATTTTCAAATTTTTACAAATTATCTTGTGTCGAATTGACTTTATGTGAGAACTGCGAATGTCAAATCAAACACCTAAATCTTTAATTGTAGAAACTTGTTTCAAACTAATTTAATAGAAGTTAAAGATATTTCTTTGTTTCTTTTAATCCTTAAACGTAACATACAGACACACATTGAAATTCACAGTCATCTAAAAAAAGATCAGTCACTTTGAAATAGTAAGAAGTCAGTTATATTATTTCAACATCACAATTATTTCCAGAATTGATAACGGGAACATGTTATATTATTGAAATAAATGACAAATATCAGTTATAGGATGTGGAAACATTTGGAAATGTCCGATGTTACATAAGGAGCAAACCTACAAGTCTACGATTCATCCTATAAACATGAACAGTCTTTGACGTGTACATATATTTTGAGGGGTGATAGATTTTGCGTAATAAATTAGTACAGTACAAGTCATTTCTCGAAATTCGGAATATTAAGCAAGTTATTAATTTTTAAAAATTTCTTAATTTTAATCCCAAGTTTGAGAACCTCTGGAAAAATGTAGTTGAATACATGTATATGAGTGAAACTTCAGCGACAAAGTCAACAAATAGCGCTTGATTTATGATTTTTAGTGGCTCGACTATGTTGCCATATTAATTGTACAGCCACATAAACTTAAATACCTACATACAAAAAATAATTCTTTAATTACCTACATGTTTTTTTTTATTTTTTCTTATAAATTAGGTACATATTTGATTTATGATATTTATACATTTATGATATTTATACCTTCTACCTCAAGGAAAAATTATTTGTTATTTCTGTTATTCATTAAACACTGTGAAATAATACTATTTAATTAATTAATCTTAATGGCCTTATAAACATTATTCTAGAGGCATTTTAAGAATACTATTAGCCATTACACATAAATTGTTTGAGTTAATTGTAGCATTTTCATCTTCATTAATGAACCAAAAAAAAATATAAACAACCTCTATGTCCCAAGATCACAACTTCAGTCAAACTGTCGTTTTTAAACCTAATTTTAAAATATAAATTTTTATATTAATTTCATATTTAATAACCAATCTTTCTGGTGTCGTAGAATATTGGCGCTGCTGCTTAGTTCTCTGCGAGGCAGTCGATTAAATTCCTCTCCGATCAGCGGCAGTCAAAATATGAACCAATTTGTTATGTTAAATATACATTTTTATATATTTTTTAATTTCCCTTTTAAAAAAAACTGCCATATTAGCGTTATTTACGTCAAAATATATCCCTCACTAAAATATATGTACAAGTCAAACCCTCAACCCTCACCCTGTATAAACAAAAACATCAAGAAAACTTACAATTACCATCATTGCCATCTTCAGGTTCCCCACTTTGATCGACTTCCAGCATATTATCTTCTAGTGCGTCTAAAGAATTTTGTTGATCTACATCTGGTTTAACATTTCCAGCATCCACATTATGTTGTTCATTCACTGATATATCTTCTGAATTTGACGTTGCAGTACTTTTAACAGATTCTACTGCATTTGCCTTTAAATTTTTCTCAACTTCCTTAGCTGTATCTAAATTTTTAAACGTTTCATTGGGAACAGCAGGATCCTCATTAGCTGTATCTAAATTTGTAGGTTTGTCACTGATAGCAGAAGTTGATTTACTACTAGTAAGTGGTTCTACATTTGACTTACCATCACCGTGAATTGAATGTGATCTATTTTGAGTTCCTAAAGTAATATTAAATTTTTCTTCTGAATTTTTCAAACCAGTTGCTGGAAAAGCATCTTGTTGCTGTACAGCTGCAGGTATTACTTCCTTTGCTTGTTTGCTGTCACTACTTAGTGACTGATGAGTATGTTGGTTACTTGTTTTTCTATTTGAAATTTGTACAGATGATTCAGGAATTTGTGGCTGCACATTGAGGGAAGGCACACCTAGCCCTTGACTATGAATTGGTTCAATTAAGGCTTCAAATTTATCTTTACTAGAATTTAACTCAGGTGATGGTACTACATTTTGTACTGCTGTTGTTACTAAACGGGAATAATTGTAACTAGCAAAGTAATAAGCTAAGCCACATTCGGGTACTAAACTAGCGTCGTAATCGGTACACAATTTGATACAAATATCTTCTTTATTAATGATTTTATTTATGTTATGCTTCAAGTCCCTACTATCTGGAACCAGGGTAAGGTTTTTACATACATTCTTGATCTGATAAACATTTAAATCAGGTATTAACTGAGTAACATTAATATTTTTTACTTCACGCGTTTTCAGTTGGTCACAAAATGTAATGAGCGAGTTATAATACAGTAAACACAGAACATTCCTCTCAGTTTCTCTCGTAAAGTTATTGGTTTTATCAATGTTTTGCCAATCCCTGCATTTCTCAAAAACACTTTGATTTTTGAATGATGTTTCATACAAACTTGAATATGGACAACTCTTCACAATAGCATCATAGAAACTATTAGTAGAAACAGGAGCAGCATTTAAAATGGCCAACTGTAGTAGAAGACACAGTATTGCAAATACATTCATATTTTTTGCTGAATAGGAATTTCAAGAACTATTGCATGCCTCAAGTCAAAACTAAAACTAAAGGTTAAATTTAATGAATGAATAATATACCTACATAAACACTTTTTTACCTAACAGAATATCCAATTCTTATTCTCGTCTTTATTATTTGTCTTTATAATTTGTTACACAATTTTACTATTATTATTAACAAAAAATGTACTATTAATGTATTAATTAATATTTTCTACTAAAAAAATCCTTGACAACACAACTTTTTTATTCTTCGTTTTTTGGTTCATTAAACCAGTGTTGCCAGACGTAGAAAACAATATAGCATAGCATAGCACTAAAGCAAAGAATATAATTGTTTTTGGTACTAGACCACAGAGTAAACATATTACAGCGGCAGCAAGCAGCTCAAAATACTTTGATATTTGCCGCCGTGGCTCAGTGACCTCGTCCCAAGGATTTTTAAATTCGTCCTTTTAAATTGGATATTGGCGTTGTTGTCACGTTTCACCGAATTATCTATTTAACATAACGCGCAATTGTCTTTTACCCTGCAATATATTATGGGTGCGTTTCGAATCGCGCATTATGCACATTTTGCTTCCTACGTTAGTTCCAATTCACGCATTCTGCACGTCGCAGCATCCATAGCTCCTCCTACTTTTGGCTTCGTAGCACGCAGGAGCTGCATCTTGTACGAGGTGATGCGTTTATGCATTGCGTGCAACTTAACCTTATTTTTTCAACTTTCGAAGGGAAGGGAACTGATTCTGTGGTGTGGTGTTGCTAGTTTCAATCAGTTCGTTTGCAAGAACAAGAATGCCCGAAATTTTGCTGGTTTCTCCATCACGAATTTAAATAAATTATAAATTGTTCACAAAAGTAACTGTCAATGTGTCAAAAGCCGTTCCGAAATGCATGAGCGCATCACACGCATCTACTAAACGGAACGCTTTAATGTGTCATTGCAGCAGATGCGTTTGATGTACGATTTGGAATGCACCCTATGTATAATTTTTCAGCCTTATTTAACAAGAAGTCACAATAAAAAATAATGAAATTATGTAATATGTAAGATAAGAGGGAACTTTATAAATCTCACCCATTTATTTATTTACTAAATAAATCTAAAGACTTTTATAGTTAGGAATTTAGAATTTATTGAAAATAAAGAATATGTATATATGACACAATGGTAATACTGGTTTTTTCTTCAAATTATACGTACAGAAACAATATAATATGGGGATAAAACAAAACACCTTATTTTAAATTGTTGGAATTATAAACACTGACATAGTTTTCCACAAAACACCAAAACCCTATACTGCACTCGACACGTGTTTCGCCAACCAAGCTGGCATCATCTGGAATTAAATCATCTCAATTTATCATAACAGTTTAATCATCTATCCAGATGATGCCAGCTTGGTTGGCGAAACGCGTGTCGAGTTTAGTATAGTGCTTTGATATTCTGTGGAAAAGTACATCAGTGTTATAGTATATTCCAACAGTTTCAAACAGTGATATGCCGGATAATTATCTGTTTCTAATTAACCGGATAATGATCGATATTTATCAGTTGGCTAAAATTCCTTTCAAAATTAGCAAGCTATATTATAGTGTCAGTGGCAATCATTGACTCGTAAGGAGATATATTGGAACTTTTATATATTTTTGAATTTAATTTATTTTGTTTTATTTTTTATTTTTTAATTTATATGATTATTTTTATTTTTGATGTACTTAATTAAATTATGAGGATTGCGGTATTACAAAATAAAACACAAAATAATTCCTACCTCTAGATTTAATTTCTCCTTATCTATGACTTATATAATATGAAGACCTAATAATACTTATTATGCTTACATACCTAGTAGGTAGGTATATGAATAGATATTTTATTCGTAATTGCAAAAAAGTTATTCTGATGTGTCAAAAATTAAAAAAAACAATGATTCTATTAACGGCTAATCATAATATTTTTAGCCGGCTAAAATGCTAGTTATATAATTAAAGGTCATTCACGTTAAGTTTAAAGTAACGTCACCTTGTCAAAAAATACACCGTTGACAGGTGAACTTTTTTGCGGGCAGGAGTTTGAAAAATATCACAGAATCACAACGGTTTTAGTTCTGAGAAGAACTGCTTTTAGTGTAAATCAAGTGAATAACTAGAAAACGTAATAGAAAATACACGAGCAAAATTTAAGCAGAACCAAACACCAAAAAAACAATAGAGGCAAAACAAATAAATAACAACTTGACAACGCAGAGAAGGGTTGCCAATTATAAAACTCTTTGTAAATGGCAAATGCTACGCTAATTTATTGGTCATTTGTTTATCGAATATTGACAACAATTAATTACTGAAAATGAAGTCACTTTAAACTTAACCTGAATGACCTTTAGCATTGGCTAAATATATAATTAGCGACTAAAAACCCATCAATGGTTTAAAATAAGGTGTTTTGTTTTATCGCCATATTATTTCAAGAACCCTAAACAAAGAAGGATTGATTAATGAGAGTAACAGCCATTCGTATTTGTTTATCACTTATCATCACTTATGTGACGTCAGTGGATCCCCCTTTAGCGGGAGATTTAAAATATTGAAATATAAATATGTTCTTTGTTTTAATTTGACAGCTTTAACCTTTTAACATAACATGTTGTCATGTAGGTACAATGTCTTGGTTGTCTTTGGAATGTCATCACTGTCATCAGTCAGTCATTATGAAGCATTTCTGATTATATCATAGTAAACTGTGCACTGATCAACACAATGAACACAACACAATACAATGAACACAACACAATACAATGAACACAACACAAGTTATGTTGTGCCAAATCGACAAACGATTTTTGCACAACGCACTTCAAATCGATATATAAGTACTTTTAAATCACATTCTTGAAATTGCATATTAGTTGTCTTTATTAGATAAATTGTTCAAACTTGGCGTGACGAATTTTTTCGACCATATTTCGACTGTTGGGAGGAACACTCTTTTAAGTCTCTTATATATTTTATGCTTTTAATGTGTTCTGTGATTTGTGATCTCTCTCTAGTTCATCTCTGATTCACAGCACAAAACAGAAAAAGAGTTCACACTGTTCACCATAGACTTTGGATACTAAGTCTATGCTGTTCGCACACAGACCACAGTTCACAGTTCACATGTAATTATTAACAAATAAACGAGCGCGATTCGCTCATATCCAGGGCCTAGTCACTTACATTGCCCTATTGTTTCTTTATTTTTTCGCAGCGGACTTCTCAACAGATGGCGCTGCTTACCACTTTTCCAACTTTTCCAGGTAGCACTGAAACCAACAGAACTCCTTACGTCAAAACAGAAATGACCTGTCTTGTCTCTCTCTTATCTCTGGTCTTGTCAGTTGTCAAATCAACATTTGACAGTAATTTGGCGGTAATTGTAATTGGCAGTAGTGACTCGGTGAATCATAGATTATTTACACGTGGTGATTTGATTTTATTATATTCCGTTAATTATTTTGTGAGGTGATTTATTTAATTATTATTCTGGTAAGTAAATAAGCATGTTAAGCTGTATATTAAAGTGATGTAGATGATGTGCATTGAAAATAAAATTTAACAAACTCACCGTCTCATATACGTTGTAATACCTATACTATAATATATCACCTATCTTCTGTTCATTTTTTTAACACGAAACACGCCACAAAGTTTATTATACAGCATTGCATAGCCATCATTTTCCTCTAAATAATGTAAAATACAGTGTAAAATAAACAAATAATCAATTTTAGACTTTCATCATGGTTAAAACTGGATACTGTTCTGTAGCTCAATGTAAGGATCGGGAGTCTACTAGACACCGCTTTCCCGATCCAAATACTAACCCGGCTTTATTTAAAAAATGGTTGCAAGCTTGTGGAAATGAAAAATTGTTGTCTATGACACCTGAACAAGTACACAAGACACGTAAGGTGTGTCACTTACATTTTACTCCTGAAGACAGATCTACAAACATGTATCTGAAAAAGGGTGCTTACCCTGTTCTGCATTTACCTTCAGCGATATCTGCCCCTATTGCAGAAGCAGGTATGTTTCAATTTTTATTGTTACGATTTAAAAAATGTTTACAATATTTTCATGGAAGTAAGTATTCATAATATTTTTACTATTTTTTTAGGGCCACTAAAAGAGACAGTTATCCCTGAACCAACAACTTTTCCCATTGCAAAACAATGTTTTGAAGAGATGCCTTCAACATCGTATTCTATTAGTACTCAATCTGCAAGTGAGGAGCAAAGACAAGATATAGTATGTACACCGGTACATTTCATGCATACCGAAAGTGATAGTATAAGTAAGTTACCACAAGTTATTATATAATAATAATAATAATAATAGGGGTCATTCACTGACTAATTTGCATTAGTATGGAAGTCATTATATTATAGACTTGAGCAGCAATGCTCTACATACAAATACAATAAACATATTAAACAATAACAAGATTTATAGTTCACTCTATACACAACCAAAAACATAATATATATAAAGACTTCAATAATGTCCATAAACATTATATAAAGACATGTGATCTATTTAAGGTAAAACATCTGCACTTTTAAAAGACGTAGGTGTTACAAGAGAAATTCACTTAACCCCCAAGGCCAGAAAATTATACAAAAGAGCAACCACTTTAACAAAAACATTGAGGACGTTAAAAAGCCGTAGATCGAAGTTACACAAGAGGCGATTGTATAAAGAATTTTCTAAAGATGAAATGCTGGATCAGATAATCTCTCCAATGCTTAATTCTGTTGCAACATTTGTGCGATGTCAAATAAATCAGAGCACTAGAAAACCTCATGGCAGAAGATACACTTTGGATGAAAAAATACTGGGCTTGATTTTACACAAACAAAGTGGTAGGGCTTATAGAACTATGGAGAAGATGTTTTACCTTCCATCTCGAAGAACATTATCAATATTGTTAAGTCGCATACCTATTACTGCTGGAATTAATGAATCTATATTTGACAATCTAAAGGCAAATGTCATGTTACTGCAACCTAGGGATCGATTATGCACATTGATGTTCGATGAGATGGCATTAGAGCCTCACATAAATTTAAATGTACATACTTCACAGTTTGAGGGATTTGAAGACACAGGTGATGATGAGATGACAGGGAACATAGCAGATCACGTTCTTCTATTTATGTTAAAGGGCATTACAAAATCCTGGAAGCAACCAATTGTGTACACATTTTGTAAATCTTCTACTAAAACTATAGATCTAGTTCGGTTACTAAAAACAATAATCTATCAATGTCAGCAAGCCGGTCTCAAAATTCTGGCAACAGTAAGCGATCAAGGGACTACCAATTGTGCTGCTGTAAATTACCTAACGAAGTACAACTCTATAAGTGATAATTTCTCGGATGATCTAAAAATTTTCCAGGTAAATGAGCAAAGAATTATTCACATATATGATCCACCACATCTTCTAAAAGGCATTAGGAATAACGTTCTAAATAAACACTTAGTATGGAAGAAAAATGGTATTCTACATACAGCCAAGTGGGATCATATTATAAATGTTTATAAATTTGATAATGCTTCTGGGAATTTAAGATTATTACCAAGACTAACTGATAGCCATGTGATTCCCGATAAGTTAAAAAAGATGAAGGTCTCATATGCAGCCCAAGTATTTAGCTATTCTGTAGCATCTGTGATGCAGCTTTTGTCATCTGTAAAAGGTAGGTATTATTAATATTTAGTCTTGCACAATGTAGGTAATGCAATTTTTTTCAGATTCCGGTTTGGATAAGTCGGCCACTGAGACAGCAGGAATACTTGCTTTTTTTGATAAACTATTTGACAGTGTCAATGGAAATAGCTTATTATGTAATACAAAAGAACTAAAATGTGCTGTTACTGGTTCGTCTGGACATATCGAGTACTGGAAAAACACAAGAAAGGCATTAAAAAACATGTATTTTATAAAACCAGAGACAAACGAAAAAGTAATTCCGCCATCTATTAGGAATTGGATCTACACACTTGCAGGAATGGAAGAACTACAAAAAATGCTTAAAGCAAATGATGTATCTTTTTTCAAACCAAGATTTATAAATCAAGACCCTGTTGAAAATTTTTTTGGTCAACTAAGGCAACATGGTGGTCGAAATACAAATCCAACGGTTCAAAATTTTAAACAATTCTTTAAAACATTACTGTTAAATAATTTTGTTACCAGGCATTCCTTGTCTGCAAACTGTGAAATAGATCAATCTGTTAATATCATATCGTCAGTAAAGCGGTTTGTAACACAAGGGGTGCCTGAAGAAATCGAATACACATCAGAAGAGTTCGATGCTTTACTTGTGAATATATATATTTCAGAAATGCCACTCACATATGTAGACACTATGAGTGTTGGATATGTAAGCGGTTTTATATCAAAAAAAATTAAATCATTGAACAGCTGTATGATTTGTAAAAATAATGTACTTTGTAGGGACAAATTGAATCAGTGGCATGATCTTTGTGTAGCAAAGGAATTCAAGAGTAGTGTTCCAAATAAATTACGATATTGCACTCCAAATTTTGTTAGAGCAATTGCTCAAATTTATAATTTTTTCAAATTGTTAGTTTTAAAATTTTATAGAAAAAGATATTTTCTAAACATTTTAATTTATTTCTTAAAAAAAAATGTAGATTTTTCATTCCAAGAGTGTGAACATAGCGAGGACACGAAAGCGGCAATTATTAAGCATTTTGCAACTTTATGTTGCCATAATTGGGCAGAGGGCATAAACAGAATATTACGGGGAACTGACACAAGGTATAGGGGCACCGATATGGTTTATAAGGCTGCAATGGAATATTATAATAAAAGAAAAAAGAATAAAGAAAAATAAGTTATTGTCTTTATATATAGTAAATTTAATTATGGTACCTACTCCTAAAGTCAGAGTTGCAATTCATTAATTTTTTTGTATAAGTCACTAAAAATTTGGATTTGATGTGTTGTTTTATAAATTTTATGTACTTATTTAAGTTTTTAATACAAGTGAATTTTATTTTAAGGTCAGTAAATTTAACTTGAATTTTCATTATCTTGATGTGTTTTATTACTTATATACAATATTGTTTATACATTTTGTCCTAAGTGATGTAGAATTATGTAAACTTTGTAATGTAGTAAATATAAATTTATTCTTAATAACCAATTTATCTAAAAAAATTTGGTAACCTAATTAATTTTCCAATTTTATTATTGTAACCCTTTCTGACTATTTGTATATTCTAAATTAATTTATATTGTACAGGGTGGACCACATAAGATGACCCTGTACCTTATCTCAGAAACTGTTTAAGATAGAAAAAGTTTTATACAAAAGTTATATATACACGGCAATTCAAAAGTAGTGAATCATACCAAACTTATGGTTTTTTAAATGGAATGCTTTATATTGTCTTATACCATTATATGTTTCTCTTTATATGTCTTATACCACTTTATCTAATGCTTTATATGGTTTTATACCATTCTATCTTTTGTTTTTGAAAATCCGTTGTCAAGTTATTGTAATTAACCCTTTCGGGACGGTTGACGTATAAGAACGGCTTTGGTATGTATCACTACTTTTGAATCACCCTGTATATATAAAAGTATAAAAAATAAAAAATCTACTTCAATGCAAACAACTTTTGTTGCATAAAACATTTTTTTCTGTCTAACAGTTTCTGAGATAAGGTACAGGGTCATCTTATGTGGGCCACTCTGTACATATTTCTGAAAATAATCCTTTGTGCATTTTTTCAGTATCAATTAATTTAAATATATACAATTAGAAAAAGTATTAGGCCGGGTTTCATAATACAAAATAATGGATAATTAGTTAAAGTTGCTTTTAAATACCTTGGATACTATTATTGACACTATTATGTCTCAATAATAGTATCTAACGTATTTAAAAGCAACTTTAACTAAATCTCCTTTATTTTTTATTATGAAATCCGGCCTAATAATAATTGCAGTAAAATTTTAAACAATCCTGAACCCTCCGCGCAGTATAAACAGGAGCGGATTTCTCGGCAGATAGCGCTAAATGCAGTATCAAGTCATATAATGGGAGTTGCCTATCTAAACCCTCTATTATCTATGCTCATATCAAATCATGATCTCGAAATCAGATGCAAAAGAAAACTGCTAATATCTTTTGATATTGGATGATTTGCATTTTTGCAATTAATTTAAATTGTTGTAATTGTGATTGCCTTGTCCTGATACCTCAGTTCCTCAGTCCAAATGAAGTATAGTTCATAATCGTCTTTATGGCAGATTATTTTTCTGAAATGGGGTGGACGCCCCTAGGTGAAGGCGAAACACCAAATAATTTTTTACATTTAGCGCGGTTATTTAGAGATTATAACATGTTTGAAGAATTAAATGAGTTGAATGGTGAAAAACTGCCACCTCCAGCATCTAAAAGTGCAGTTGAAGCTCTTCCTAATGAAAACATATCTGAGAAAGGTATAATGTTAATGTGTAATATATAATTAGTTATATAAAGTAAAAGGTAAAGTTCATGTAAGGTAATATATAATTGCTATTTTTTTCTTTAGGAACACAATGCCCCGTTTGCCTAATAGACCATGTTATAGGTGAAACAGCCAAGAAACTACCTTGCAAGCACTTATATCATAATGACTGTATAATTCCTTGGCTTTCTAAAGTAAGTAGTGATTACTTAAAAAATTGTAACTAAATATTTTCGTATACCGTACATATAACTAAATGGTTTACTTTTTTATAACAAACTACATTTTTAATAACATTTGTGTATTTGTTCCTTGAGATGTTTTAGGCCAGATTTCATAATACAAAATAAAGGAGATCTAGCTAAAGTTATGGTACCAAAGGTATTAAAAAGCAATATTAAGTATAATTCCTTTGTTTGATTATGAAGCCGGCTGTTAAACTTACTAATTATGTAAGTAAATATTAAATTATAATGCTAATTTAATTCCAGACAAATTCATGTCCATTATGTAGATATGAATTACCTACTGATGATGAGGATTATGAAGCATGGAGAAAAGAAAAAAAGAGAGCGAAGGAAAGGGAGGCAGATATAGAAAATTTACATAATTCTATGTTTTCTTAATGTACATCTTTATTATATATATCAAAATGGTTTTGGATTTAGGTAGCGTTAAAAATAAGTATAAATAATTTCGGATAGGGTTGCCAGATTTCCAAAACATTGGGACTGGACATGTTGCAATATAAAAGCACACCTTGGGAGGGAGTCCAATACGAGTCGGGTCTAGAAATATCTTTTAAATTACTCTTATTTATTTGGGTATTATGTCATCACTGAAAAATACAAAAAAAAAACAATAATCAACTTCAGTATGGACAGATGAGTCAAAGGATGGTCAAAGGTTAGTTTTTGAAAAATGTTTGCCTAATAAAGAAATTTCACTAAAAAGCAGATTAATATAAAACATTAAACACATCACTTAAAAATTTTTACGTTTTGAAAACTTTTCCTTTAAGAGTTATTTCACCTATTTTTCTATAACTATTTAAAGATTTATCCATGTACAAAACTTGTCACCAATTAAAATTTAATTCTAAAGGCCACATTCATTTTGTAGATATTCCAAAAATCGATAGGTACTTAATTGTGAATACCCGTCATACTAGATAGAGCAGCAAAAGGTTTACTATAAATGTTTATTTTCAAAAATACTTTAGTGTCTATAGGACCAAAAACTACTTGTATACAAACACTATAAAAAACTCGCTACATGTGTGACTGAAAGCGATAGCGACTTTTTAAAATTAAACAATATGTAAAATATTTTTACATATTGGAATATACAATTTTATGTAACAAATTAATTGATATATAGAGACTATTGATATAGAGATATAAAAGAATGTAGGTACTATAAAAAGGTCGCCTATATGTCGCCTATTTAAGTAAAAGATACCATTTTTTTTCTCTTATGTTTAAGATTAATTAAATTCAAACTGTTAAGTAGGTATAAATATTACTTAAAACAGTACATATACAAATTACAAACCTACTTGAAATAATATGTATTAGATACCTATAAATGTTTATATTTAATATTAAATAAATAAATAGTGTTAAACAGCCCTTATAAGTATCTATAGGTAATATAAATAAGTAGGTGCATAAATATACATTTTTGTTTAACCATTCTCAAATATTGCTAATGGCTAACCGGCTAAATGCTAATTATATAATTAACATTGGCTAAATATATAATTAGCGGCTAAAAACCCTTCACTGTTTGATATAAGTATGTCAAGAAAATTAATAGAATTGTATAGGTACTTAGTTATTAAAATACAAAACTCATTGTTTATCTTGAGAAACATTCTTGTAAATTATCGAAGTTTTCCTTTTCAAAAAATTCTCAAATTAAAAGACTATTAACCATCTAGAAAATCTATGGTCTAGATCATGTCTAGATAACAAAAAAAATATATTTTTATCCTAACCTAAATTTACGATATTGGGCAAGCAGAAGTTTCGTTCTGTTCTGTAAAAAGCGGGAACCTCCCAAGGATTCTTGGTCCCGCTCATCGAGAAGGTTGGCAACAAAGATCCCTTAAAGCCGGGTACAGAGAACTAAGACTGTCGCTCGCGACAGTAAATCCAGCCAATCATGAGTTGTATTCCCCCACGAATTTCTTAAAATAAACTGGATCGCTGATTCCTAACTATCATTTTGTCAGTTGTAAGGTGGTCGGCATACTGTGCTAACATTCCATTGGCTAGTTTTCAGCTAATGATGTTGAGGTATTTACAGAGGGAAATTTTGAAAATAGTTTGATGAGATATGGGCATATGACTAACTAAATATTACTTATATGGATGGATATGGGTATAAAATATGTACACTGTTGTAATAAAAATACTTTAGCAGCGGGTCTAAAAAGTTAACTTAATATAGGGTTATATCAAAGATTAAATTGTATTATTTGTGCATTAGATATGATGAGTAATTGACAGGACTGGACTCAAGAGTTATATTTGTGCAGCAAAGGTACACATAATTTTTTTCTATTTATAGTGCATTTCAAATAATTGGAATCATCTCTTTTTAATTTGACTTGAAATGATTTTCGACAAAGTCGAAATTTATGTGCTTGTAAAGACACTCCCTACATGTACAAATCTTCCAATGGTATGTCGGGTAGGTACCTATGTATATTAAATTCATTGACGACACTCTTTATTTCTCCTGTTACAACTTCATTTTTTAAATAAATTTTACATTAGCCGGAATTATAACTGGTTCATAATAGTTACTTGTCTAAACATAATTTAGTAACTAACCCAAAAAACTTTAAAGTAACATGGTTTGTCAACCAAGTAATTGAACCTTGTCTGATTGCGGTATAAAAATTAGTTAGGATCAGTTTTGTATATTGTTTTAAGGAATTCTAATATCGATACCTTTTTGCCAAAATATCGTAAGTCACTCACTAAATTTTACCTTAGGCTACTTTCGACAATTCTGCCACTCTGCCTATTACAGTTCTGTTACTTATGATAAAATGTATGCAGTTATTTAACCGTCAAACATTTAAATACGCTTACATATTTATGGATCTATCTACCTCTGCCAAGAGGTGTATTTGCATATTATACTTACGATAGATCCATAGTCATTTTCATGGAAAATGTCACTTACGATAGTTTGGCAAAAAGGTATCGATATAAGGTAGGTATTTATCGAAGAATTAGACATATGTTTGTAGTTATTTTAATTGTGGCAGGAGCTGCATATATAAAAAGCCACAATGAAAGTAGCTGCACGTCTTATCAGTAAAAACTGCACTAAAAAAATATTTTTTAACTGAATGACATTATACAATTAGTAATGTCAAGTAGTTATTAGTCAAATTTATACTTTACACTGTTAAGATATATTAAATATTGTGAATGAATTGGGATAGGTTAATGAGTTATTTTGTTATAAAATTACATGAAGTTTATAATACACAATATGGTAATAACTGCTTTTCTAGAAGATAACATTAACAACTTCAAAAGTCAAAATCATTATGATTATGGTAGGAATTTAATAAAAACACATTTAAAATATAATTTATACACACAATCACATTATAATAGGAGTTTTATCCACACTTATAAAGCATATAAAGTAACCTATTATCCACTACTGAAATAATAAAAAAATATAAACTTAAATCAACCAAATTTAATTTACTTATTAAAATTAACATTTATATTAATAGACATTTCGTCTTCGCTTTTTCATATTTCACTTCGTTTCCGTTAATAGGAAGCTTGTAGTTGCTTCTTGGAACAAATTTTGGATGTCTCCTCTCCTGAGGAACGACTTGAACGAGAAGAACCTTGGATTTTCCTTGCAATACCAAGTTTGTTAGATACAGTCTTCAATATAGCTCTCTGCCACAGCAGGGCTCTTCCACCCACCATGCTGCTTGATGGGTGTAAAGTCGGCACCTTTATTTCCCAATAAGTTATTGAAGTGCACCCTCATATAGTGGCCAATATAAGCTTCCGCGTTTGGCAAGTTCAGAAATGATGCAACTTTTGCCAATGTGTTGATTCCAACAGGCTGAGAAGTACATTTTTGATTCTTATAATAATAATAATAATAATAATAATAATCTTTATTTTCTATAGATTTACAAATTGTAAATATGAGAAATTGTCAAATACAATGAACGTGCACAAAATATATAAATACAAATACAGACAGAACGCAACAACAAACAAGTCAACAGTATACATATGAAGGGCAAGTTGTACAGCAAAATGTACAATACATGTAAACAACTTAAGCTACACTACAACAGACTAAAAAGAGAAGAAGAAGGAAAAAAGTAATCTTCAACAATGCCAATCCAGAAATTCGTTTGTTAGGTATTCCTGCACATTATAAAAGGAATAACATTCTAACAATTCCTTTGCCCTGCGTTTAAAAGATATAATATTTGGGCTGTCTTGGATATCACGGGGCAGATGATTATATAGTTTGAGCGACATCATTGCAGACGATTTGGAGACCTGAGTAGTTGTACAGTATGGAATGTGTAGCTCACCCGAGTTCCTCAACACGTATGGATTCAGATCACCTCTCTTGGGGAATTTTTCTAAATTTGATTTTATATACATTACGCAATTTAAAATGTATAAAGAATAAACCGTTAAAATGCCATTTTCCTTAAAATAAGATCTACATGGACAATTTCGTTTCAAATTGAATATGTTCCTGATTATTCTTTTTTGCATTATAAAAATTTTTTGTACACTACTACTGCTACCCCAGCAGATAATTCCATAATTTAGAACAGATTCAATGCAACCGTGATAGTATAATTTTAAAATTTCTAAACTAAGGCTTTTTTTAATACTCCAAATAACATAATTTTTTATAGCCAGTTTTTTTAGAATTCCCATTATATGAGCGTCCCATGAGAGGTGCTTGTCAAGGTGTACACCTAAAAATTTAACAACATCACTTTGCACCAAACTTCCCGTTGATGACCTGATCAATAAGCTATAGTCATCTCATGTCCCCACAGATGAAAATTTTATAAAACTAGTTTTTGTTAAGTTTAGAACTAACCCGTTTTGGCAACACCAGTCCTCCATTAGAGCAACGCACTCCACCGATAATTTGCATAGATCGCGTTCATCCCCTGAACTAATTAAACAGGATGTGTCATCAGCAAAAAGTGAACTAGAGCAAATTTGGGAAAGTTTTTGGGGAAGGTCATTTATGAATAAAATAAATAAAGTTGGAGCTAGAACACTCCCCTGTGGCACCCCTGTGTCCACAAAAATTTCCCTGGATAAATAGACATTATCCCCATCTTTAACTTTCACAGCTTGGCTTCTATCCCTTAGATACGATGCTAGCCACTCCAATGGTGGGCCACGAATACCATATCTCTCGAGTTTATTGAGTAGGTGACTATGATTAATGACATCAAAGGCCCTCGACAGATCATAAAATATGCCGGTGGTTTTTTGATTCTCATTAATTGAGTCAATAATATTACTACAAAATGACATAAGTGCATCCCGCGTCGAGCGGCCTTTAACAAACCCATATTGATGGGCAGATATAAGATTATATTTACTGATAAAAGAACTCAGTCTCTGTGAGTAGGCTTTCTCATAAATTTTTGAAAAAGCGGATAGCAGTGCCACGGGACGGTAATTTTCTATACTGTAGACGTCATCTTTTTTGTGAAGTGGTACGATCATTGCACATTTCAGTTGATGAGGGAAATAACCGTTCTCAAAAGAAACATTTAGCAGATAAGTGAGAGGGATTAATATAAGATCTGATACTTCTAATAATAATGAACAAGGAACGCCGTCTAATCCAGACGATCTTTTCACTGAAATTTGCTTAATTATAGAATATACTTCATTGATTGATATATCCGATAAGAAAAATGAATTTGGATTTGGGGGTATATCTATATGTTGACTTATATTTGTTTTGGAAACCAAGGATTGAATAGAATTTGTAAAAAACTCATTAAAACTATCGGCCATTTGTTCCTTGACGTCAATTACTTCGTCTTGTACCTTTATGTGGTCTGGAAGCTTTTTTATGGAAGATATATTTGTATTCATTCTCACCAGATTCCAAGAGGATCTAGATATATTCTCTGAATTAGACATTATATCGTCATAGTAATTTATTTTTGCTCTGTGAATATTTTTCTGATGAGATTTTTTTCATCGTTTTATATTGAATAATTAAATCATTATCTTGTTTTGCCAATTTATGAAATTGGCGTAAAAATATGCCTTCCTCGATAAGGTTTTTTGTAATCCACTTATTTATTTTACGCGGTTGTTTACGTTTAATTTTTTGATCGGAAAAGCCATGTCAAAATAATTAAAGAACAACTCAAAAAATCTATCATGCCCTTCAACATGGTTTACGGCCTGAGCTACTTCATTCCAGACCTCTTTACTTAAAAGGTACCTGAATTGATGAATGTTTTCCTTGGAGAAAACTCTTTTTTGATATACATTTTCTCTATTGTGTACAATATTACAATGAATGACTTGACCCAGGTGATCTGATAGACACGTGTCAATCATTTTTGTGCAGTAGCACGAGTCATCCATTGAACAAAAAATGTTGTCAATTAGGGTGCGGCTAGATCCTTGTACCCGAGATGGGCCTTGGGAAAAGCATTGGTACAAGCCGTAAGATTCGAATACACTACTCAGATCTCCTGCCTTTGATTTCTTATTCAAGAAATCAAGATTAAAATCGCCACAGTAAAACTGTATAACATTGGGCACAGTTTGACATTGTAGGAGGTCTTCTAAAGAGCTAAAAAATAATTCATCATCTGCTCCGGGAGATCTATAAACACAACTAATAACAATTTTTTGCATACCTAGCATTAGACTAACGGTGGCGCATTCAAACTATTGATCGCAAGTTATAACATTAGAATTAAGCTTTTCATGACAAGAAAGTTCATCCCTTGCTAATATAACTATTCCACCACCATCCATAGTTGAGCGGCTGAAATTTGTAACCACATAGTACCCGTCTATCTTGATAGTCTGTGCTTCGTCCGTTTTTAACCAGGATTCTGTCAGGCACACAATATGCGGGTAGTTCAATATATGCAAAATTACACCAAGTTCAGAAATTTTATTTCTAATACTTCTAATATTTAGGTTTAAAAGAACCATGTCTTCTTGGTTGGTTTCCTTTGTGCTGTTTTCCACGAAATAAATAATTGGATATCTCAATTCCATTTGGCCAAAAGTCGGGGTTTGTGACACGGGTGTGGAATTTTGCTTGAACTCCAACCTTAAATGAGTTGAATCCTTGTTGCCGATTTTGTTGTTGTTGCACAATAAATGAATCATTAGGGAGGTCTTTTTCCAAATATTCCTCAAGATTTTCTTTGGTATAGGTTGGTTTGTATTTACTGACAAACAGCCATTTCATTGGGATCGCCGCAACGATTTCTTCTTGCTGTTTGACACCTATAATTTTAGCGTTGGTATTTACACTTGGCGAGTTAGCCAGTGGGATTGCGCTAGGCGGGACTGATTTTGTAGTGGGAGTGGGAGTCGTGCGAGAGTATGTAGCACCGTTCGGTTGGGTTTCCGCTTTTTGAGTAGAATTTGAGTAAGACAGCACATTCGCATAGGTCTCTGTAGTAGACCTAATTTTCTTATTATTTGAACGAGAATTGTTTGGAATGTTTTGCACCGTATTACTAGAGGTCGCTGATGGATCTTCCTTTATTAGCATTCTGTTTAGAAGATTTATTTGTGCTTGAAGTGAGGTTACCAGAACATTTAAATTACTTATAACCAAATCTTTTTCACTAAGAAGACTTTTTAGGTAAAATATTTCAATCTTACTTGGGTCACCGCTAGATTCCTGGAGCACATCAACCTTCACGTCATCAATGTTTACTAATTGCGATGCAGCTACAGCATTTGTTTTACAACAATACACGGTAATATAATGTAAAAAGAATCTGTTTTGTGATAAGTTCTTTGGTCGTAGGGAAATATATTTTCTACACATCTCTACGTCGTTGATAGAAAATCCTTCATTTATAATTGTAAACTTTCGTGAAATGCCAGTCTTGGTATCTGGTATCGAAACAACTAGATACGCGCCAGTGTCCTATACATCAGTGATTTTCAAATTCGTCAATTCGTAACATCGACAAGTACCAGAGACTTCTATTATTAGCGCGACCTAAAATGATTCAAAGTATTATTAATACATATTGTCTAAAAAGTTAAGAGTTATTACCTTAATCATAAAATATTCTTTACACAAGATTTAGTCAAAAATTCTTCAATTTGCACTCTTTCCAAAACTGCAGCGTTTTTCACCTTGTACCTATCCTTTCGATTGACTCTTCAGATAACAGATATCTACGTTTTTAGACCTTTATCGCAACCTTCAACATTGAATACTTCGACCAAATGGACGAAATGATGAAATTGCATGTTTTTCTTCAGATTAATAGCGTTTTCGGCTTATTTGCACTCAGTGCGCACCAACACAATTTCAGTTTTAAGTCGTGCAACCACTAGTGCAGGTTTATGTCGAACATGTTTATTTGTTTCCGTGCAGATCTTGGAGGTTATGTCCCGTCATATTCTGTCAAGCAAGATGTCAAGACCATAGATAAAATAATAATATATATATATATATATATATATATATATATATATATATATATATATATATATATATATATATATATATAATTATATGTATTGGTCAAGACTTAAGTATTTTGTTATTTTTGTTTTTCCAAAGTCCAAACCTTAGAAAAAAGAGGTCTTCATTTTCCAAAGCTCCAAGCAAACGTTTTGAAATGGTGTGATTACTTCACACATAATAAACTGCACACATTTATATTTAGTTTAACTGCAGTAATTTTATAAGATCAAACAAACTGCTAGGGATTATTCAGTGCGATGGTAGAAGACATTTGAGTATAAGCATTACCACCGTTAACGTGGGTAACGGTATAAGGCATTTCTAACACGTCTAGCCTTAGTGCCTTAGGATTTGGGAGAGATTTCCGGACATGGGCTTTTATATACTCAAATCTAACGTAGGCACTGAATAACCCCTATTAGTTTTTGATTCCATACTTCTGAAACACCCTATATAAACCTAACCTAAGAAATATATTTACCTCTTGATTGGTACAAGTGCGTAATATATTCGCAAAGTCTTTTAGTCGCGATGTTGGGCAGTTATTTTTTTCATTAGACTGAAGATAATAATTAATTTCTTCGTCATCCGATGATGAGGAAGATAGTAGTTAAAATTATTCTCGATGTCGACGCCATTTTTCTTTTCCTTTCAGTTGCACGAATTCATACCACGAGCTGTACAAGCTCGTGCTAAAAATTATGCACTAGTGCTGCACTGAGTGCAATTTAGCTTTAAGTCGAACACGTCAAAATTGCTCTAAACTTTCACGAAATCATAAGTCGAACACGTAAAAGTAATTCAGTGCACTTCAGTGCAGCACCAGTTCAGTAAGTCGAAAACGCTGTAAGAAATAAATAACTTACACCTTGCACACAAAACTTCATTTGTAATTTTGTAAACCACAAAACAGAAAGAGACAAGAGAATATAAAAGCAGTGCTGGTAACTCAACAGTGTTACCATCATTTCGTTCATAAAATACCTAGAAGTTAGCACAGTATGGCGGCCGCCTATCAGTTGTTATTTTTAGCTACCCCCACCAGTATGTATTAGCGATCCAGTTTATTTTAAGAAATCCGTGTATTCCCCTGATTCTTCTTCCCCATTTTCTGTCGCTGGCTACTGCCAAGATCCCTAAACAAGTAGGTTACCTCAGTTTCGAGAAAAAATTCTATTGGTTAGTTTGAGGTTACGTCATCTGGCGTAATATGGCACTGGTTCGGAGTCAGTAGCCGGATTCTTATTACTCGATTCGATACGGATCGGCTCGATAGACGATACTCGACAGTTAATTCGATGCCGCTTGGAAAACGATTCTCATTTAATATCGACCTAGATGTCGAATATCGAATCGTAGCTTCGCCGTAGCACACGTTAAGATGTCCTGTCAAAATATGAAACATAAACATAACCTTCATTACAAAGCTCCATGATAATACATTTTGTGGCTGGCTTTATTTAAATTTAAAAAATGTTGCCAATTTTAAATCAGTTTTTAATTCAGGAAAATGTTCGTCAAGAGAACTATCGTTTAAGAATAAAGAGGAAAGAAATACGACAAAATTTTGATATCGATAATATACCAGAACAAAGATTTATTGAAATTTTTAGAGTAAATAAACAGTTATTTCGGAATTTAGTGAATATGTTAACATCACATATAAGACGCCCTAAATATGAATCAAAAGTATCAGAAAAGCAGAAGATTTTAACGGCTTTAATATTCTATGCATCAGGATGTTATCAGCGTAGAGTGGGGGAGAACTTCAACATAGGAATTAGCCAAACTTGTGTGCATAGGTATATTTTGAATTATTTGATCAGATATTAGATTAGATTAGAATTTATTTAATGATATTTTGTTTACATATTTTAGGTACATTCAAGAAGTTACTTCTGCCATAGATGCACACTTAAGTGAGGAATATACAAAATGTCCAAGAACTAGACGTGAAATAAATATTAACAAGGAACTTTTTATAGCCAAATTTAATTTCCCAGGTAGGTGCTGTAGATGGCACCTGGCACCCATATTGCCATCCTTAAACCTACACAAGAAGAACATAATTTCATCAACCGTAATTCACCTAGGCATTCAACAATTACATCTACGTGAATCTATAATATATTTACATTTTTTAAATAAATACACAAATAAATCACTGGATAGTCTTTTTCCAATGGATTAAAAAAATTTCTTTCCCTTCTACTCAAATAGCTCAAAAACCTTTCGTTTGTGAGGTTATGGCGAGCGAACTTAACCACTCGGCACCTATCTGTGTGTCGACTGAAAATGACAGAAAACGTCGAGATCGAATCGACACGATATTTAATAAGAATCGCGAAACGGCAAAAACTTCTCTACTCGAGTCGACTCGAGAAGATAAGAATCCTGCCGCAGATGTGCCAAAACTGACTTCATATAATG
Source organism: Pogonocherus hispidulus (assembly GCA_963924545.1). Classification (NCBI taxonomy): domain Eukaryota; kingdom Metazoa; phylum Arthropoda; class Insecta; order Coleoptera; family Cerambycidae; genus Pogonocherus; species Pogonocherus hispidulus. The sequence goes on along the minus strand of OZ004700.1, from coordinate 35,494,420 downwards.
CACTGTTTGGTGCAATGTGCAATGTCAGTCAAACACAAATGAAATTTTCAGTTCCGACTCCGACTGCATTTTTTTAATACCGATTGTCCTATAACCTCAAAAATATTTTTTTAAAATTTTTTGATTAAAAGTGATCTTTAAAATAAATGTATGTCTTATTATTTAATAAGGAACCTTTGGCGGAGACGATTGCAGAATGTTTAAATATTTTTTTGAAAGTTTGTGATTAAAAGTGATCTTTAAAATAACTGTATGTCTTATTACTTAATATGGAACTTTGGCGGGGACGATTGCAGAATGTTTTTATTGTTTTTTCTGCCAGTATACTATTTGGACTATTTGGAGGATTTGGATTTGGTTGGATGTTATAAATCTGCACTATTCCAGCACTTACCTACCCTAAACCTCAGTGTCGAAAAGTGCGCACTGGTGCTACGCTACACTCGTCTGCACTGCACCGTTTGCCGAGTCCCGAGTCGAACATTGGAAAATAAATAAAATAGTGTTGCACTTAAATACCAGACGAACACATTACTTGCACTAAGTGCAGCCGAGTGCCAAAAAGTGCAACAAGCCGAAAGCGATATGCATGGTATTTCCATGGTATTTTATCAAAATTGACAGTGTCATAGATATTCTGTGATTGACAGTATTGACATTAAACAAGAGAACTAACCATAGATAAAATATATATATACTGAAATAGATTGGTAATTCTGACTCCCCCACCACTTTTTCCTAAAATAGTACCTGGATCCTATCACTTGCGGCGCTGATGTTAATTTTTGTTGAGAAGGGAGTTTTAAGTGTGTTAGGCAATTTTTCGCGGTTGCACTACCAAAGCTGGTTTATCGGTCAATTTTGTAGGAATAATAGCAATATTGTTATGATATATATAAAATTTGAAATATATTTAATTGTTTTCCTTATGTTTTACATATTCATCATAATTGGAAGAAAATAAGTAAATATTTGGTCGGATAAGTTAACAATTTCGATTTTTATATATCACGCATATAAAATTCAAACTTTATTCAACTGTTCTACTTATTTTGTTCAAATGAATTTCCATTACAAATAGCTGGACACTTGATTGCTATTTGTAATGGAAATTCATTTGAACAAAATAAGTAGAACAGTTGAATAAAGTTTGAATTTTATATGCGTGATATATAAAAATCGAAATTGTTAACTTATCCGACCAAATATTTGATCGAATGTTTACTTATTTTCTTCAAATTATGATGAATCTGTAAAACATAAGAACAATTAAATATATTTCAAATTTTATATATGCCATAACAATATCGCTATTATAAGATGTAAAAATTTAAGGAAATTAAATAAGAGTATAGTAAGAAAATATTAAATTTATTTAAATCATTATAGTTATGATTCATGTTAAATCATGAAATCATGATGGTTGGATAAGAAGTGTCTATGTTAAAAATTATATAATATAGCAATTTTCAGTTAATGAATCAATTAACGACACACACAACCAGATGCAATTGATATTTTCGTGGCTTGTTTTTTTACCATTACTAATTAATTTGTATCTAACTGTCTACCATGAAACTATTTCAGATACTATCTTTCGAGGGTAGAATTTACAACTATAGATATTCATCTTTCCGATATTTACCAACATGAAAAATCTATTATAACCCAGTTGTATGTCTTGTTAATTCGTTAAGACAATGATAACACTTAAAATTTAATGGCATGTATATAAATTTAAGTATGACAAAAATATCTATAATATTACCATTCGAGTATCATAATCTCCAACGTCGAGTTCATATAGAGCAACAATATCATTCCAAGAGGCTATCTCTAACAAAATGAATATTTTATTTATTAACAGATGTTATAAATAACTTTATATATTTGAGCAACTACCTGCTCATTATTTTGCCAAGTGAATTTAACATTTCCCTTGAGCATATTATTACGGAGACCTTTTACTAGATGAGGAGCATCATACATACAGTACATATAGTAGGATGATTTCCTCTCCACCCACGCAGAATCCATACATAACATTTTCTTAATTTCTTGCGCTGAATTCCTCATTGGTCTTAGTCTTTAAATAATTTATAACCGCAGTATTCGTTGAAAGTTGGTCACATATCTACAAAAATAAATGTTACCTTATTAAGAATGTAATTATATTAATCAAACTCACTGCATGGCCACTACTTTCAATCCAATTTCCTGTAGAGCTTCATTTACTTCCTTTACTATCCGCATGAGTTCTGGTGTGCTTATACCACCCTCCAAAAAGTAATAGCATACTGGCTGCTTCCATTTTCGGCTAATTCCCCCTGTCATAAAGAGCATGATCTGCAAACTTTGAACGCCTTTCACAACCAGTGTCCTCAACTTAAATATGGCACGGCGTGCTTTTTCAAATTGGTCTTATTACGGTCTGCTTAAAATTTCTGATCCTCCGAGAACTGAATATCACATATTCGATAACTTTTTATTTTTTCTAGGCACAGAGCAGAGATCGGTTCTGCAAATTGCCTGTGTCCACATTTTGAACGTCTATACTATATAATAAAAAGTATGAACCTGTGGATAGATATAGCAGAACAAGCAAGCAGCAGTTTTTTTATAATTAATTGAATATGTACATAAGTGGGTATACTTAATGGTGAATATAACTGAAGTTTAGTTCAATTATTAGATGATTTATTAACTTACTATCAAAAAGCAACAGTTTATGCAAAACTAACAGGTTATGATTTTTATTTTCAAAACATAATTCATTTCATTCTCATTATCTCATTCAATGATACCTCCCATAGAAAAGGATACCAAGTGCTAACAGCGCTGCAGGTGATAGGATCCCCGAACTACAAAAAGGGGGGATAAGAAAAAAGGGCATTTTTCATTAAGTGAATACCTATGTAATCTATGGTGAATACCCCCTGGAACTAACCTTTAAAATTATAGACAAAATTTAACGTGCTTGCCGCCTTGTTACAAGAACTAGTAATTAACGTCTCAACTTGCAAGTTTAATGAAACGGGCCCCTCCGGAGACTTTATTTCACCTATAATTCTTGAAGTGTATAACCGAGGTAAGTCGTCAAATGGTCGACAATAACTAAGCTATTACATTATTTACATTGACTTTGTAACTTTTTAAAGGATTAGAAAATATGGTAATAATTATGAAATTAATGTAAGTTGCTAAAAACATATTTTTGATATAATGCATTGTATCAAATTGTACGGTTATATGCATTAATCCAACAATACACTTTTTAAAAACTGTTATCTTTTGTAGCATTACCTAGTAATGAAATAACAACCGTTGACTCTTTAAAAATAATCTATGTTTGGTTCACATATCTATGCTTCAGGGTGTCAATTCGACTGTAAGACAAATAACAGACGGGACAGTATGCAGGGTGGTCTGTGTGTTTGAAAGTGGTTCCATCAATTTGTTACTTCCCTGCTGCAAGCTTTACAATGCCATAGTAAGATATTTCAGATTGAAGGCTCCAATATGTAGGAAGCGGTAGATCTTCCATTAGGTTCTGCGAAAAAAAATTAAACAGTATTTTTTGTATTTATAATAATTTACATTTAAATTTAAGTAAGTACAGGTATGATGTGCAGGATAAAATATAAAGGTACATTTATCGAGTACCCTGCTCCTACTTATTGAACCCAGTTTTTTTTTTTTGCTAGATGCCGTTAACTTTTCTCGCTTGGCTATTTCAAGGAGCATGATTTTATAAAGGAGAGAGTATTTAGTATCATTCTTTGATATTTGCAGTAGATTTGCAGGTTACCCACGTAGGTATATGTATAATGATCACCGTGATATGTGTCTACTTTTGAGCACAAAACATCAGCTAATGCTATCATGTTTAAAAGTGCAGATAAAGAAAGTCGTCCTTTTTGACATATCTAAGTAAGAGTTAATGGAATGTCCGGTAGTTAGTCTCTTGTCTCTCATTTCCCTTAAAGCTATTTACTCTGAGTTTAACCATGCAATTTCTGAATTAAACGGCTGCCGATGTTGCAAGTTACGGAAATGGTTGTAGGAACTACCTACCGATTACAAATGATTATTATACTAATATATTTAATAATGAGGTCAGCAATATTTTTTTGCCAAGAACTTACAAAGCTAATACAACTTTGAAGGTATTCCTCTTTTCTTACATCCTTCAAAATCAACGTAAAAAGAAACATATACCTATACGTTTATTTAAAATTGCAATAAACTGCTTTCTTATAATAATAAGGTAAACTACCTCTACTTAAACTTTGTATGACTAAGAATTTACTATCAAACCCTCAGAGCAAACTCAATTTATAAGTTTCATATCTCAATTTTTCATTACAGTGTATGAACAATAACCATCCAAATACGTTTTAACAAGTAGGCTGTTAAATGCTTGATATCTTCGAAGTCATGTGAAGTACATAATTTCGATCTGGAGAAAATCATATCATGAATTTTCTAGAGTAGGTCTATACATATTGTCGGAAAATGAAATTTATGATTTTAAAAATCCTGGATTTCAATGTTCAGTAGATTCAGTAAGACAGTGAGTGAATAATGTTCAGTAAGACAGTGAATTCTTAAGCTTTTTTTTTATTTGTACCACTAATGAAGTGAAGTAGGTATGATATTTCCCATACAAGATGACGATATTTTTACTATATTACTCTAAATTAAGCTCATTAGAAGTAGTATGAAACAATTTCCATGCTCTTTGAATGCTTTATACCTTAAAATTGAAGTAGATAGTCTGCTACAGTTTTACTTAAATAATACCTAAATCCAATGACCGCTCCATCCTCAGACCTCTGGCCAATTTAATGTTTAGACATTCAAATTTGAAAGATACTTATCCTTTGACATTTAAATAATATTGAAATCTTAATAATTGATCTTGTTCTAGTTCATGAATCTTTTTAAGGCATGAAGTGAGAGGAAAGAGCCATATTTTATTTTCCCGAATCAAAGTTGAGAAATTGCTATTGCATAGTTTGGTTGGGTTTTGAATGTATCTAGTTATTTTTCTATTTAAGGGATGTTGGTTTAACTAATTAAAATTTTTCAAGGCAGAGATAAATCATTCAGAAATTCAGAAATTGGAAATTGGTCCGTGATCACTGGACTGTGATCCACTGACATTTAGATTATGGGTGGCTTAGAATCGGGTCAATTTATAAGCATTACATCGGCAAGCAGAAGTGGAGCAGTAAACATTTTAAATGAATATAACTGGAAGAAATAATCCATTTTTACAAACTTAAAATACTTCCATTTTTTATTAATAAAGCAAAATACATTATTCCTGTCTTTAACAGAAAGAAACATCAATCGCTTATGAAAAATTAACATGTTGAATAACTTTTCGAATGCGTTGTAATACTATATATGTATACTCATTTGGGAAATATATTACAGAGAATATAATATGTTACTGTTCCAATAAAAGTTTGCGTTCATAACAGTTTGTGCAAATAAAATATCTGATTATTGAACTCTAATCTATTGATGACGAGTGATACCTAAAAAACTTCTGGGCACATTTGTTCAGCATCACAAATTTATATACACCTTGCAACTTTAGTTAAAAACATAGTCCAACAATTATTTTAAGTGTATTTACTTTTTGATGTAACTACATGTGAGTAAAATAAATTGTGAACAGTTTAAGAGTATTTTGTTGATAATGGCTACTATAGAACAGATGAGGTGTTTGCTAAGAAAGGCTAATTACTAAGGAAGAAATAAACTATCAGAAAAATAAGGGATATAGTTCGAGATATGAATAAGGAGACAACTTTTTTTACTATTTGCTTAATCATATAAACCTAGTAAATAAGATAAAATCAGACAATTAGTTCTATATCATTGATTGGGTACAGATATTTTTCGTTGTAAACTGATCAACACACGAGCATAGCATTGAGATGTTCTAGGTGTGGCTAAAATGCTTCCCCATAAAAACAATGACTGTACTTATGCCTCCTTAATATAGTAATTATAATCAACACTATTTTTATTCCACCTATAATACATGAAGTGTACAACAGAATATACAAGGTTATAATGTAAGCGATATATTTCAGCTTATTATCTATTTTTAACAAATTAAGTTAATAACAGGATGTGAAAGAAATTCGATTGCCTAAACAATGGGATTTCTTATGTCCAACAGTGGTTAACGCGAATATTCGATATGTCGCCCATTTTGCTGCTGTACAATCACCAACTGTTCCTCCAAATTGTACACAGCATTATTCAGCATTTCTGGTTGAATTGCAGCAATTTGCTTCCTAATAGAGTCATATATCATTATATCTGTACATGATTTCCGCCAATGTCACAGAGGCATCTTATTCTGCTGCCATCGTTTGCTTCTGAAGAGTGGAGGAGTTCCTTATATATGCAAATTTACCCCCACTCCGATCATTTTATTTATTTACCATTACTTCAATATGCTTTCATTTAAATTAGAAATCATACACAAGAATTCAAAGATATACATAAAAAATTATATTATTTTTTCTACGTTCATGCAAAAAACAAAACTTTATTGAACTATATTTAGTGAAAAAACTGGTTCTTTATTGCACTCATCTGTCATTCTACTACAGCGTTTTGTGATCATCACAAACATAGACGTCAAATCGACGTGGTACTTAGTGACACCTAAATAAAACATTTTTTGATTTTGCATGAACGTAGAAAAAATATTGTATGTAACTTGTACAAAAAGTGTTTATTGAACTTGACGTGTTATCCAACTTGGCCTGACTGCTTCATTGGACAATTTCACGTCACGTGCAATAAACACTTACTATGTCTGTCTATGTGGTACCCCACATAGACAGACAAATACAGAGAGCCACCGCGTCTTTCTGGACATGTAAGAGGCTCTTTGGAAAAATGTGGGGGCTTAATCCGAGAGCCACCTTATGGCTCTATACCTCGGTTATTAGACCCTCCTTTCTATACGCGTCGATTGTATGGTGGCCAGCCGTCCGGCGGGTTACCATCAAGCAACGGCTAAATCAACTACAACGCCTGGCGTGTGTAAGCACGACAGGAGCGATACGCACGGCTCCCACAGAGGCTCTGGAGGCTCTCCTGTCTCTCCCTAAACTGCATATAGTGGTTGAGGGAGAGGCAAGGAGGGCCTCTTATAGGGTCAAGCAGTGGGGGCGGTGGCTAGGTAAAAGCCACGATGGTGGACACACAAGTATTCTTGGGGAACTTGTGGGAGGAGACAGTCTACTGGACGCACCCAGTGACAGGATATCTCCCACTTATGTGTTTCTCAAACCTTACACAGTAGAGATACCGGACAGGGAAGCTTGGCTCGAAAATCCTGATGCTCAGGTCTCGAATGGGCTCGTCTGGTTTACGGATGGGTCCAAGACAGACCAGGGCTCAGGGGCGGGAGGCCGGGGCGTGCGCCCGAGGGCGAGACTATCCTTCTCCTTGGGAAAGTATGCCACGGTCTTTCAGGCGGAAGTGTTTGCTATCTCTGCATGTGTTCAGGAAAATCTCAAAAGGAGATATTCTAATCAGCATATCCAGATATGCACCGACAGTCAGGCGGCTTTACGTGCCTTGATCTCCTATAGGATCACCTCCAGGACGGTCCTAGAGTGTGTTAATGGTCTGACCCAATTGGGACAGAACAACCAGGTAAAATTGACCTGGGTACCGGGTCATCATAATATAACAGGAAATGAGGAGGCCGATACACTGGCTAAGAGAGGCTCAAGTATACAGTTTACAGGGCCCGAACCAGTGCTGGGGCTTCCGCCTAGTTATGTAGCAAGGTCCATTGGAAACTGGATCAAGGTAAGATCAAAGGAAGAATGGTCAAACGTGACTGGGCTGCGACAAGCCAGGCTCTTAATTGAAGGGCCTTGGTCGAACGCAACTCAATCAATACTTGCGCTGAGTCGTAACAGCATAAGGATTGTCACAGGACTGTTGACAGGTCACGGACATCTTAACAAGCACCTTAACACTATCGGTCTTAGTGACACTAGAAGGTGCAGGTTTTGCGGACACGATGACGAGGACTCCATTCACATCCTCTGTCGCTGTGCCTGCCTCATGGTCAAGAGACACAAACACCTGGGCGCAGCATTTCTTCTGCCTCAGGACATTAGGGAGCTTCCTCTACAACGGGTGTTGGCCTATGCGCACAGCACGGGTCTCTTCCAATAACTCCCAACTAGCGGCAGGCACAATGGGTCGAAAGACCCGAGTGCTGCGGGTAACCGCGCCGCCTATCAACAACAACAACAACACTTACTTTTCGCACTTGTTGCATAAATAACTATTAAAATTACATTACAAACTATTTTACATACTACACTAAATTATATTATATAACTAGACTAGCCTAGATGGTATATATTTCTTTTTTTGTTATTGCAGATGTTACACCTTTCAATGGCCTAAACAACATCAGGGAATTTTTGCAACATATGCAATACCGTGGCATTTCTACGAGATTGGTCGTAGTGTGAATGTCCACATGTTGATGTGTTGCCCCAATACCCTTATGCTGTAAGAGATACAGCACCCTTTATACCAGTCGAAACTCTTCGCCATCGATGGTGTCTACACCCATGAACACTAGCGTCGAACAATAGAGGGTGTCCATACCATCAAGGTTACGGCTCTGGATACACTTGGAATTCGGGGACGATTCCATCATCTTCCACCATTTTCCCGTTCTGATTCCACCCGAGCATCATCCTTCTATGCTAGCCTGTACAGAAATTTAAAATTAGGAGTTCCTTGTGGACCACCAGCCACTATTTTATTAATATTCTCTCAGACGTTGAAAGTCAACTGACTATATTTCAGATTTTCTCCTGTTTTATATTAAATATCCGGTAGCATCGCTTCTGATGTCAGTAGAAAATATCTATATCCAGCTTTCGTTGGTATTGTACTATATTCTAAAGTAATTAGTTTAAGCATGTCTTTTCTAAAAGAATGGGAATCCAAACCTAAAATTGCGGCAAATCTATATAGGTGTGGTCAAACGATAGTGTGCCATAACTCCTACGTGTCCTGGACTAAGGATTACTTTAATTAATTGAATGGAATTATGTCACTCATGTGTATTGGAGAATCCAGCAGCGACTAGGGAAATCCAAGAAACGTGTGAAGAAGAAAGTGGTGGACTCCAATGTATAAAGTGCCACCAACCACTCAAAAGGCATAGCAACTTTGGTATCAGCGGAGATATCTGTGGCACATGCATGGGAGGCAAGCCACTAAGATAACATTATTTGTCGATTGATAAATTCAGTGGAGGCTGTTGGACCAATGTATGCGCCCGTTGTAGATTAAATAAAGAACTATGAGAGAATGTTGGAACATTTTTTTGTAAATCGACATAGTCAAAACAAAAGATGCTGGTGTGTGAGCCATGAGCTGCAAGTGTGGAGGCGGCTCTCCTATGGAAATAGAGTATCCACATGTATATAAATACAGGGTTTTTCAACGAAAAGTAGCCACCCTTAATAACTCAGAAACGGAGGGTAGCAGAAAAATTTCCAAAAACAGGTCGATTTTTAATTCAAGGGGGACAACTTTTGGCGTCAAGTTCTTGATGACATCGCTTCCCCCCTTCCCCCCACTCCAACTACCTCAAAAAATGTAAATGGCAATACGGGCCAAATAATACTTCATTTGACATATTTTAAATCTCTATTCAGTGATGTGCTACATTTGAAATTCGGGCTATTAGTGTTTTACAAATAGTCGATTAACGTTTAAGAATAAACTTAGGAAGTTTACCGTGGTGGAACAAACTTTGTAAACATTTTCTTGATCATCATAGTTTTTTGGTCATTTTTTGTCGCAGTGATAAGATAGGTAGCGCCAGTAAAATTACCGTCAATGAAATACCTGTCAGTTGATGTTCACTTCATTTTGAAGTAAAAGTGTCAAGATGGTTTACACGACTGCCGAAAGAATTGAGATTGTGCGTTTGTATTTCAGAAATAACGACTGCGCACGAGCTACAGCGTGTGTTTTCAATGAAATGCATCCCGATAAATTCATTGGTCATCAATATGTTTTAAAGTTGATGAAAAAATTTATGGAAACTGGATCAGTGGCAAACAAAAAACATCAACCAGAAGGACGAATTATTAATGAACCTGTTGAAATTGCTGTTTTGGGACACGTCGCAATGGATAACAATCAGTCTTTAAATCAACTTTCCCGGGCATCAGGGGTTTCAACAAGCAGTATATGGAGAATTTTAAAAAAGCACAAATTTCACCCTTACAAGATAAAACTTCTTCAAGAACTAAACGAAGACGACAATGATCGAAGACTACAGTTTTGCGAAGTTATGTCTAATAATCTATTGAATACCGTGCACTTGTTGTACAATATTTGCTTCAGTGATGAGTGTATGTTTTTTTTGAATGGACAAGTCAACAGGCATAACTGTAGGTATTGGTCAGATACGAATCCGCATTGGTTTAGGGAAACCCATACCCAATATCCCCAGAGACTGAATGTTTGGGCAGGTATTCTAGGTGATCACATCGTTGGCCCGTATTTCATTGGCGGTAATTTGACTGGCGCTACTTATCTTGAACTTCTTGATACCACCATTGATCCGCGCATAACAGAACTACTGGAAAATGATGAAAATTTGCTTGAAAATGAATTAGTTTTCCAGCAAGATGGGGCACCTCCCCACTATGCGGTTCCTGTTCGAGAATATTTGAACGATCGCTTTCCTGGGTAATGGATTGGCAGACGTGGTCCAATCGAATGGCCGGCTAGATCACCAGACCTATCTCCGTTGGATTATTTCTTATGGGGCATTTGAAATCCAAGGTGTATGCAACACAGCCAGCCGACATTGAAGATCTTAGGCAAAAAATAATAGAAGAATGCCGATAAGTGACACCAAAAGTTCTCGCAAATGTTCGTGAACTCTTTCAAAGTCGTCTGTATTATTGTATGGAAATTAACGGAGGTCACTTTGAAAACTTACTTTAACGGTAACTGCCATTATTTATAATTATTATAAATGCTTAAAATAAATACAATTTCATGAATTTATTGCAAGATACGTGTTTCTATTACTGAAAAGCCATCACTGCGACAAAAAATGACCAAAAAACTATGATGATCAAGAAAATGTTTACAAAGTTTGTTCCATCACGGTAAACTTCCTAAGTTTATTCTTAAACGTTAATCGACTATTTCTAAAACACTAATAGCCCGAATTTCAAATGTAGCACATCACTGAATAGAGATTTAAAATATCTGTCAAATGAAGTATTATTTGGCCCGTATTGCCATTTAAATTTTTTGAGGTAGTTGGAGTGGGGGGAAGGGGGGAAGCGATGTCATCAAGAACTTGACGCCAAAAGTTGTTCCCCTTGAATTAAAAATCGACCTGTTTTTGGAAATTTTTCTGCTACCCTCCGTTTCTGAGTTATTAAGGGTGGCTACTTTTCGTTGAAAAACCCTGTATATATTTTAAGAGACATTATTTTTTTTTTATTTAGTAATTACTTTATAATCATTTAAATACATATATTACCAATACACATGTATTTTTTTTAACTAAAATATTCATTTAGAAAGTGTATTATTTATTATCTATTTGATTACATCTCTTACAACTTAATATTTTAAATAGTAAATATTTATTGTACAACACAAATCTAATAAAATTAAGAGTTAGTTATACCAATCAATAATAATTATATACAATGCCAGTCTGAACAAGTCCTCCTAATACACTATGAAGAATGAGTGCATAAACTCGAGTTTGTTTGAGAAATTTTCCCTTTCGCGTTTCAAACTCAATTTTGATGTCCAGAGTAGATGATTTCAAAGCATTTCGGTTTCGTGCGCTTGATGAGAACAGTCAAGAACAAACAATGGATTTTCTCTAAATTCACCAAGATCCATCATTGGTTTACTCATATCTCTGTCATAGTAGCTATGTTGGAAGTTCTCGTAGCATAATAGGCTGCCGAATCAAGGTAATTCTTGCTAAAATCAAGATTCCAGCGCTCATATAGATATACTTCGCAATTTAGAAATAGCTGAATATCATTAATATCCGTATACGTAAATTTCGTGATATCCTTTGTTCTGTCGTTGGAGTAGTTGTCGTTTTGGAAGCCAATAATGATGTAGAAGATGCATTACGTAAACTAGGTAATTCATATAAATCCCACATATGGTAATTAGGCTATCTTAACTTTACCATTATTATGGTTGTTTTTAATTCTATCGAAAAGTTTAATTGTTTGTCGATCCTCGGGTAAGTACAATATATGTCTAATCTCCGATTCGAATTTTCAATTTAGCATCAACCTCCCCAATGTATGAGTCACAGAATATCTATAAGTGTATGGAAACTTAATTACACTAACACTAACCGCACAATACTGTGCTTTTATACTGACATAATCATTTCACTAACTCAAAGGGCTTAACCCTCTTGAGCCTTCTTACTATGTTAGTGTTGTCGAGGAGCTGGATGGCCTCGATGTTCACATGTTGATGGAGTCGTTGTTCATGAGTCCGTGCAAATTTAGTAATTGTCTGCTCTACAGTGTCCATCTGAAGATCTCGATGAAGGTCGCTGTTTCTGATGTACCAAGGCGCTTTGACGATGTTCCGCAGTACTCTGTTCTGAAACCTTTGAATGATTAATATGTTACTCTTACTGGCACAGCCCCAGAGCTGTATTCCATAGGTCCATACTGGCTTGAGAATTTGTTTATACAACAGTATTTTGTTGTAAGTTGATAAGCGGGAGTGTCTACCAAGTAGCCAGTACATTTTCTTATATCTGATGTCTAGCTCTTCTCTTTTCTTTTTAACATGGACTTTCCACGAAGTCTTGCGTCTAATGTGATGCCTAGATATTTTGCTGAGGTTGCATATGGAATCTGGGCATTGTTCATGTTAATAGGTATTTGTTGTTCTCTTTTATTTGTGAAATTAATCTGCACTGATTTGGTTTCATTCAGCTTGATACGCCATCTTCTGGTCCAGTTATTGATTTGGTTAACTGATGTTTGCAGTTTGTCTGCAGCTTCTTCATAGCCCTTCCCTGTGGCAAGAATGGCAGTATCATCTGCAAACGTGGCTATTGTGTTTTGCTCTAACTGTGGTATATCACTGGTGTAGATCAGGTATAAGATAGGGCCTAGGACGCTTCCTTGTGGTACTCCTGCTTTGATTTCTTTTAGTTCAGTGTATGCTTCATCTTGTTTGACTCTGAAGAGTTTTTTAAAACAGTCAGTAATATTTTTGTTTGAACTTTGGATTATTTGCCTTGTAAGTGTGAGCTGCTAGGACATAATTATCATGAGCTTCTCCTAGGATACCTATACACCATATATTTACTAATTCTTCTTTAGAATAATTCATTTTGCCCTAAATTTCACTGCCTAACTTCAATAACAATAAAGCAATAAAGTGTGGAAGATTTACTGTGCTTGAAGTGGAAAATGCTTTAAAAATTGGAAAAAGACTAAAAAACGTTTCTTCCTGTTAGTCTGCAGTCAACATTTTGTGGATAATGATTTTACTAATGTATGTAAGAATTTTCAAATGTTTTGTGGATAATGATTTTATACTAAGGTATAGTGGATAATGATTTATTTAATTGACATTTGTCTAACATTGACATATGTGAAAATGTCCATTAATTCGATCTGAACACGGGAAATTTTAAAGGACATTGAAATAATTGTAAGTATATTCAACACTTACACTCTTATGGAAAATGCACTATATATTATCACAGCTAACTGGGTCCTGCCAAAATATTTATTTATTTATATTTATCTTAAATATATAATACATAAGTAACAATAATACATCATCCAACCAAAACTTGACCCCCCCACCCCTTCGATCTTGGGAAGTAAGGATTTCCCGGAAAATTCCCAAAATACGTCAAAACAGATTTTGAGGAGGAAGAATCTTAATGTAAAAAAGAACCCACAAATGTCACCCCTATGCGCGTCACATCAACCCTCTTAAGAATTTTAAAGGACACGAGGGTCATGTAATACATCAAATTAAAGGTATTTTTATCCTGTAAACCACCATATTTTTGTTTTTGATGTGAAATTTTAGTTTGAAATAAAAAAGCTGAAATTAAACAAAATCAATTTTAATTTAATGAATACTTAAAATGGCTCTCATTAACTTGCAAACATAAATCCTATCATTAAATGCTCTTTGTTTTTGATGCGCCGATTAAAGTATAAGAAAAAACTCAGTTTAAAATAAAAATGTATTCAGGGCACTCATAATGGGAACAATTATTTACAATTGTTGGAAGATGCAATTGATCCGATGATAACAGAAATTTTAGAAAATGACGATAATTTAGTAGAAACTGAATTAACTTTTCAACAAGATGGTACACCCCCTTACTATGCTACTGCTGTGCTACAATTTTTGGATGAGCGTTTTCCAGGGCATTGGATTAGTAGACGAGGTCCCGTTGAATGGCCACCCACATTCCATATGCAAACTCAGCAAAATATCTAGGCATCACATTAGACGCAAGACTTCGCTGGAAAGTCCTTGTTAAAAAGAAAAGAGAAGAGTTAGACATCAGATATAAGAAAATGTACTGGCTACTTGGTAGACACTCCCGCTTATCAACTTACAACAAAATACTGTTGTATAAACAAATTCTCAAGCCAGTATGGACCTATGGAATACAGCTCTGGGGCTGTGCCAGTAAGAGTAACATATTAATCATTCAAAGGTTTCAGAACAAAGTACGGCGGAACATCGTCAAAGCGCCTTGGTACATCAGAAACAGCGACCTTCATCGAGATCTTCAGATGGACACTGTAGAGCAGACAATTACTAAATTTGCACGGACTCATGAACAACGACTCCATCAACATGTGAACATCGAGGCCATCCAGCTCCTCGACAACACTAACATAGTAAGAAGGCTCAAGAGGGTTAAGCCCTTTGAGTTAGTGAAGTGATTATGTCAGTATAAAAGCACAGTATTGTGCGGTTAGTGTTACACGTTAGTGTTAGTGTAATTAAGTTTCCAGACTCTAAGGTACACTAGTGAGTAAGTAAAATTTTCAACTTTAGTTAAATTAGGATAGAACCAAATTAGTCATTGATCTCCCTTTGATCAGATTGTAATAGCAGCAAAATAACCTTCAAGGGATATTTTCTATATATATAAAAAAAATAATGTTTTAAAAAACTAAATGGAAGATTGGAAACAGCGGCAAATGTTAATTATGAGAAAACTACCAGATCACGTAAAACTATAAGTGGCGAGGACAATCAAATTATTAACATATTGTGGCATCAGTAGGTAATTGAAGATGACCCTACTGCAAGTGTAAGGAAAATTAATGTATTAGATTTCTAAAGTGTAATGAGTAAATCGCTAAAAAAATGTGTCACCCTTACCACATCTAATGCCATTACTTGCTCTCAGTACAAAATTTTCAAAATCTGTTGCAATTTTGTCACAACCCAAGCAACATTTCAGGAGGATCTGAATTTTTTTCAGATAGTAGTATGAGTAGTAGTTCAAGTAGTATGAGTTGTCGTTCTCAAATACAAGATGAGCAAATTTACATATTTTTTCACTATTATGGTGACCATAATCACAGATTAATTCGACAGGTGGGTCATCAATATCGTTTCAAGGTAAATGTTTCGCTTGGGATATCCGCGGAGAATACATAATTGAACCTTTTACCTCTTTGAAGGAAATATGTACATACAGTTTTTGCAGAACTAGATCCATCTTCATAGTACGTCATAGTACATAGAACGTCAGTCCTATGACCTTTTACCTCTTTGAAGGAAATATGTACATACAGTTTTTGCAGAACTAGATCCATCTTCATAGTACGTCATAGTACATAGAACGTCAGTCGGAATATAAAGCTCTTTATGTGTTTCGCCGAGTTTACACAGCCTTGACTAACACATCGGCTGTATAGGCTTTTGGGCTCAACAAATAATGTTCGCCCTCTACTCCTAGTAACATAATATAGGTACTAATAATATATATATATATATATATATATGAACTATTTTTTATTTAATATTTGGATTCTATGTCAAATTTAAAGGTAAGTTTCATAAGAATACCCTATCCCTAAGTTCAATTGTTTCTGAGATATTTCTACTTTTTAAAAAATTTTGGAAAAAACATACTTACACTTAATCGGTTCTATCTCTTCTAGTTTTCAATCTAGAGGGCTAAAATTTTACACGAGAAATACTAAAAGGTATCCAAACATCTGTAGTATTCGAAAATTGATGTAAATTACACAGGGCGTCGAAAAAACACCGCCCAATTGTGTCAAATTGAAAATTCAATAACTCGCTTATTTTAAATACATCACCCTATGTTTTATAATGCTAATGGATGTAGCTTTTAATTCTCTTTCGATTGGTATTAGCATTCCCTATACCTAAATTCGACCGATTTGAAGATATTTGGATATTATTGCTGCAACGAAAATAATTCGACAGTCAGCTGCAGAATTGCTTTCAATTTACCTTCGTTTACCAGCAATGTGATAACATATATACCTATATATAAACAAAAAAACTATAAATACTAAAGTATTTCTACTAATTTTTAACTTGCCAGATTTCAGTAAGAAAAAAATTTTTTCAAGCAAAATAAATTATGCAAGAAAAACGTTTACTTGTATTAACAATTCATTAATTTTTATATTATAATTACTTTGAATGTTTGGAATAAACAAAAGAGTGTACACTTAGTTATTTATTTTTTGCGGCAGGTAAATAAAACAATAATCTTTCACAAATTTTATTTATAAAAAATACAATCAAACTTCCATTGAATATATTAACATCTAATTCAGAAATCAGTCAATTTTCTTTTAATTTCTGTTTTTGTACCACAAACGTGTTTTTAGTAAACAAATTCAATTTTACATATCACACAACAATTATTGTATTGATTAATGTCAGTTGACTAATTTGGTGACCACGTAATATTTACCTATATTTATATCACAGATAAAACTTAAATTAGAATAACTTCATAGAAAACATTTTACTAAATATATCTACATACATAGGTACATATAATAAGGAGTATATTTATAGATACCACATAGCTTTTAAACAGTTTTTGTGCAGATGTTCCTCATGCAGGGGACAGTAGAATTACATATTGTTATATGAATGTTTTAATCATTAGAAGTCGATCATTGATCGAGTTACTGAGATTTGAGTCTATAATATTGTGTTAATAATATGAACAGAAATTCTCTTATGCATACATGTACTTATGTCAATTTCAGTTATATGTGTCAGAAACTTACTCTTACTAAGCTACTATTGCTCTCTTGTTTTCTTGTCAGGTTTTTAAATATGTTCAAAACACAGATTAGCCGATCACTAACCAATTTAAGTTTCCAAAAACACCTAGTTGGTTGTAATTTCTTTGTTGTTTAGCAAGAGCTAAAAGAACTATCTAACAAATTATTCTTATATAGTTCACGCAAAATTTTTTGTATAGGACTATGTAAATTTCATATCAAATTCATTCAAATTTCTTCTTCACTTATTAATTTATTTTTAGTGATTCGTGTAATAAAATAGAGGAAGTAAGAACTTTCGGATTTTATCAATTTTAAATTATTTAAGATAATATAAAGATTATTTGCTCGGACAAATCTATATTATTTATGTGGGACATTGCAGCTTAATTTTGTTAACTAAATTATTGAAGAATTAGTAGTGCATCTTTACAGTACAATTTGATTTACATTTATCTATTAGTCTATAAAATAGTTATTTCACCTATTTCTCTATAACTATTTAAAGATTTATCCATGTACAAAAATTGTCACCCATTAAAATTTAATTCTAAGGGATATTCCAAAAGTCAATACTTAATTGTGAATAGCCAGATACGAGATAGAACAGCAAAAGGTTTACTATAAACGTGTATTTTCAAAAATACTAGTGTCTATAGATCCAAAAACTACTTGTATACAAACACTATAAAAAACTCGCTACATGTTTGACTGAAAGCGATAGCGACTTTTTAAAATTAAACAGAGCACTATATTTTTACATATTGGAGTACACAGTTTTATGTAACAAATTAGTTGATATATAGAGACTATTGATATAGAGAGATATAAAAGATTGCAGGTACTATAAAAAAGTACCTAATGTATTACCATAAAGTAATAAGAATCTATTAATTTAAGAACTCTGTATATATGTCGCCTGTCATACCATTTTGTTCTCTATGCTTAAGATTAATTAAATTCAAACTGTGTGAAGTAGGTATAACTATTATTACTTATAACAGTACCTACATATACAAACATACATACCTAGTTGAAATAATACATATTACCTATAAATGTTTAAATTTAATATGAAATAAATAAATAGTTTTAAACAGCCCTTATAAGTATCTATAGGTAATATAAATAAGTAGGTGCATAAATATACATTTTGCTTTAACCATTCTCAAATGTATGAATTTATATCCACGCCTATAATACAGATGTACATCCACTTCAAATTACCATAATATAAAACTATAGAGGAATTTATTACTTACTTTACCCGTTTATTTTATTAAAAGAGCAAAGTGCCCATAATGGTAATGAAAACATTAGAAATATATAATATGTTTTGTAACGAGTAGAACTAGGTTATTAACACAAAAAAATTGAAGTTGATATATTAACACTAGTAATAGTAATTTTTTTTATTTGCTTAATCATATAAACCAAATAAGTAAGATAAAATCAGGCAATTAGTTCCATTATTGATTCGATACATTTTTCGTCGCAAACTGATTGATTTTTTTGATTGAAATGATTGAGTTGTTCTCGGTGTGTCTATAGAATGCCTCCCCACAAAAAACAATGACTAGGTACTTATGCTTGCTTATAATATATTTTTGTCACAACCAAGACCCTATATTTCACAAAAGTTACAAGTTACATATTCACCAGTTAAAAGTGATAGGGATCAAAATCAGTGAAAAATAGGAGTTATAAGTGTTTCACAAAGGCAAAATTACAAGTCTCGTTTAACCAGTAAATTTTCATAAGTTCACAAGTAATATTTTTACAGTTTCACTATTGTAACTCTTACTATATTTTTACAAGTAGAAGTTTACATTGGATAATATAGCAAGATATTTTCAGTCATTGTCCAAGATAGGAGAAATATTCTGCTATCGCAAATTTCTATTAAATTATTCAAAAATACCATGTGGAACTTTTCCTCTGACGATGAGCTGCCCGTATAGCCACAGCGTCGTTGGTTTATGGTTAGAACAAATGTAGATTTTGTCAGACTGAGAGACTTGGAATGTTGTTAGTGAAACTGGAATCAATTACTCCTTGAATCACTCATTCTTATTAGGCATGTAGGACTTGAACGTGCAACAAAAAGTGAGGCACTTTCGGAGTAGGGTTGCCAAATTTGTAAAATTGCAAATTGGGAGCAGGTTTCATAAAGTTTAATGAAAAAAAACCAAAAACAAAAATTGCACTCAAAATATAAGTAAAAATAAAAATCTAACCATTAATAATATAGTTTATGCATGAACAAAACGTAAGTAATTATTAAATATGTAATACTTATTTTTGATTGGTTTTATCTTTTTCTAAAATATTTTTTAAATATTTAGCAAATTCTGCACAAGAATAGGGATATCGTGCTTGACAATTAACTCAGCTTCTAACGTTGACATGTCAAGTTGTTTTTTCTATTTCTTCCAACCTATAGTTGTTTCTTTCTAGGTTTTCATGCCAAACCCATTAAACTAAACTAAAAATGCGTCCAGTTATTGCATTTGAATAAGGAATGGAGAAAACATTGTTTATCCACAAATAAATTATCATCAAAGTTTTCCTTAAAAAATTCTTATATTAATAGGATTAAACATATTAACAACAAAACAAAAAAATTTTTATTCTAAATTTACAATATTAATGGCAAGAATTGGAAGTGACATTCTATCATGGGAGGCGGGAGATCCAGGAAAAAAGCGGGAACCTCGCGCTCGTCAGAATGTTTCGCAACCTTTTTGTCGGAAAGAGTTCAATTGTGTGCAGCTCTGCATTGACCGGGTAAATACCATGCATATTGGTGATATGCATGGTATTTCAAAGTATTTGATCACAATTGACACTCTGCACACCACTAAACAAGAAGACTAACCTCTAAAATTCTGCACGAAATTTAACTGAGGTGGGCTTGTAACTTGTAACTATTAATTCACAAGTATACAAAATTTTCGAGAAACACCTGTGCTTATCGGCTTGTTACAAGAACTATTAATTGTGAAATAGTTGTAACTTCTCAACTTGCAACTTTCATGAAACGGGTCCCAGGAGACTTTATTTCACCTATAATTCTTGAAGTATACAACCGAGGTAAGTTGTCACATGGCCGACAAAAACTAAGCTATTACATTCTTTACATTGGCTTTGTAATTTTTTAAACAATTATAAAATATGGTAATAATTATGAAATTAATGCATTAATGCCAATGCATTATAATTTGCAGTACAATTTGATAATTTGATACAATTATCAAATTATCAAATTGTACGATTATATGCATTAATCCAGCAAACACTTTTTAAAAACTGTTATCTTTTGTAGCATTACCTAGTAATGAAATAACAGCCGTTGACTTTTTAAAAATAATAAGCTATGTTTGGTTCGCATATGGTGCTTCAGGGTGTCAATTCGACTGTAAGAGGAATAACAGACGGGGCAAATGCAGGGTGGTCTGTGTGTTTGAAAGTGGTGCCATCGATTTGTTACTTCCCTGCTGCAAGCTTTACAACGCCATAGTAAGATATTTGAGGTTGAAGGCTCGAATATGTCGATGTAGGAAACTGTAGATCTTCCATTAGGTTCTGCGAAAAAAAATTAATTAGTATTTTTTGCATTTATAATTTATATTTAAATTTGAGTAGGTACAGGGATTATGTGCAGGATAAGATACATACACATATAGGGTAATTTTTTTCGAGTGCCCTTCCTACTTATTGAACCTAGTTATTTTTTGCTAGATGCCGGTAACTTTTCCTGCTTGGCCATTTCAAGGAGCATGCTTTTAAAAAGGGGAGACGTTTTGTATCACTTTATGATATTTGCATTAGATTTGTAACTTACCCACGTAGGTATATATATTGTGCAAAATTTGAAAGCACTAACAGAAAATGAAGAATAAATCTAGTGCAGTTCCAATTCCGGCAAAACATATTAGAACGGCCAATGTTGTTTCAATTTTCCTTTATTTACCAACAATGTGATAACATATATATATAAACAACAAACAAAACTAAAAATAATAAAGTGTTTTAAAAGTTTTAACTTACCACATTTCAGTAAGAAAAAAGTTTTTCAGGCAAAATAAATTATGCAAGAAAAACATTTTACTTGTATTAATAATTAATTAATTTTTATATTATAATTACTTTGAATGTTTGGAATGAACAAGAGTGTACTTATACACACACTTACTTATTTATTTTTTGTGGCAGGTAAATAAAACAATAATCTTTCACAAATTTTATTTATAACAAATACAATCAAACTTCCATTGAATATATTAACATCTAATTCAGAAATAAGTCAATTTTCTTGTAATTTATGTTTTTTATACCACAAACATGTTTTTTAGTACACAAATTCAATTTTACATATCACACAACAACAACTGTATTGATTAATGTCAGTTGACTAATTTGGTGACCACATAATATATATATATATATATATATATATATATATATATATATATATATATATATATATATGTTTAACGTATTATTCCGGCACTTTTTTTGCTAACTAATGAATAGTTCCAAGACATTTGTTTAGTTCCAGGACAGTCTTGGAATTATTATATGTTAAACAGGGACTTCCAGGACGATAATGTATAGTTCCAAGACGGTCTTGGAAAACTAAACGGTCTTGGAATTCAAGGTATTATTTTATCTTCTACCCACTTCTTAAAATCATGAAAAAGACAAATTCAATGACAATGTAATATAGCAATCATAATCGAAATGCACAAATTTAGGACGCACAATCTTTTAGTATTTTGACATATGGTTATTTCAGGAATGCATTTTTAAATGTACCTATACAATAAATTACATAATCGATTCCAAAAACTTCACAAAAAAGTGTCAATAATAAGAAACAGTACGTATTAATGCATTCGCTATGGTCAGTCAAACTACTTTATAAAATAAAAATATTATTACAAGTAGGTACTACTACTAGATAAGTACTGCTAATAAAATAATAAAAATGTGAATACAATTTTCCGAGTTACTAAGGCACAATAAAGTAACGAGATTTAAATTCAGAAAATTAATAGTGCATTTTTAACAAAACCCAGCATCCTAATACATTTAACAAAAGCATTAAGTTCAGTAAGATTTAACAACATTGTATATAAATATGGAATTAAAGTTCAGGGAAGTATTGAGGGTCATAACAAGGTCCCTTAGTTTCAAACATCATTTATGTGTTGGTTCTGCAGATTATCATTTTTTAAAATAAACAGAAAATGAAAAAAATATATAAAAACGGAAACGGATACAGAAAGAATTTAAAGGAGGACATGAAAAACTGAATTATATATCTACACATGTCTAAAGTATAATTCCGGCACACTTTTGGCTAACTAAGGACTAATTCCAAGACAATTGTTTAGTTCCAAGACAGTCTTGGAAAACTAAACAGTCCTGGAATTCAAGGTATCAGTTTATCTTCTACCCACTTCTTAAAATTATGAGAAAGTCAATTTCAATAATAATGTAATATAGTAATCATAATCGAAATGTGTATATTTAGGACGCACAATCTTTTTGAATCTTAACATATTGTTATTTTAGGAATACATTTTTAAATGTAAATATTAATAAATCACGTTATAGATTCCATAAACTTCAAATGTTAGTGTCAGTAATAAGAAACAGTATGTATTAACTATGGTCAATCGAACTACTTTATAAAATAAAAATATTATTACTACTACTATTAGGTATTGCCCATCAAATAATAAAAACGTGATTACAATTTTCCGAGGTGAGGACAGGGTAGCAATATACTGGAGATTTGATCTTCCTAAGGCACAATAAAGTAACTTAATGGCATTTAAATAAATAAATTAGAAAATTAACAATGCATTTTCAACAAAACTCGACATACTTATCTTAGAACTTAGAACAGCATTGAGTTCAGTAAGATTTAACAACAACATTGGATATAAATATATTGTGAATTAAAGTTCAGGGAAGTGTTGAGTGTCATTACAAGGTCCGTTAGTATCAAACATCATTTATGCAGTAAATCTAGCCTCTGCAGATTATTATAATTTTTTTAACAAAAAATGAAAAAAATATATAAAAACACAAACTTCGATACAGAAAGAATTTAAGGCTCGATCATCTTTATTATTGAAAGGGTTTAGAAACTCTTATAATAAAACTGGATTATATAATATACATTATATAATATGTCCAAAGCATAATACCAGCACTCTTTTGGACTCTTAATCTAAGGATCAGTTCCAAGACCATTATTTAGTTCCAGGACGGTCTTGGAAAATTAAACATCAGTCTTAGAATTGAAAGTATCACTTTAGCACTTACAGTACATTTTTGACAAAACCTGACATACCTATGTTAAGATTTAATAGCAACATTAGATATATGTGCATTAAAGTTCAGGGAAGTGTTGAGGATTACTACAAAGTTCTTTAAACTGAAAACAGTTCCAAACGTCTATTATGTGGTAAACATAATCTCTAGTAGTTATATTACAGTATCAGAATCAGTTTGTCAAGATTGAACTGTAGAGCTAAACCATTCAGAACTTCTGAGATTTTGTTGAAAAATGTTAGGTTAATGGCAAACAGAAGGAAATTACTGTTAGAGAAGCATTTAGGAATATTGTTAATGAGAATTTTAAAGTAATTCTAGTAATTCCCTAGAGAAGAACCTTGCGGTACTCTCAACATTACACTGCAGTCAAATACCTTTATACCTGTCCATGAGTAATCTGAAAATTGGATAAATGATGCACGATAGTTCGGATCACAATTCCAGGGAGGTGGATCTCTTGAAGTAATAATAACAAGGGGCCTGGATTATAAAGAGAGTTCCAGAATGATTGTCCGTGCCGCGTCATAATGATTTTTTATGTGCCGCCTTTTTATTTTTAGTATCTGCACTAGAATCATGAGCGCAGGCAAGGGAATTTACTGGTTTGATTTGATTTGTTCCATGCCATGGTACGTCAGTATATATAGGTTGATTTAAAAATAAAATAAAGACAATTTATTAAAAATAAGATAGTTATTATTTTGTACAATTCTATTCCTATGTATCACCAGTATAACCTATTCAAACTGTGAATTGTGGAGCGTTAAAACCTGATTTAGAACTCTCTCAAACGGTGTAGTATTGAAAAATACTGTTTTAAACGCAAATGATACTTCAGTAAAACAATTTAAACACGAAAAATGCTAAACGCCACTGAGTCAAACGTCAAATATGAAAATTTTCAAATTGACAGTTAAAAAGAAAGTAATTTTAGCAAATGGAAATAAATTTTGATTATATTCGGGATAGGCTGCGTTCCCGTACCGGACAATCATTCTGGAACTCTCTGTATTATCTATATCTAATAGTGACTTAAATGAGGGACGCGTTGATCAAGTTTGGATGGAACATTATTACTACAACATATTATTAATAAATATATTGCGACGGTGCTATCAAAAGTTTTGTCATCGCCGTCCTTAAATCGCCGGGTGTAAATAACAGAAGTAACACTTACAAAGGGATATGCGTTGATCAAATTTGGACCGAACATTACTAATACAATATGACAAAAATTTTGATACCACCGTCACTATCTATATTTATTATCAATCTCTGACACGAATTTGATTAACTCATCCCTCTTCGTTTGGAAGCTGAAATGCAGTAAAACACGTCATTTTCGTTCCATAAAGAACGGGAGTGACAAACCTTTTGACATCACTTGATTTTATATCCGTAATCTTCAATGCAAGTATCAATTCTTTCCCAGGGGCGGATTGGGAGGCCGGGCGATCTCCCAATAGGACGGCCGGTTACGTTATTTGTAGGGCCTGTCTGGCCGGTAGAAAATAACTGGTGGATATATAATAATTATTGTTGCTTATTACCGTTCAATGCGTACTCCTTGTATAGCATGTATTATTTACGAAACATAGGTTTTATTTATATCTAAATAAACTATTTTTTTTTCGCTTTTAATTATTTATTTGTTGCACATTCTAGGGATTCGATATTGTAGGGCCAAATTGGTAATAAAATTGATACTGTTTGGTTGCCGTATCATACAAGTGATTCCAATTATAAAAAAAATTGAGAAGGCTAAAATTACACATAATAATAGTAATAGTAGTTGAATAAAAATTGTTTCTATTGCTTATATTGAATTATCGATTACTATTTTTCTTACGGTTCACTAGATTTCTTAAGTATAAATATAGTTTCCGGTCTTTAACTGGATGCTTTGGGTTGACCTGTCTGGACAGCTGTGGTAGATACTAAATAAATAAAATAAATATAAATTAGATTCTCAAAATTATATCATTTGTATCGATGAATAAGAATGTTGAAAACTGGACTGCAGTAGATCATGAATAATTTACAGTGTTGTATAAAATATACTAAAACAGAAATACTCAACACAATAAAAAATTTTATTCTTAAAATAAACAGAAAATAAAAAAATATATATATGTATACATATAAACACAAACTCCAAGGTGAATATAAAGTATTTAGGAGAGGATCATTTTATTCGCTTGAAGAATTTAGGAACTCTTACAAAGAAACTAGATTTTGTATTACCTATATGTTTACGTATTTTATGTTTATGTATTTTGTATACGGTTTACCTGTTAAGTGCTTCTTTATTCTAATTCTAAAGTTTCAAGGAACTTTGATTTGTAACGAGAAATATTCTTAAACAATTTTCATTTAACAAAATTATGAATTTCCCTGTAATGTGAAAATCTTATTTCTTAAACTCAACATTACCTATACACATACATATTATATTATTTTATAAACAGAGGGGGGGGGGACCAAAAGTAATAGCTCCGTTGCTATTAGCAATGTGCAATTATCCTTTGGTGTAGTCAGAGAACCCACTGAGACCCATTTTCTAAAATTATTTTTATATATAGGGTGTTCACATATAGAGCGCTACAAAAAAATTTTTTTAATTTAACACCCTAAGAGAATGTTCACAAGTACCTACATGTAATACGCGAGTATTTGAGAATAACGTTAATAAAATGGAAGCGCCGTATGTGATAGTAAAAAACAAAATATCGGTGGACGGCCCAGAGCAAGGCGAATGAAAATGTATAAAAATGTATAGGGTGATAAATTAAAAAAATATATATATGACGTTCTATGTATATGAACACCCTGAATATATAAAACTAATTTTAGAAAATGAGCCGTACTGGCTGTTTTGACAGTACCAAAGGATAATTGCTTATTGTTAATAAGCAATTATCAAGCAAGCGGGTGGACGGAGCTATGCTCCGTCCGTTAAAATATATGTTTTTCCTATCACCTGTAGATTAATAATTTTTTTAATGAAAATTGATTAGGAAATTTCCCGTCCAAAATCTATACTTCAAGTGACAAATCAAAGTTCCTTGTAACTTTAGTTCCTTGTAACTGTAGAGTTAGAATAAAGAAGCACGTAATGGGTAAATCGTGCGATTGAACTGACTGACTGTCTCCTAAATTCTTTCTAAACTGCTTATGAACAATGCAATTATAGTTTTAACAAATTTAAACTAGTTTGAGAAAGATAATTTTTTCTTCCCCTTAAAATTGTTGTGGATCCACGTCTTTATTTGTGGCGACGTTCGGTTTTGAAGAGCCGGAGTTTCTTTAATAGCCGCCTGAATGGTTTTCAGGGACGGTAACACTTTTTTTCGCAAGTTATCACCAAAGATCCTCATAACCGCGTTTTTTTCGTCTTCTGTCCATCTAATTTTTTTAGAGGATCCGTAACCCTGAGCAGCTGCAATAACATAAATGCCATTAAAATTAATGAAAATAATCTTATCAAATATACGCAGTGTAAAAAAAGTATATTAACCTTTAAGAAGTTACAGTATGGAACAACTGAGCAAAAAAATCGGTGACTGCATGCACATATATAATAATAATAATAATAATAATAAATATATACGGAACATTATAAAATATAATATATTAAGTGCTATTTCAAAATATTTTAATCGTGGAATATGGACTTCATCAGCCACAATAAGTAAGTATTTCGATATTATCGGATAATATGTCGGTAACTGGTTGCACAATAACAAAAGAGTGCCAGTTTAAATAATTCTGTAAAACTGGTACGACTGTACCAATTATTTTGTGCAGGAAGTTTGAGATCGGAATTTCAAAATACGCTTTTTGAATTATAATATTTCATTGTTAATATGTAAGTTAAACAGAAGTCTGTTGGCTGTTGTGTTACCGAGTTACGCTATAGTAATCTAATTCATTTATAATCGTCAAAATTATACAAGCTAACTTAACTAAACCAAGGCATCTGATTGCTTAATATGGATCCGAAGTAAATAATCTGTATAGTATTTAGCTTAATTTATTATCTATTACACTACTAATACTAATAATACTTTAAACAAAAAATTATACTAGAAGCAAACACATGTTAGGTGCTGTGAAAAAACAAAATGCAATGTGGATTAATTTGAGCAGTTTCTATTGTGATTTAGTTGAATTATTTTTGCTGTTTAAAGTACCTGTAAGATATGATAAAATGTCGTCAGCTATATCCAATTATTACCTAAAATGTTTATAGAGTTTTATTATTTATAGAGTTTTATTATTAAAGTTTTCCTCTTCTGCTGGACCATTATATCATTATTAATTAATTAGATTTCTCTTTTAAAATTGCCAATATACGAAAATTGCTTTTTTCTAAATTTAACCGAGTGATCCATGATTCAAGGTAGAAGATAAATAGCCCACATGTTTCTAACTTAGCTTTTAGTTATAAGCTGATATGATCAGCTTATTATTATTATTATTATTATTATTATTATTATTATTATTATTATTATTATTATTATTAATATTATTAACATAGTCTCTGAGTGACTCAGGTAAGTGATTTAGACACGGCTTATGAAGCAAGCGCCTAAACCTTCATTTTTCTTTTCAGGTTTCTACATTCAAGACCTTACGAGCTATATGGCACGTTCCAAGTATGGCTAACTTTTGCAATTCCAGGTATTATTTTATTATTTTGACTCAATGTTTTTATAGTGTCAATGAGTTCCAAAATTTTGTATCATAAGGAGGTATATTAGTTTTTGACTTACTGTAGGTCTTTGGAATATTTCTCTGGCTTTTCCATTTGATTGTATTTTGTTTTATATTAAATTTTTAATGTATTAATTATTGCAGGCCATTTTAAATTATTAACATTCCTTCTTGTTTATATTTTACTTTATTTCTAAATTTTATAGTGTAGTGACATAAATGTACAGGGTTTTCCAACGAAATGACTCACCCCCTATATCTTTTTTATTTGTGGTGCTAATAAAAAAAGTGTTATACAAAAGTTTTATCACTTTTTACGAGCTTTCCAGATATGTAGTTGAATAGCCAAAATAAGTGCAGCTTCAAGAAATATGAACCAATGTCCAATTTTTTTAAATGGAATACCCTATATATTTTTTGATTACTGCATTCTACGGATTTTTCTGATTTCCAAAATATATATATATGCTATAATCGCTGCAACGGTTGTCATTTTATGGAGCTTTTTTATAACACGTTTTGGAAGCAATTACTCCTATTTGAGGCCTTGTTTCCATCCAAGGCTAATTTGATAAATGAACAATGTCTAAGGCAGCTGCAGCTTCTATGTTATAAAAAAAGCTCCATAAAATGACAACTGTTGCATCGATTATAGCACATATATATATTTTTGAAATCAGAAAAACCCGTAGAATGCAATAATCAAAAAATATACAGTGTAATCCATTTAAAAAAATTGAACCTAGGGTCATATTTCTTTAAGCTGCACTTATTTTGGCTGTTCAACTACATATCTGGAAAGCTCGTAAAAAATGATAAAACTTTTGTATAACACTTTTTTTATTAGCACCACAAATAAAAAAGATATAGGGGGTGAGTCATTTCGTTGGAAAACCCGGTACTTTTGTATGTATTGTCAATAAAGATCTATCTATCTATCTATTATTGATATTATTATTATTATTATTATAAGTTTGGACATTGTTTTTCATTGTTTTATATTTTTAAGTTGTGACAATAAATGTACTTCATTGTATATGATAATGTCAATAAATTCTATTCTATTATTATTATTATTATTATTATTATTCCCCACATCTGTGGGGTAGTTGCTTTAAACCCTTTTTGGTATTAGCCATACATTATTAAAAATATTTAAAATGTGATTTTAACTTTTCAGCATAAACATTCAACACTTATAGTTAACATTTTTTTAAAATATAAAAAATAAAAAAAATACTCACTTATTCTCCTTTTTTTCATATTTATATGGTCAATGTTAGATGTTGAAGGCATATTAGTTATATTTTTATAATTGTCTTCTACTTTTTTATATTTATACGATTCTTCATCTTCATCATCACTATCAGAGATGTTTTCATCACTATTATCAGCTGCCTCTACGCCTTGAGCTGCCTCTAAAAGCTTTGATATACCTAAAATTTCTCTACTCACAATTGGTTGTCTATATATTCCTTTATGGATATTTTCTGAGTGACCCATAAAGTTTGATAGATCAGAGATGTCTTGGTCTTCTAAATTTAAAGTAATGCACGTAGTGGCAATGTGTTTTCGCAAATTAGTGCCCCGTAGTCTATTTGGATGTTCAGCCCCACATGTTTCAGAGAATTTACGCATCAAGTGGCAAGCAAGAAGATGTTTGTATGGTTTTTTATGTCCTCCTGGTAATCCAAAAACATATGGATTATCTTTCAAGATACCTACTTCAGTTCTGTATTTGATTAGTAATTTGACACATTCCAACAAATTAGTATCTAAAAGTACTGGAACTGTTCGATTCAACTTTCCTCTTAGTGTAAATCTTACATATTTTTTTGCAATTTCCTTCGACATGTTAGATAGCGACTTAAACAAATCTGCGTTACTTTGTTCTATATTTTGAAATGTGTCAAAATCTTCAATGGTTATTCGCTCTACTTCGCCAGGTCTTCTCCTATTAAATAACTGTATAGATGTTAGTGTTAACTCTGCTAATTTCAACCAAGCAGCTGGTGAAATTTTCTTTTTAAAATCATTTAACGCAATATTTCGCTCACTGATTAAGTAATCACGTAATCTTCTAATATCTTCCATGGATGGCAAAATTATACTCTTTTTTCGTTTCATTTTTAATTGTGTCTCGGCAACGGTCCTGTTGACATTAATGTTAACTTCCTGTATAAAAACTTTCAAAAAATCTTTAGTGCTTTTCTTTATTGTATCGTTGTGATCTTTTATACTTTTAGTGATCAATATGTTTCCTATTTGCTTTAGTAAGGTACCTAAACTAAAAGCTACTGTTGGAGCTTGATAACTGTTCGTACTTTCGGTATATCCAGCAGACATGTTAATAGCGACCATTACATCGTCAACGAATTTTGCATCATAAATACAAGTAAGATTTGATATGCTAGTGTTAATTTGTTTCAAGTTGATTAAGAACTTTCCAAGTAATCTTAACCTTTGTCTGATCATTTGAAAATGTCTGGGTTCTCGATACTTTTCAACCATTTTATTTGCGAATATGATAATAAGCTCATCGTATCTAATTATTCTTGATACATCGTCATCTCGCAATGGAGGAAACAGAACATTTTTGACAATATTTGATGCTTTAGAATGAATTCTCCCAGTGATTTTCTTACTGAGTAAAGTGGCCAATCTACGAGATTTGTTGTTAGTTCCTGTACATGAATTGAAATGAACTCTAAGAGTTTGTTTTGAAAAAAATCCTTTACAACTTGCACATGCTCTGAAGTCTTTAGCGCTTTTATTTTTAGCACTTTTAGGACGACGCGAAACAATCAATTCACCGTCATTAAAATTTTCATTAGTGTTAAAAAGAAAGTTTCCTTTTTTTCGAATTTTGCCAATAATTAGTTTTCTTTCTGTTGTACCTTTTGGTAGCAATACAAATTTTTTCACTTCTTCCTCATCTTTATGTTTACTTTCCAAATGTCGGGCAATTTTTTGTTGTTTTGTGTGACAGTAAAAGCAAAAGTTAGCTTTTTTGTCTCCTTTTCTACCTCTAGATTCCATTACTACCATGTTATTATCATCACAAGAACCTGGTTCCGTGAGAGAAGCAGATAATTGGGGATCAGTGTTTGATAGAATAGATACCCTTGTCGAGCCGTTATTGGAAATATTTTGATGTTCATTTTCAAAGCTATTTGAATAGCTATTGAAATTCTGTGATTCAGTATTCAACAAATTAGATTCCGATTCTCCGATATTTGTCAAAATATTGTGATTATCGTTTAAAAAGTCATTTGAATTGTTACAAGATATCTCACTTGCAGATAGTTCATAGTTCGGGTCATCAACTGAATTGTCCTCGAAATCTAAAATGATTTGAAATTTTAATAACTACCTGCTTACAAATTATGAGACTATAATTATTATATAATAATTGTGTTTCAAAAATGTTGAGACAAATGAGATTTTTTTCAATAACTATTACCTACTCAGTCCACAATGCTAAATAAAACATGCAACAATAAGTTTTAGTAAAAAAGACACAATAATACTTTGATTTAACAAAATTTTATGGTAGTGACCTTTTTTATGCAATGGCGACTGTGCAAATTCCAAGTTCTAAATGTAAATTTGCAGTTGCAACTGTATTTTGTTTGGTCTCACATCGTTTAGATTTTACAGGATGTTAAAGTTGAAAAATGTCAATATTCACCTGTCAATATTTCTAACAGTTGAAGAAAGGTATAGGACGTTCTACATGAAATGTGTTTAGAATCTCGTCTAAAATCCAAAATTGCAATGATATACAGGGTGTCCCATTTAAAATAAGCAAGTTGACACCTACTGCCGGTATAACCAAAAGCGCTAGCATCTGAAAATATTTTAGGCGATTTGCCCCCATCAACATTAGTATATC
The DNA here is from genome assembly GCA_963924545.1 of Pogonocherus hispidulus. Taxonomy (NCBI): domain Eukaryota; kingdom Metazoa; phylum Arthropoda; class Insecta; order Coleoptera; family Cerambycidae; genus Pogonocherus; species Pogonocherus hispidulus. Next base: position 35,462,080 of record OZ004700.1, on the reverse strand, counting down.
CTCAAATTTTCAAAATTTTCCTATGAATAGTTTTCCATATATAGATTGATTTGGTTCCAGTGGGACACCCTGTATAGTAGCAACAACCAAAAGAGGGTAGGCACTACCGTGTATCTCATCACAACTAATATAATTTTGTAAAACTTAGTGATACTAATAAACCGTAAGTGATATACCAAGTACCTAAGTCGAAAGTAAGTTTTTGGTCAGAATTACCTACTGTTCCATATAAAAATTATATTGATTTTAATTTTTCACTTTTTTAATAATAATTATCACATTATTTTTTTAATTAATTAATTGTTAGAATTAGTTATATATCACTGGTAGTTTGTAATGCTTAAATTGTGACATACCCTGTACGTAGCCAATAAGTTATGGTTGAGTGAAATGTTAGAAGTATTAGATATGAAATACAGTTGCAGGTGCTTAAAACCGGCATAGGGGGTGATAGTAAGTGTGATAATATAAGGATACAAAAAAAAAACAGCTTACTCAGATGTAGATCATGGGACGTTTAGGAACTTATAAATGAGCAACCAACAAGTTTTTAGTATTTTATGATGTACGGGAGGAATATAACAGATAAAATTTTAATAAGCAATATTTTGCAGACATGCGCCTGGGCCATAAAACCTTCAATTTTAATTTATAAATAATTACAGATTTGTTTTCTTGATTTTATCTTAGAGTTACTTACATCATATAATAGTATTTACCTGATGGTTCTTTGTCCTCGGGTAGTTCATTGACTAGTCCTTGAAATTCATATTTCTCTAAAAAGAAAAAACAATAATTTATTCATTTCAGTATTAGTGAAGAATTACATGTTTGAAATTAGAATTCATAGTGACCACCATGAGTATATCTGTCTTATTCAAAATAAATATTAAAATATAAGATTAATCACAACATAATAAATTATAACTGTTCATTAAAAATAGGTAATTACTAATTAGGTACTAGAATAGAATAACTAAAAGTAAAAGATACTTCAAGCAGTCTGAAAATTTAATTTTTTAAAATTATCTAAAATAATGTCGTAACTTATTTGTAGTGCATTTTCATTATTCATTCTAGTCTTTTTTGGAATTAAACCACCTCTAAAATAATAAACCAGAAGTATTCAAATGAAATATTGAAGGTGTAGTGTCAAGGCAAACTTCTAAAGTTTACCTCAAAAAACACTATAGCATTATTATAGAGTGACTTTCTGAAGAAAACTGTAGAAATTTGCCTTGATACTATACTTTGATTATTTAATATGGGTACTTTTGATTTCCTGTTTTTTTAATATTTTACAGATCAGTTTTTTTTAATATTTTAGGTAGGTACTATCTTAAATATTTTTCAAATAAAGCAAATTCTTTTTTTTGTTAAATACATAAAGAAACATACCTGATTTTTCTGCCGGATTAACTTCACGTTCCTTATCATAAAAATCTAAAAAAGTGCTACTTGACAATTGCGCAACGTCATTTGTTTTTTCTGGATAAGTATCAAACACAGACTCCTCAAAATTGTTAACTAATGAGTTCGATGATCTGTTTAAATCCACATAATCTATCCCAAATGAAACATCCATAAAACTGTTTTCGCAATTGGATTCATCTGAAGGTTTATATATTTTCTTTATTTCCTGTTCTTCAATAAGTTTCAAATTTGCTTTATTCTCTAAAAATTAAAAATAATATGTCTTTCAGGTAATTTTCTCTTACGCGATATATATTCGATTAAACAGAAAAAAAGTTGTGTAAAGATAGAGCCAATAAAGTGGTACAAAAAATTTTTTATATGATTTTTGGATTTCTAACTATTTTGGAAAAATGAAATGAATATCTATATTTTGAATTCTTTTTTTTTCTGGAGTTATTTATATTGATACTAGAGCAAAAAGATACACACTTGTTTCTTGCAATCTTTAATGAGCTTTAAAATGGGATTATTACTTTTTCTATCCGACGATTTTTTTAATATATCTTGATTTTTCGGATTTTTAAAGAAATTCAACAGTGTAACACTTGGCCAATATAAAAATTTAATTTAATACGGACCTAATGCCTTTTCGACACTATTTTGTTATAATTGTTACAATATATGTACATATTAAAACTTTTTAATTAAAAATAACACAATAAAGTAACGCAATTTACTATTATTTTCATAAAAAAATCAATATACGAGCAAATTAAAACAATGATGAGTACTTACATATCAAAAGGTTTAAAATGATTCTATCCCAGAAACCTGTAAACTCTTAATATGTCAAGTACTTCATAAATAACATAAAAATTTAAAAAACTAAAATTTTATAGAGTATAACTGTTAAATACCATGTAAAATTATACCTTCAAATTCCCGAGCCTTCTAGATTTTTTTTAATAACTAGTTGACTTTGAAAATAAAATTTTATTATTATTCCTGTTATAATATCTTGTTGGCTGTCTGACTTCACTTGTTAATTGTTGTATGAGAATTTGTTGTTCTTTATATTAAAGTGAGTTTTCATTTTTTGTTCGAAAATTATGCGTTTTAAAACGATTATTAGTCGCCGTGTATTTTAAAATGAAGTTTAAAAAAAAAAAATCGGAAAATCACCTGCATAACGTTAGCATAAGTTCAAAGTAGTCTAAAAGGTCACGTCATGATAAACCTGAACTTGTATTTGAATAAAGAATGTTACATTTTTATCCCATGGTAGTCAAAAAACCATTAAGATAAATAATATTTGGAAGTATTTTTTAGAAATTTTAATAACGGATAGGTAGCTAGTATCCGAAACTACTAAAAATTAAAAAAATCTGTTTTTAAAAAAATATTTATCTTGAATTTTAAATTTAATTAGGTATTTCTGCAGCTAAATAATTTTGAAATAGTTAGTAAAACTTTGTAACAATATCTACACTTACTTTCTGATAATACAGTATAAAATTTATTTTATAAAACATTTTCATGACTTTTTGTATATAGAAAAGTATTATTAAAGAATAAATAACAATTAAGAAAATGCTGAAATATAATACATAGGTATTAATAGTGTAAGTACTTACCATCCCACGCAATTATGTTTGCTTCATATTTTGAGCCATTATGTTTTACTATGCAAATATCACCCTGAATAGACGTGACATTTTTTTTACTGTATATCCCAAAAGAGTGGTCGGAAAATCTAACCAAGCCAAACATGTTATTCTAAAATATACAGAAATTAATAAATAATTGATAACAATTTAAGAGTGTATACTTAACTGTTTGCTAATCCCAGTATTACCTATCTAAAAAACAACCTTCTCAGTTGAAACACACCAAGAACTAACACTAAATGGGTAGCTTATGATTTAGATGAATAAAGATATATTTCTCTTTGTCTCACCTTGTATTATTTGTACGTATACATAACATATTTTTGCGGGAAACGATGTCCTGGAATTCTATACTAAATAAATGTACAAATTCCAGAATAATTTTTTTGCTGATGACCCAATGTCCTGAAAGTATTCGTTAAACAAATGTATATGTTCCGGAAATCTATGTAGCATTAATGTATATTCCAATAAGACTAATTTTTCCATTTGCACAATTTCGGCTACTAATGCACAATTTATACAAATAAAAGTAATTAATCTAAGGCGTTTTGGTTCTTGCTTTCTCTATTTAAAAAACTTTAAATTTATTTGTTATAATATATTTACTACAATAGGTATAAATAAAATATCACAAAATTTTGTAACTTTAACCACAGACAAAAAAGTAATGACGTTCAGTTTACAGTTAATGAAAATATGAAATATAATTTCAAATACAGTGTAATTGATATAAATTATTTAACATTTTTTAATTTTTCATTCAATTTTGAATTCAAACATGAGCATAGACAAACATGATATAAGCTAGTATAGGTCTAAAATATACACATATTCAGTTATTGATCTATATACAGGGCGATTCAGCTAACCCGTTCATTATTAAGGTCTTCAAGTTCAAGTTTAAGGACTTCCCATTAGAATATTTTTTTGAAAATTAGGATACAGAGGTTTTCGAGAAAGTTCGATTCATCCGAAGTATTTCCGTTTTTCTGACACTTCCGGTTATAACGGAAATGACTATCAACTTTCTTATTTTAAAAGGAATACCCTATATTTTTTACACTTTTGATTTCCCCGTTAAAATCTACGTTTTTTAATGTGTCACAACCAAAGAACGTTAATAGTTTTTGAGATATTTAAATTT